>JAUPFN010000005.1:9853530-10453530 GCA_036924255.1 Apodemia mormo
ATACTAGATAATAAACTCCAAGGACTAGATCATTGTGAGTATATAGCAGCAAAGTGTGAACGTAATATCAATTTAATGAGATGTGTTTCTGGGGTTTGGTGGGGTGCACACCCATCTACATTAAAACTTATGTATAATGCATTAATAAGAAGTTTATTGGATTATGGAATGTTTTTACTAGAACCATGTAGTAAGATTGGTCTAAAGAAAATTGACTCTGTTCAAATTAAAGCATTACGAATTGTTCTAGGAGCAATGAAATCCAGCCCTGTTTCTGCCCTACAAGTAGAATGTGCTGAACCTCCATTACATTTACGACGTAAATATCTATCTGACAGGTTTTTCCTTCGCACTTTGGAATCACAAAATCACCCTCTGCTTACAAAGCTCTCTAGTCTTAGTGATTTAATGTCAGATAAGTATTGGAAACACAAAACAATCCCAGCCCTTGTATACAGCTATATGAAATATCACAGCCTTAAGCCTTTTACTTTTACATCCCCTATAAATCCCTTATATAAACACAATTATGAATCATTAACTCTGCAGCCTGTTGTAGTAAATTTAGGTATAGATAAACAATCTTTGTATGCCAATCAATATTTTAACAATATTATCAATGAAAAATGGCAAGATTTTCATTTGATTTTTACTGATGCATCCAAAAATAATAGTAATGTTGGAATAGGTGTATACCATAAACAATACAATATTGTTCAAAAAATCAAATTTCCACCGGAAGCATCTGTATTTACAGGTGAATGTTATGGACTTTATAAAGCTGTAGAATACATACACATTATGAAACTACCCAAGTGTATGATTCTGACTGATTCACTGAGTGCTCTACATTGTTTGCAAAAGTTCCCTTTAAAATCCAAATTTATTCCTCCTATTATTTTAGACTTAAGAAATCTTTTATACAAATGTACTTTTAAATATAATCATATTATTTACTTTGCCTGGGTTCCAAGCCATTGTAATATCACTGGAAATGAGCGAGCTGATCGGTGTGCTAAAGAGGCAGTTCAGTGTGGTGATTTATACCCCTACATTAATTATTGCCATGATCTAGCTGCTCTCCCTAAACTCCATCTTAAGCAGTCATGGCAAAGTGTCTGGGATAGTGGTACATTGGTGAAAGGCAAAACCTATTCCCAATTACAACCATTGATACCTTCTAAACCTTGGTTTTCTGTAGTGAAATTAAATAAGTTGTCAACATCTGTTATCACCAGAATGAGGCTTGGTCACACTAATTCTCCTGAACACCTCTTCAAGCTACACATCAAAGATAGCAATGTTTGTGAGTGTGGCACTGATATTGGAGATCTCAATCATATATTTTTTGCTTGTCCTAAATACAATCATTCATCATTATATAACAATCTATATTCTAATGACATTCCTTTACCTACATCCATTCTAACCCTGTTATTAAACCCTTGTATGTATAATATTCTTTCATTATTCATTCAAGAAAATAATATTAATATTTAAGCGTAGTTAGATACATTTAGTATCTAATACCAAATTAATATTAACCCACTTGTAAATATTATACAAATAACTAAGTATTATCTCTGTATATATTTATTTAAATATTATTGTTGTAAATAATTTATAATTTTAGTATCTATGTTATTTTGATTACTTTCTGATCCTCTATTTTCCTGTCAATCCAAATTCCAAATCCTAGTTTATTGTCTAAAATATGTTTCCTCGTTTTACTTGATCATGGCAGTTGCTTAACGCCCATGCCAAAAAGAAAAAAAAAAAAAAAAAAAAAAAAAAAACTTTTTAGACTTAATTAGCGACAGTTTTGAGTGTCAGTTTTGTTCGGAACTGTGTATCTTGGGTATTTTATATCAATGCTTTCTAGCGAGTAGCGACATTTTATATTAAGTGTAGCGACTCGGAAGTATTGAAGTTGGCACTTGGCGTTGGCAGCATTGGTTGCATACGTAGTATCCCTACCTAGTCTGAGATTTGGTTTGAGATTAGTTGACACTTGGCCTCCCTGAAGTATTAGTGTTCTGCACAGATTATTTATGTTTAAAGTGTTCTGTGCACTTGGCACTTAGCACTGACAGTGACATTCCAGTGATGATAATAAACATAATAAAAACGAAATTAATAAATTATTTATTTTTTATTATTTAGAATTAATATCCAGTCTTCTTGCCAAGTAATAAAATGAGTATTCAATTTGATCATCGTTCTGATGCATTTCAAAGGTTAATTGCAAATGTAGAAAATCCTGATATGACGTATCAAAACTTTGTAAAACATTTGGCTAAATATAATTTCCAAGTAAAGGCTATTATTCAGGTAACTCTTTTATTAATTTAATTTTTATAATTAGTAACTGAAGCACTATATATAATTTTTTTCAAATAAACATTTACGAGCACTTAATGAAATTTGGTTCACTCTGTCAATCTCCTAAGAGAATTACATATTGATATTATTTCTTAGTTTGCCATGTTGTTGGAACGAAGTTCCTTATCGCGCGTTGTGAAAGGGGGCTAGACGGAAAAAATTCTTACGAAAAGTTGTCACGACACTTTTTGCTATAGTAAGCTATTGTAAGCTGTGCGGCGTGCGCATGTTTCTCTTTCTGTCTGTCAGTCTCTCTCTCTCTCTCTCTCTCTCTTATAGAAAGCAAGCCAGATATTTTCATTTCTATTTCGCGAATAATTAATCGAAAGGAACTTCGTTCCATCCGGGTGTCCCTTGACACCTCTCAAGTTTTTTTTGTTACTTAATAGTTTAATAACTAAAAATGACATTTCAATAGATTATGGCCTAACGCAATGGCGCCGAATTCCGACCACTGATTGATATAGTTTAATGAATCCTTCAAAGGATAAAAAAAACACTCTAAAGCACATAAGAAAAAATGCTTTTCTAAAAGATTACGAACTTTAATTTAAAAAAATGAGCATAATTGTATTCTTTAATTATTTTTTTATACTTAAATTTAGATTTAAACAGTTACGACTGGAAATAAACTGAAAGCACCGTTTTCCGACCGACTGACTATAAGTATCCATATATCCGACCACTAGGTATCTAGATTCCGACCAGCCAAATCCTACCTAGTAAAATCAACTCTGTGTTTTACAAATAGAGTGGAAATTCGTAACTAAAAATCATTTTACATAATACTGCAATATTTATTGGAAATTCGGTACAAAAATTTAAAAAAGTAACTTCTATATACTTCACATGATGTAAAATCAGGAAAGTAAATTAGTTTTTAAATACTATGTTAAGTATATAGTATTTAAAACTTAATTTACTGAACATGTAATTTTTTTTCACAAACTACATATTTTCTATCCTCTAAATCTAGTATCTAAATGTAGGACTTACATCATGTTAATCTTTATAATAATAAAAATATATTACTATGATTAATGAGATCAATTAGTAATCATAATTAAGTTATATACACATATAACCAAACTATTATGTTATATACATAATGCTTTGGTAACCGTATGTATTTATGGGAAGGGTCATGGATTGTTTTCCTTTCGGAATTGATTTACTTTCGGAAAATCATAAGTCGTAGACACTAGAATCGCACATTTTCAGATATTGAAATGGTGACGATGAAACTTTGAATATTGTTGCGATGTCTGATGGTGAAATTTGGTGGCAAGAATCATTCTAAACAATACTTTGGAACATTCCCCATGATAGAGCCAGATTGATGCCAAATCTCTACGTAACGCCAAAGAATCAAGCCAATTTGAAATAGTCTCGTTATCGATGATTTGAACTGCTATACCTTGAATGTGATCAAGAGGAAGAAGCTAGTACTGAGGAGCCCCCGCCCATAAATGAGAGCAGCATTTATCAATAGCATTTATAATGTAGCAGCCTGATAAATGCTCATTTTCTCATTTATTTATTTAGGGTTTTTTCCATATTCTCCTCTGAATATTAACCTTTTTTTATTATTCATTTTGGTGTTCCTGGAATGAACACATGTAATTTCAAACAAGCGCACCGAAACCAAAAGCATCTGAGTTAGACGGAAACAGGGACATAGGAAACGTAACATATCCATATTCCGACCAATCCTATATTTGCCTAATTAAGCCTCTAAGCCAAAATTTAAATCAGTTATTAGTGCGTTTTCATTGACACACACTTATTAAGATCGTAATTATTATCGTAATTATGCAATTATCTACAATAAATACAAAAAATAAGATTTTAAAACCAAAGTGATCTTTAGATATTAATTGAAAATAAACTGAAAAAGAGTGCAAGTTTAAACATATGTTACAAAAAATCCATTAATGTTAGCATCGGTCGCATACAGGTTTATTATGAAAGCATTGCTTTTAGAATAAGTAACTGAACACGAAACACACAGAAAGCAACATGAATAATAGAAAATTAGCTTTATTTACCAAGTGTTAAATTCCTATTATCGACCATGTAGTCGGCATTCGGAATGTTACTATTTTGTAGGGCTCCTCATTCTGTCCATAATTAATTGTCCAATAAATCTACGAAAATACGCAATTCTTGCTTGAATACTGAAATTTTAAGATTTTAATACACTAACAAAATGTTTAAAATAAATAAATGCCAAACTTACCAGCGTATTCTTCCCAAAAAACCAGATTTTTTTTACACCAATTAATGTTTTTTCAGCATACAATCTAACATAAACTATACCCTTTCGTAGTTTTTGTTGAAATGACAGAATGTCTGTTAACATTTGAAACCCAAGTTTTGAGATATGGTGTACGATAAGTAATTGAATTGAATGGGTTTCGTTTCACACATTTCGCGCGATATTTAAACGTTTTAGCCAGTAAAAATCAAAATGAAAGAGGAAGCTAGTCGGAAACCGAAGCTATTACGTTAGTACATTTTCACACAATTTGGTTTAAAATGTATGTTTACTCAAGTTAATTATAAATTATTGTAATTGAAATTATTGAAATAAAACCATTTGACATTTAAAAGCATTTGACCAGATATACCAAATTTTTAATTAATTATTTTTAAGTAATAAATACTGTTTATTTAACACTTCAGGATATATTAGAATGTCAAGATTCAATGGAAGCTTTAAATGAATTGAATGAAAAGGGTAGGGCAAAAATAATGTTGCTAAGAGAAGAGTTAGAAAACTTAGAGGCTTATGTAAATGACACTGGGGAACAAAAATATCAACTGGAATTGGAATCACAAAGGCATTTGTTGGCTAAGTAAATATTTTTTATATTTTTGTAAGTTTTATATATAAATTGTTGTGTTGGCAAAATACCAAATCATTGCCCAAAATATCACTAACATTGTGCTACTTCTGCTAGGTGTTCAAGTCTTGAAACATCTCTGGAATTTGCAACAATAATAATATTCACAGGACAAATTACACTTACTGATCTAACCCCAAAGTAAGCAAATTATTTGCTTGTGTTATGGGTGTTAGTCAACGATACTAAAACATGAAATACATATATAAATACAGGAATATATTTAATAAACACCCAAACCCGGAAATACAAACATTTATGCTCATCACACAAATGCTTGTCCCTGTCGGGGATCGAACCCAAGCCCTGTTGATTTCGTAGTCAGGATCTCTAACCACTCGACCAACGAGGCGGTTAATACTAAGACAATACTAAGACACTTATACAATCATATTCCTGACCATCTTAAATCATTACCTATAAATACATTTTGCAAAAAATTGTTTGATTTACTATCAGATAAAAATATACTGTGATATTAAACCATTTTTAGTCAATAAGATTAAAAGTTATTTTAAATAAAAATTCACCTTAAAATTTAAATGTAATAATTGAATGGTAAATGTTGTAAATAGTAAAATAACTTTGTAAATTGTAAACATTTTTATTGAACAAATGATGAAATTTATTAAATTATAAAAATAACTTTTATGATTTGAAATCGTTCTTGTAAATATTTTAATACATAAAATAGAAAAAATACAAGCCTGTTGTGATTCTTTAGCTGAATGTTCTTAGTGTGTGGCAGCATTACAATCCAGTAGTAAATCTAAATGAATCGACTCACAAAATGTTTCAATTTCATAGAAAATAATATGATAATTTTTAAATATTTGCACATCATATCATGATAGATTTTGGTAATTTTTAACAATTTGTGACACCCATATTCTTGCTAATAAATATTTTTCATTTATTGTATTTCCCTGCCCCCATATACTATAAAAGAGCTATCAATTAGTCACTTATTTCAATTTATTACAAAACAAGACATGATGATAATTATACTACCTAAAACAATGTTGAATATACTCGAATGGTCAATTTGGCAATAATTGGAAGTGATATGGACATATTTACATTTTTGATTTATAATTCATTTTAAATTATAGATCTTCTGATGCAAAGATACAATAATTGCCTATATGCCTATAGGCACCAAAAATATTAATGGTGCGTTTCTATCCTTGTGGCAGAGATTTGATGCTACATGCAGAAGTTTACCAGATTTTTTTACTCTCCAAACTGGACCACAACAGGAATGGGTAACGCGGTGGTACCAGACTAGATATAAGCAAAATGTGTCACCAAAGTGATAATAATCCACTCCTTCACTTTGTCAAAGTGAATGATATCCTTAATGTATTTCAGTAGTCTACATAATTATTATGTGGCCATTGAATTTGTTCGCCATTTGGAACTCGTTGACATTCAACTACAGAATAGTTACTAAAGTATGATAGTAAAATATTCACATAAAAAGTATTTAAAGTACTTACTGAATTCACATTTATGAAACCAATATATATATTTACAAACACATGTTAGTTAAGTATCTGCAATCTATAGGCAAATAATCAACTTAAAACATGTCCACATTCACTACTTTTCAAAACTCAATTACTATTATATTAACAAGTTACTAGATAGAGTGGGAATGGAAATACACACACACATAAGAATTAACACGCACATAAGAATCAGCACACCAAATGGTTAAGCAAAGGTATAAGGTTAGCTTGTGTAAAAAAAAGAAAACTATACTTAACTTATAAACATAGTGCAGTTAATAAAAAAAACAATAAGCATAATTACAAAAAGTATAATAAAATACTAAAAAAATGTATAGCTCTATCCCACAGGCTACAAAACAACAAACACATAATAAATAGTAAAAATAAAGCGAAAGCATCTTGGAATGTTATAAAAAGCATAACAGGGGCCAATCAATGTAAGGATGACATAAAAAAAATTAAATATCATAACAAAGAATACACACAACCCAAAGCAATAGCAGAACAATTTAACAACTATTTCATTAACTTAACAAATAACATAACAAATAAAAATAATGATTATACTTCAATCACAAGAAATTCAAATACAATTTATTTAACGCCAACAGATCGAATAGAAATATATAAAATAATTATGTCGCTAAAAAATACAAACGCTGTTGGGTTTGATGGTATCAATACAAAAATTATAAAAATATGTGCTAAAAATTTGTGTGAACTACTCAGCTTCCTAATAAATTTATCATTTGAAGAAGGTAATTTTCCAAGTGAATTAAAAAAATCTATAGTGAAACCGTTATTTAAAAAAGGTAACCAATGTGACATAACTAACTATAGACCCATAACATTGATACCAGTTGTGTCAAAAATTTTTGAAAAGGCTATGTTTTCAAGAATTTATGCTTTTTTAACTTATCAAAATATTCTTTCACCAAATCAATTTGGATTTAGAAAAAAAAGCTCAACAACTTTAGCTTGCTTTAATTTGGTTAAAACTATCACTGAGAATCTAAATAGAAAATCACATGTTTGTGGGATATTCCTGGATATGAGTAGAGCTTTTGATTACATTGACCATAACACGCTATTAACTAAAATGGAAAGATATGGCATACGAGGTGTTGCAAATAAATGGTTACAAAGCTATTTAGTAGATCGTAGACAATCGGTTCAGATAAGTAGAATAAATAAGGTTAACAATAACACCTACATAAAAAAATATTACATTTCTGAATATCAAGTAAATAATTGTGGTGTCCCTCAAGGGAGTGTATTGGGACCACTATTATTTATTGGTGGAATAAATGATCTTCCTACTAGTACAGAAGACAAATGTTTTTTGTTTGCAGATGACACCACATTGATAATTGAGAGTAAAAACGAATGTAGTAATCATGAATTTGAACAAAAAATTAATAAAAGTTTAAATTCTGTAATAAACTGGCTAGATAACAATAATTTAAATATTAATATCAATAAAACAAAGTGCATACAATTTCTCCCATACAATAAAAATCCGTTAAGTATAAATGTAAATAATAGAAATAGAAATATCGAAGAAGTACAGTCAACAAAGTTTTTAGGTGTCATTATTGATAAAAATTGTAATTGGAAGGGGCACGTGGAACATGTTTGTAATAAGTTGGACCGGTTTGTTTTTGTATTAAAAAAAATTAGATTACAGGTGTCATTAGAAGCAGCACTATCTGCTTATTACGGGTATGTTTCGTCTGTTCTTTCATACGGACTAATAATTTGGGGAAATTCTATAGATGCCATAAAAGTATTCCGAATACAAAAAAAAAGTATTAGAGCTATATGTAAAATAGGGCCATTGGAAAGTTGTAAGCCATATTTTAAAGCCCTAAAAATATTACCGTTGCCGTGTATGTATATAAAATTAATATGTATATTTGTAAAGGAGCATCCAATTTACTTTAGAACAAATGCACAAGAAATAGGAACAAGATGCAGAAATGCTGATAATTTATATATACCACAATGCAGGCTGACAATGTTTAAAAAAAACGTATTCTTTATGTGTATACAGATATATAACAAGCTCCCAATCGAAATTAAATCATTAGCAGGAACTAATTTTAAATCAACGCTCAGTAGTTGGTTACTATCTAAGTGCTTTTACTCAGTAGAAGAATTTATTATAAATAATAGTAAATATTTGTAGTTAAATATTTTATAGACAAGTTAAAATACCAAAAATTATACAAATTGATTAAAATGTCTAAACGAAAATAATAATTTAATTGATTAATAATGCTACATATATGTAATATAATTTGAATAATATCTAATAATTTATATAATACAATTGAGTAATGTTTATCTATGTAAAATTTCTAAAATATTATTTAAATGTAAATTAAATCAGCTATTTATTAAAAGAACTATAATTTGCATGCCTAAAATATAAGGGTAGAATAAGCAGAACAATGTATATATAACTAATAACCTTTTTGTAACCTTATTCTGGCAAATAAAAATTATTATTATTATTATTATTAAATAAATATTATTATTGTCAATTTGTTTATAAACAAAATCAGTAGTGAAATCGAAATGTACCTTATAATGTTATAAAAGGTCATAAATAAACTTTCTCCTTAAATCGGATGATAGGAAATCACATGCATGATGTGTAGGCATTTGGTTAGATTTGTTTAATTAAGGATTAGCTGTCGCCAGTGCTCGGATCAGTCAATGTAGTTTAATTCGTTCGCCGTCTGTCGTTCCACTTGCTGGACTATATGAGGTTGTTAACTACATGAAATTCAACTATACTAAGGAAGCGATGAGGTATTTGACCTGAAGTAGTTCACTTGAAGGATTCATTCGTGATGAAGGATTCGGATAATACCAGACTCATGTGAGACAAAAATTATATAAAAACTCATGGGAAAAACTGCAGCATTGCTTCTAACAGTGTCCGAAGTAGTATATCATACTCCGCAGCCTCAAAGTCTAGTCTTACCAATGACATTATTCACTGGGGAATATAAAAATATAATTTTCCACACAATTATATAAATTTACTGAATAATATTGTAGTCTTTTAAAGGATTTCAAAGAAGCGAACATCAACAGTATGTTTGCAATAGAGAAAGCACAAAGAGAGGACTTACTCAAATCAAGGAATAAAGAAGAATCTTCTGTTAGAAATAGGAAGAGTAAAGTTGATAGAGATGGTCTACTGAAAATGTCTTCAGGTTTGTTTAAAACAATATGTCTAGTTTAGTTATAACTGTTTAGTTGGTCTGGTGGGTGGAAATAGTTGGATGGCCATGTGTGTGATTCTTGCGCTAAGCCATTTTTTTACTATATACTATAAAAAGAACTGACCTATCATTTTGTCATGTTGAATATCTGACTGTGTTCACTCTGTCTAACATGCAATATTATTATTTACTAGCTGTTGCCTGCAACTTTGTCTGCGCGGACTTTGTTTATTGATCCAACCTGTTAGTAATATTCATGCAAAATTTGAAGTAAAACACATAGTTCTTTTGTGTTTCGCCCGGACATACATACAGACAAACAGACAAAAATTCTAAAAACTATATTTTTGGCTTCCATATCGATTGTAGATCACACCCCAAGTATTCTTGTAAAAAAAAATTATTCAATGTACAGTTTTGACTTTCCTACGATTTTATTATATGTATAGATGTATAGATTAATTTTATTTTGTCAATTTCTTATTCTGTTAATAATTGGCTATGATCAGAGAGAAATATTATATACTGTTTACGGTATGTAATATTTCTCAAATATCTATATTTTCACTTACACAAACTTGTATATATAAAAATACACACATATTGGTAAACCTTTTTTCAAACCCTTTATAAATGCATATAACAATCATATTTAGCGCCTTTTTAATATTAGAAAGGGCAATCACCCAAATTGCTGAGAATGGGGGTTGCCAATAAATCTGTCTACTCGCCTTTTCTGTTTTCCTTTTGTACGCACAATATCCTGTGATATCCAGATGTCGATTGAGCCCTCTACGTGGACGGTACCACTCTCTACTAATCTTCCATCCAAACTACCACTCCAAAGATGCAGGCTTTGGTTACTTTCCACTAAAACTGTTTAAGGGTTGGTGCCTCTTCGCCGTGTTGGTTCCGGCCTCCTTTGTAGAATAGGCCAACTGCCGTTCTGCCAGGCAGGTCGTAAAAGGCGACCGATTGGCTATCGAGTCACTACCATCGTGGCTACTAGGTGGTAGAGTTCTGGATTATCTCGCCCGGGTCTGGTACCACCGCCTTACCTATTCCTGCCGCAATAGCGTCAGTGCTTGTCGCTGTCGTTTTCCGGTTTGGAGGGTAAGGTAGCCGGTAAACTTATGCATGTGGCATTAGACCTCGCCACAAGATAGCAACGCACCATAAACATCTTTGGTGTCTATAGGCAATGGTTGACTCTTTCCATCAGGAGACCCATCTGCTTGTTTGCTAACTTATGACATAAAAAAAGGGAAATAACATTAAAACCTGAGAAGAGTGCCACAACAATGTTTTTTTTACAAGATTGCACTCTTCGTGCGTATAGTAAATACTAGGTACATTGGCCTCGGAAGGTAATAAGGTAGTTTAAAAATGTACGATCGTGTCATCCTCCCAACTCTTAAGCGAGACCTGTCCTTGTCAGACAAGAGGTTTAGGAAGATTACGTCATGTTCTATTAAATTCTTACGGTTTCATACCAAATTACACACACATGTTACATGTGATCCCTTCTTTCGTCCCACTAACACTCGAAACTGTAGTCAAGAGTCAGTAACGAGTTGAAACCATGATATGTATCTCACATACTCACTCATCGCCCACACACTGTCCAGATTCAGTCTCACTGGCGACAACTGTAGAGCCACAAAACACATACAGAAGTCAATCTAAATACAAAGAGCAACGCACACACCACACCCCGTGTTAGTCCCGGGCGCCTTTGAAGAATAGGCCTTAGAAGAATAGGCTGTCGTTCTGCCAGGCAGGTCGTAAAAGCGACTGATTGGCTATGCGAGTCACAACATTGTTGCTACTAGGTGGTAGAGTTCTGCATTGGCTCGCCCAGGTCTGGTACCACCGCTTTGCCTATTCCTGCCACAATAGCGTCAGTGCTTGTCACTGTCGTGTTCCGGTTTGCAGGGTAAGGTAGCTGGTAAACTTATACATGTGGTATTGGACCTCGCCACAAGATAGCAACACACCATTAATATATTTGGTGTCTATAGGCGATGGTTGACTCTTTCCATCAGGAGACCCATCTGCTTGTTTTCTATCTTATGATATAAAAAAAACATAGGCACTTCTCACGGACACTAAATCTCGGAATTATTGGGAACAGTGCAAGTGCGAGTTCCACCCGATTGATATACGTTTGTGTGTGAACTTCTTGTGCAGAAAATTTGTAATACGTATAACATAAACAATAAAATATTTTAGTATTTTTTTTCTAAATTATATCGCTTTACAAATTATATAAATTGATCTAAACCCAAAGTAAGCAAGTTATTTGCTTGTGTTATGGGTGTAAGTCAACGATACTTGTACATATGTACTTGTACATATGTACAGAAATACAAACATCATTGCTCATCACACAAATGTTTGTTCCTGTTGGGAGTCGACCCCGACCCTCATCTATTTGTGATTGTATTCGCTAACCACTCGACCAATGGGGCGGTTAGTTATTATTAGTTTATATTTCCGTTCTTCCTGTTTCATTCTTGACAGTAAATCAAACAACTAGATATGAGTGCCACTAGGTACCAGTTTTTTTGTGCATAAGTCAAAATTGACAACCCTAGCGCGATCGATGAACGTAGGTCCGAAAAGGGAAGTATATACATGAGATTGCCTTCTGTATCTTATTGTTTTGTGTTAGACTGAGCACTAACGGCAAACTAAGCTCTTATTTAATACTAAGCCATACATTGTTCTTGACAAAAAGACTAGTGTAACAGTATCAGTTTTACAGCCATTTCGATAAAATAATAGGTACAAAATTGTCTGGTTTTCGTTAATTTCCTGTAATTTTTTAAATATGTTTTTAGGTGTGACAGAACAGTTGCTTTCCATTAGTAGACAATTAGCAGCTACGACGCAGAGAAGTCAAGATACACTGGATACTTTGGTTTCTTCTAGCTCTGCTGTGCATGTAAGAGCAACTTGTATTCATAGGAAGCTTTTCCAATTATCTTTCTTTTATGTCATAAGATAGGAAACAAGCAGACGGGTCTCCTGATGGAAAGAGTAAACCATCGCCTATAGACACCAAAGATGTTAATGGTGCGTTGCTATCTTGTGGCGAGGTTTGCCCATGCATAAGTTAACCGGCTACCTTACCCTCCAAATAGGAACACGGCATTGACAAATACTGACGCTATTGCGGCAGGTATAGGTAGTCCCGGGCTAGACAATACAGAACTCTACCACCTAATAAATCTAAGATATAAATATTTTTAAAAATATAGATATTGGTTTCGGGAAGACCAAAACTGACGTACCATCGTTAATCGGGTGCTGTCCGAAGGGAGTATCAAGAGTCTCCTAAGCCGGCGTTTTTGCATAAAGTTATGAATGAAGAGAAAGCAAGGCAAGTCTGTCTGGATTGTGTCTTATGGCACTCAATTTTCTCTGTAGCTCTGTGGTCTAGTGTTCTGATCGCCTCTGTCACAGAATACTCAGAGACTAACAGAAGTCAGTATTACATACAAGTAATATTCGAGCATAGCACACATAGACACCTTTCACGGACACTATTTCGGAGTGGTGCGGAACAAACCGTCCCAAACCATTCCGAGATATCGCGTCCGTGAGAGTTGTCTATGTGTGCGTTGCTCGAATATTATATTATGTAAGTAGATTGACTACTGTTAGTCTCCAGTATACTGTGTCTCTGTGGTCTAGTGGTCCTGTGTCGGTGGTGATGTCATGAGGTCCCGGGTCGATTTCCGGATCGAGCAATTCAAAAATGTGTTCTTTCAGTTTTTTTAAATAATTTATTGCCCGGGATTGGATAAGTGTCCGGTTGGCGATAGGCTTGCCACGTATCAGATTGTTTGAGTCAGTATCTCCGGCTAATCGTTGGTGCACTGGTTTTATCTCTGCCGACCTCATCGGGGATACGGGTGTGAAGATACTTTTAATTCGCTCTGTGTGCCTTGTGAAGGATTTGGCGTGAAGATATGTGTGTATGATATAGACAGCAGATTACACATGACAAATAGCAGTAACAGATTCACAAATAAAAACTGCCGGCTTTCAAATTTCTGTGCCTGGTCTGAGCAGTCTGCCGGTCTTCGTTTATTTTATACGACGATGACAAGCAATGACGCTAATGGCAGATGGTCTATTCTTCAACCCCTTTAAAAGTTGATCCTTTAACTTTTAAAGGGGTTGAAGAATAGACCATCTGATGCGCCACCTAGTGGTAAACTGGTTTCTCACGTTTACCATTAGGTGGCGCTGTACAAATCACACACAAATTTCTAGTAAACTCCAAACGCGTTCACGATCGAATGCGAAAAGAAAAACTCACACTTAGCACTCTGATTTGACCAATCAGAGTTGGAATTACAAAAACCATACCTTATAAATAAAGATGGGTTAATACGAATATTTCTCAAGATTAGGTGATACTAATATATTCACTTTGAAATATTACAATATCTTAACTAATATATCAGTATTAACTAATATTTCGCTGTAATTTGGACCTTAAAGCTACAGTAATAAGATCTGATACTGATACTGCAGAAAATACGTCTGTCTCATTCGTACGTACGGCGCGGTGTATCGTGAAAATATTTGAATATTTTCACGAATCCGACGGGCGCCAATCTAGTGAATCCGAACTATTCCGAATGATATCCGATTAATTTTGGATAGCCGTTACAGAGATTAGGCGAATATGAAATATTAGCATATTACAGTTCGCCGGATTACTAATTCACGAATCCTTTCAATATTAGGTATTAATATCTTAGCGAATACTAATATATCAGTTACACCAATTACTTATAAATGTTTCGAAATGCAGCAAAGTACCTACTTATTACTTACTGCATAAAATCTCAATGGCCGTAAAAGTTTGACGTCAAAAGTTTATTAGGGTTGTGGGCATGCCCGTTGCGCCCACAACGGTGAATCCCCGACTGAATATTCGTTCATTAAATGCTAATCGTTTACTTGTTTTAGGGTACACAATCTGAATTAGAAAACACAGGCAGCACAATACAACAGTCCGGAAAATTATTGAAGAAATATGGACGAAGAGAATTCACCGATAAAGTGATTATGTTCTTTGCGTTCCTGTTTTTCCTAGCTGTTTGTCTTTATATTGTACAAAAGAGGCTGTTTTAAGGTTCTTACCAAAAACATGTATATATTATTTAATTTTATTAATAAGTTAATAATTCTTTTTTTAATTTTTATTATTAAATAATTTAAATTTACACTGGTTCTTTTTTACCCTTTTTGCACAAGCTTATATTTTAACCCCCGACGCAAAATTGAGAGGTTTTAAGTGCAACGTGTGTATGTTTGTGTGACTGTGGCATCATAGCGCCCACCCGGATAAACGATTTGAGTGATTTTTTTTTAAGTCGAAAGTCCTGTCTGTTGGTCTGTTGGTTGAGATGAATTCTTAGATGTTGATTGGTTTTTAGCTAAGATTCAATCAAGTCATTTCAAGATCATCAGCTGTTTTCTACTTGAATGGAATAAAGTAACTTGTACAGCTTTGATCGTAACTAAAGGTATCTTGTTATTTCAATTGACCTTGTCTTGACCTGATGCTGTAAGTTTACTATTCGAAGATCATCGGCTCTCTTAATATTCTATTCTGCAAATGATGTAAACGAAGCTAGGAAGTAGTCTGGTGGTAAAGGAAGTTGTCGAGGAGTGTTTTAATTTTTAATAATATGGTAAATCTAGTCAGTGAAAATCATGAACTCCTGTGTCAGACAAAAATATTGTAATTATGTTTTTTTAATGAAAAATCTAAAACAGCTCGCGCCTTTTTTATAAACAATACTATTTTAAGTGGCGAGTTGCTTGCTATTGCAATTTGCAACCAAGCATATGTTTCTCCTGACGGAAAGAGATAACTGCTGATATCAAAGATGTATATGGTGTATTGTCATCCGTGTAGCGGGGTTGTAATTCCAAATACATAATTTAGCGAGCTTTCTTTTTACCCTGTCCCTCTGAAATATGACTTCTGAGATTTTATTTGCAATTTGGTGGTGATCGTATAATACAGGGTGTTCCGAAACTCACCGTCGAGCGGATATGCGAGTTGCGACGATAGCCTAAGCTATACCAGTTTTAAAAAAATCATAAAAAACTGGGTTACTTATGGTTCAGAAAAAATAGGAACATTTTTAAAAATGCTGAAAATCTGCAATTAGACGACGTCTTTGCGTACCATGCTCACAAGTTTCTTAATTTTAAAGTAATACCTACTTCTTTCTATGTAATCCTAAGTAAATACGCTATTGGTTTAAATAACAAATCCATTGGTTAATGTGGTAAGTTAATGAGAAAAAAATAAAGTTTAATGATTCGTAACTTTAGACAGTGAAATTTGTAACTTCAGCATTTTAAAAAAATACTATTCTACCCTAGGCAAGTAATTTAAAAATAGTGCCCCTTTAATAGAGATTTTAAAAAGATACACCACTTACTACTTCTATTTTAATAAATATAATTTGGATTGCTTATTTGCTAAAGGTATTCATTTAAAAATACGTTTACCTGAAGACTTTTGTACGAAAAAAACAGCCAAGTAATACACGAAGGGTTCTGTACCATCATCTATAACAAACGGCAAAAAATCACGTGTGTTGTATTGGACCCCTTAAATATTTATTTTTAAAGTGTAAAATAAAATATATAACGAAGTATTCAGTGAATATTTCAAGCTTCTAGCGAAAAAATTTGCAAAAACCGGTTTGCAAAAAAGTTTATTTTATTAAATAAATATTGTTAGACAAATTACACTAATTGATGTAACCCCAAAGTAAGCAAATTATTTACTTGTGTTATGGGTGCTAGTCAACGATACTAATACATAGAAATCTGTTAATAGTAGTTGGTTCACCAAGGCGAGAAAATGACCGATACCTTACGAGAGTGTAGTTTGAGGCCCGAAGCGCAGCTGAGGGCCTCAATACACTCAAGTTGGTATCGCATTTTCTCCCGAGTGATACATACTGCTTTATACTACACCAATGAGGAAAATAAAAACATTTTCGTTAAAATTTATATTAAAATTATTACAATGATTGAAACTCCATAAATTCTCCATATATTTTGTTGTACTTATGCTTGGACTTTTCTGGCAAAAGGTTTAAAATGACTGTTTGAGCAGCTTCTTTAATTCAGGCGGAGTAAATAAATCTTCATTCTTGCTACTAGACATAGACATCAAAGAGTATACAATACTACGTAAGATAGACATCAGAACAGAATGTAAGAAGATTAGAAGATACAATAAAAAAGAAAAATCGCACGTACAATCTTTTTTTTTTAATATTGAGGAGGCAAATGAAATAAAGCACATACTGCCAAGTTTCCTTAGTAAATGCTAGTGGCCAGTAACATTTTGATGTGCTTTGAGATACAAACTTATGAATTTTAAAAAATTAAAGGAGGGTAGAAAATTACTTTCTCTCCAAGGGCAGAAAGTAAATCCCATACATTTTTGCCGCCCGCATATTGGTTCGCTTGGAATTAGGTACTTTCTTCTCGTTTTTCAAGTAGGAACTAATGTGCTTTCCGAAGGGTTGTAGTATAAAATAAATACCTAAACCCAAAAATACAAACACCTATGTTTGTATTTCTGGGTAAACACCTATAACACAAATGTTTGTCCCTGTCGGGAATCGAACCCGAGGCCCCTCGATTCATAGTTAGATTCGCTAACCACTCGACAACGGGGCGGTCAATATAGTTATGGGTCATTCTTCGATTGTAATATATTTTCAATGATTTGGTAAAAAAAAAATGATGTGGTGTCGCGGGACACTAGGTAGGAACGAACTTCCTTCGGCTAAACGGCACTACTCGCTTGTGTACGCGACTGTCGCGCCTGCGCACGTCTCATTTAACGCTTTTATTCCACGCATTTTTCTTACGGTTTTACTATCACATTTTTTTCAGTTCGGTCGCGCAGCAAAATTCCTATCCCCTCCAAGCCTGCCGTAAGGAACTTCGTTCCAAAAATAAAAACCTCGTGGCACAACAAGTGATCAGTACTAGAACTGTTACTTGATTCAAATCTTTGATATCGGAGTAAGAGGCACCTTTGTATTATTAATGTTTAGGCAGATATTCGAAAAAATTTAAAAATACAATGACGACTTTTTGACAATAATGACAATTTAATTAGGATAAATGACTTTTGTTGAGGATAATGATTTTACACCTGTTTTATTGCACTTATCATTGAAATAAAACAAAATATTAAGAATCAACATAATTATATTTAGTCGTAAAATCACGCATTGATAAACACAAACATAAATTCTTGTGTAATTAATATAATTTAACAATATAATGTTAATCAAAAAATTACATATTGATGAACAGAAATATAACTTCTTGTATATATAATTATAATATAACAATATTTTTGGAACGAAGTTCCTTACGGCAGGCTTGGAGGGGATAGGGATTTTGCTGCGCGACCGAACTGAAAGAAATGTGATAGTAAAACCGTAAGAAAAATGCGTGGAATAAAAGCGTTAAATGAGACGTGCGCAGGCGCGACAGTCGTGTACACAAGCGAGTAGTGCCGTTTAGCCGAAGGAAGTTCGTTCCTACCTGGTGTCCCGCGACACCACATCATTTTTTTATTATTTTTCAATTGTTATATCCTGCATCACATTATATTAACTAATAACTATCAGATCAAAGAAATAAAATCGAAATAGATAACACTTAACATTGTTAAGAGTATAACACTGGTTAAATAGGAGGAAAGGATATTTATTTTTCTGAGATTTGGATCGCGGCTCTCTTCTTTATGTGTACTAGATAATGAAACGACAGGATTTGGATTAATATTCTCAGTGTACTTACAGTTATTATTTGGGATATGGTTTTTATTATACCTATGGATACACTTTTCATCGATATTACAATCAAAACAACTACATTTGATTGTAATATCGATGAAAAGCTCGTCTGCGTTCCTGCTGAGCGTTTCTGCGCTCCGGAATAGGAAGCTACGTGAGTTATGTTCTGAAATTGGAAATATGGTCAAATCTTCTAAAACCAAAAACAAAGCGAATTCCTACATTCTGTAAGCGCTCGAGTTTATTCAGGCCTTCTTCTGTGATATCAGGATAGCAAATATCAGCATAATCTAATAAAGGAAAGATTTATGTTTGCACTAAAATAACTCTAGTCTTAAAAGGAAGAAATCTTTGCAAACGTTTGATAGAATGAAAGGTGGAATGAACTTTTTTGCATACTTCTGATATATATATTCTTTTAGAAATTATTGTTTGCCATACCAAGGTACTTTTATCAGTATTTTATAGTCCTTCACTTTTAGTAGGTTACTTTTCCATCCTTGACACACTTTTAACAGATATACGACCTGTATACGATCACATTTTTCTGCTTGGCGACTTCAATACCTGTCTTGTGAGGAACGACTCCCGATCTCGTAAGCTCCTTGACCTACTTCACTCGGTTAATCTTCACTGTCTTCCCCTTTCTCCTACACATCATTTCCCCAATACTAAGCCGTCTCTCCTTGATTTAATAATTGTGTCCTAGCCCGAACGTGTTCGTACACATGGTCAACTCCCTTCCTGCTTTTCTTTTCATGACCTTATTTTTGTGTCTTACAAAATACGTTCTCCTAAAAGGAGGTGCATCTATTCTTTGCGACGATCGTTCAAAGACATCGATTTAGAAGCCTTAAAAAGGGATGTTTGTGCAGTGGATTGGTCTCCCGTATTCGTTTGCGATTCCATTGAGGAGAAAGTTTTCAACTTTAATACGGCAATTCTAGGCCTTTTTGATAAACATGCCCCTGTAAGGAGAACCAAACTAAAACGTAACCCAGCCCCATGGATCACAAATGACATTAAAAATACAATGAAGAGGAGGGACAAAGCTAATAGACTTTATAAGAAATTTCCTAACGATAACAATCTTCATAATTATAAAATGTTGCGGAACCGTTGCAATCGTCTCTGTCGTGATGCTAAACGGCGTTATATTCATAATGCTGTTGCCTCTTCTGATTCGGGCAGAGTCTGGTATTTATTAAAATCTCTTGGCGTAGGTCGTGCTAAAGAGTCCGGAGTTAGTTATACAAACCTGAACGAGCTTAATAGCCATTTTTCTACTCCACCAGTTGTTGTAGATGACCGGCAAAGATCGCTAACTCTGGCTAAGTTATCATCGTCACCTCTTCCCATGTGCGCCTCTTTTTCATTCAAGCCTGTTAGTGACACGGATATTAGAAAACATGTTCTCACAATTACGTCAGCTGCGGTTGGTAGTGATGGGATATGCTCTCGTATGATTACGCCTATTCTCTCCGAACTTCTCCCTGTTCTCACACACATTTTTAATCATTCCCTGTCTTCTAACACTTTTCCTGCGATTTGGAAGAGGGCTTACATCATACCACTTCCTAAAAAATCTACTCCGAGTTCCCCTTCTGACTTTCGTCCGATTTCAATACTCCCCTTTCTCTCTAAAATTCTTGAACATATCGCTCACGCACAATTTAGTGAATATCTCCGCAATAACAACCTGTTACACGAAAACCAATCTGGCTTTCGCCCCGGCCATAGTACTGTAACGGCTTTAATTCGAGTTACCGATGACATACGCCTGGCCATGGACAATAAATTGCTCACTATCATTGTGTTTCTAGACTTTAGTAGTGCTTTTACATCGGTCGACTTTGATATTTTATTAAGAGTCCTTGGGTCCCTTAATGTTTCTTCCTCTGCTCTCGAATGGTTTAGCTCATATCTTCGTGGTCGCTCACAGTGCATACAGTCTGGGGATTCTCGCTCAGATTGGGTCAATCTGTTTTCAGGAGTTCCTCAGGGTGGAGTATTTTCTCCTTTATTATTTTCGGCTTTTATTAATACTGTTACCACCATAATAATGTCCCGTTTTCACTTATATGCCGATGACCTACAGCTTTATCGCCATTTCCCGGCTATGGATATAGTGGATGCAGTCAATGCTATGAATGAGGACTTGGTAAGGATACACGATTGGGCAACTTCTTTCGGACTTTGTGTCAATCCAGGTAAATCACAGGCTTTAATTATTGGAAGTCCTTACATGCGTAATTTGATTGCTAATGTTGATGTCCCACCTTTGTTATACAATAAAGTACCTATTGCCATTTCCAGCTCTGTTGTTAATTTAGGCTTAACATTTAGTTCAGACTTTTCTTGGAACTGTCACGTAAACAACATAACTCGCAAGGTAATTTATTCTTTTCATTCTTTAAAACTCCTACAAAATTTCCTTCCTCTTAAAACAAAAATATCTCTCGTCCACACTCTTATTTTTCCTATTATAGATTACGCCGACACTTGCTTTCTTGATGCTACCGAAGAGCTTGTCAATAAGTTGGAGAAGCTTCAAAATCTCTGTATAAGGTTCATCTTCGGCTTGCGAAAGTTCGATCATGTTTCCAAGTTCAGAGCTCAGTTATCCTGGTTACCGATTCGCCAACGTAGGAACTTACATATACTTTGCTTGCTATACAAAATTCTCTTTGATCCTAAGTATCCCAATATCTTCGTGATGGTTTCCGTTTTCTACATTCCCCTGACTCGCCTTGTCGCTCCAACGTTAAAACCCTTTTGCATTTCCCAACCAGTAATACTGCCACTTATTCTCACTCGTTTACCGTCCATGCTGCTAGTCTTTGGAATTCCCTACCTAAAGATATTCGAACTTGTGAAAGTCTGCCTATTTTTAAGAAGCGTCTAAAGGAGCTATATTTGATGCAAATTTAACTTCTATTTCTTTCTGTTTGTCTTATTTTTCTTTCGCTTTGAATGTTTATTATAATTTAATATTTTCGCTTTTCTGTCAAATGAAGAGTCATGGTTTTTACGGTCTGTATGTATGCATGTAAGTATGTTTGTACGTATATATATATGTATTTATATATGTGTATGTTTGTATGTGTATGAATGTATATTTTGCGTTAACCTTTTTTCCATATTATAGTGTTTAATTTTATTGTTTGAATTGTACACCAAGTCAATAATTATCTTTGTTTATAACATCTCCTTGTTACGGGTTGGCTGGAAGAAATCTCTGTTACTAGAGATAAGCTCGCCCATTGTACTTATTTTCTTTTATTGTTATGTTAAGTGATTACTGTGTACAATAAAGAATTAAATAAATAAATAAGCATTCACTTATAATTTGACCTAGATTTTTAGCTGATTTGCTATACAGGATAACACTGCTGCTATATACGAGATCAGGAACATTAGCATTTCCACTACCTATAATTAAAAACTGTAACTTTTGGGATTTACTAATAAACCAGATGACTCCGCTCATGAGTGAATACGCGACAGATCCTCATATATAGCGCTGATTGCATCAAGAACATCCGGAGCAGAGAAAGGACGATACAATTGCAGATCATCCGCATATGATCCGCATCCGCATATGATGATGACGAATGAAAACTGGAGGACATGGCATTGGATGTTATGTTGATAAACACGAAAAATAGGAGTGGAGCTAGAACCCCCCTGTGGAATACCAACTGTTAATTTACTAAAACCTGAGAAAGAATGTACTCAACTTAAGTGGCTACCAATACGTCTTCGCAGGAATATTCATATTCTTTCTTTGTTTTATAACATTCTTCATAACCCTAGGTCCCCAATTTATCTTCGTCAGCGTTTTCATTTTCTTCATGCCCCGAGTAGTGATTGTCGCGCTAATGTCAGTTCCCTCTTGCGTTTCCCTTCCTTCAAATCTAATTTTTTTTCTGATTCCTTTTCTGTACATGCAGTTAGGCTGTGGAATTCACTTCCATTTAACATTCGTTCCAGTGAATCGTTATCAATCTTTAAGACACGATTAAATAATTATTATCTGACGCAAAAGTAAAATAAGTTAATATATTAATTTTTGTTGTTTGTGTGTTATTTTTTTTTATAGTTTTTTAATATGTAAGTGTTTTATCTCTTTTCTCTTTACTTTATATTTCTTTTTGTCAATAGCTTTAAGGCCACATTTTTTGTTTATGTTGTGCACAATGTCTGTGTTTATTTATTGTTTTCTTCATACGGGTTAGCTGGAAGAAATCTCAATATGAGATAAGCTCACCTTTTGTCTTAATATTTAATTTTAATGTTTACTGTAACTGTTTTTGTGTACAATAAAGTGTTAAATAAATAAATAAATAAATAAAGAATCCTCGAAATGAACACATTGAGAAACGATCTCGGAGATATGAGTCAAACCAGGATACAGACTGAGGGGAAAGATTCAGCGAACGAAGAGTACCAAGCAGCACATCAAAGTCCACACAGATAAAATCGTTACTGAAGTCCAAGAAAACCAATAAAGTAGGTTGTTTATTACCAATAGCATGTCTTATGTCATCAATGACTTTAACAATAGCAGTAACAGTACTGTGCCCCGAACGGAAACCAGATTGATACGGATTGAACAAATTACTATCCTGCAGGTAAGGGCTAAACTGTGTGTCCAAAATCTTGGACAAATATGGAAGAATTGGTATAGGGCGATATTTAGAGAAATTAGTAGGAGCTGAGACTTTAGGAAAAGGAATGACGTGAGCTGTCTTCTAGGCTTAAGGAAAAGTGCCAGAAAAAAGGGAAAAATTAAAAATATATGTTATTATCGGGACGGGGAGCAGTGAAGCCACCATGCGCTAACTGATATTGTCATTGCCGATGGCATAGGAAGAGATACATTTAACGTGTTTGGCAAGGGCAATTACTCCTAAAGGGTTGGCAATTCTGAAAGATTCGCTTCGGCTGAGCGATTCGCTTCGGGCCAATGAGCAAAGTTACTGCACCTGATGGTAAGTGCAGTATCTTTGTACATCTGCAATACCAGGGGTCTTGCAGATGCGTTGTCGGCTTTTTAAAAATGAGTAAGCTCGTTTCTTGAAGGTCCCCAAGTCGTAATTGATTCCATAAAGGAGTAGTGCGAGGCAAACAACAGTGATAGTAGCGATCTGGAAATTTATGGACTTAGCAAAAATTAAGCTGCTAAGTCGATGACGTCACGATGAATTCAAGGTCAAGGTTATTTGGATAAGGTCATTGGCCGGTGATGTCACCACTCATTCAATGTCAAGATGACATCGGGCTGATATGGGCTATAGATATGGGCTATAGATATTTAGTTGTGACACAATATTAGTTCATGACTTTTGTGATAATGTTTCGGAAGTTATTCCCCCATGAAAAAAAATTATATAAAAAATATATTTCAAATATAAAAATTTTATATTTTAAATATATAAAAAATACATGAAAAATATATAAATTATATATCAAAATATATAAATTTTATAAAAAAAATATATTTTTAGTATACAACTTTTGGCCGTTTTAAGTATATATTGTATATATTTTGAATATAAATAAAATATATATAGAATATATTTTGAAATATATAAAATTTATATTTATCAAAACATAGATAACATATATAATAAATATACCTTCAGACTCATGAAAAATGAAAGTACATAGATATAAAAAAAATATATAAAAAATATATCTTTAAGTATATAAAAAAAAATATTTTTTTTACATTTTAAATATATATTTTATAGTGGTTATATTTTAAATATATTTTTTTTATATCTATGTACTTTCATTTTTCATGAGTCTGAAGATATATTTGATATATATGTTATTTATATTTTGATAAATATACATTTTATATATTTCAAAATATATTCTATAAATATTTTATTTATATTCAAAATATATACAATATATACTTAAAACGGCCAAAAGTTGTATGCTAAAAATATATTTTTTTTATAAAATTTATATATTTTGATATATAATTTATATATTTTTCATGTATTTTTCATATATTTAAAATATATAATTTTTATATTTTAAAATATATTTTTTATATATTTTTTTTTCATGGGGGTTGTGTGGTTCTGATATTCAGAGTGAATTTAGATAGTAAACAGATGGTTTATTACAAATGTATTGTTGTAGAAGGATTGATGAATAGATTTTGAAGTATATAGCTTTTTAAAATTAGAATTAAAATTTTGAACAAATATATTTTGTATGCTAAGAGATAAAAATATAATAATAAACATTAAAAAAGAAATCTGGTTCTTTTAATTAAAAAAATCCATAAGTATAATTTAGATGAAAAATATAAAATATTTGTAACGTGATTGGTCAAATATATCATAAGCATGAAAATATATATAATTCTATACTAACAGTTAGTTGCGCGCTTGCGCGCGCAACGTATACTGCTCTATTTAAATAGGATCATTACTATTTAATTGAAATTTATATACCTAAAATTATTTATTATATTGAACTTCAATAAATTACTCAAACTACTATAATTTTATAAACTATTATAATTAAAATAATTCGGATAGCCCGAGCCGGGAATCGAACCCGGTTTCGTTTGGTCGCGCACTAAAGGCACTTTCAGTTAAGCTATCCGAGACTTTGTCCATAACAATCTATCAGTCTAATAATTTTTTATAATTAAATATGAGAACATCTAGGATCTTAATATAATATAACCGCTTAGAAATTTTTATTATTTAGCGACGTTTTGTGCACTTTGTTTGCACTTAGGCTATCTACAGATACAAACATAAAATGAATGCACACAATTTAGTGACATGTAAATATGTACCAAGTAACATAATAATAAACATACCACAATACATTTCTTAGCATCCTTAATTTAATATTAAATTTCTTGTAATATCTTATACACTATCGATCACTACAGTTGGTCAAACTTAATTAATTAAAATTAATTAATTAACTTAATTTTTTTTGTAACACGATACAAAAATATTTATTAAAATATAGTCGATATAATTAATTATTAATAGTTACTTAAGCTAATGTATAGAGTAATTTAAAAAAAAAAGTTTTGAAAACTGTATTTTTATTTATACCTATGACGTTATAATTCAGCCTATCTACTTTTTTCTCAGTGCAATTGTTTTGCAGTGCGGTATTAGTTATCAGTAATAATTATCATAATTATCGCACGTAAGATACTAGAACACATTAATTTGATAAGAAATAAATAACCAGGAAGTTTCTGCTGGCTTATTACTCACTGATAATATTCTAAATAATAATTAACACGCTTGAATAAGTTTGATTATGAAGTTTGTCATCTATTTCGTTACTAACAAGCTTATTTTTATATTTATCGCTATTTTTCCTGAAAGAATGTCACGATTAGCAACATGCCTAAGTGCCCTATAAATGAATATTCTTGACATTGAACTTCAGATTTTCCTCAATCGTAAAAATTTCTTTACTGATATCAAGAATTTTTACGCATTACTAATGATTTCTCTGAATATATAATAATAGTGAGTTATTTTTCTTTTTCTTCAAAAACCCAGAACATTAGTGTGTTAGTCATAGATCTCGAACAATAATTATTTTTAGTAGATTTAATAGAAATCTAACTATTGCATTTATCCTCATGACGGAACTTTTGAAAAATTTTGCTATATTTCGACTCAGCTCGTCAAGTGGATTCAGAAAATTTATATTATGGTTCAAAACTTTATATATCTATGTGTATATATACGATATAACCGGCCTTGTCTCTTCTCTAACTCCCGTAATTCTGTACGGATCTTAATAAAACGTAACATACTCATTCTTAGGAGGATTTCCGAGGTTAAGTTCGAAGATGAGCCAAATCGGTCGATTAGTTTAAAAATGGGAGCGATTGAAAAATTTGTCAAAAATTACAAAAATTTTCACTTTTACCGTATTTCCGTGCAATAACAACTAAACGAAACATCATATTTAATTTCTGTCAATTGCAATTGAAAGCTTACTTAATAAGCTTTAATTTGCATACTTATTTATTTTTCTAAATAAAATTGTTTAGGTATGACAGCAATTGAAAAATTATTGGAAATTACAAAAATTTTCACTTTTTCCGTATTTCAGTGCAATAACAATTTAACGTGACGTCCTATTAAATTTCTGTAAATTACATCTGAAAGCTTATTAAGTAAGCTTTAATTTGCATATCTCATTATCAGTCTAGTCCAAAAATTACCTATTTTCTCAGACAGATTAAATGAAATTTTACTTTTGCATTCGTTATTGATGTCATTGTTTTATTTTTTTGTATACAATCCTGGTAAATGGTCTTTTTTTGTTGCATCGACATAAAGAGATTACAATTACAAACTCATTGAAATTGAACCCATTTATTAAAAAATAGTAAAATATATCTTATACTAAAAATAAACATCGTCTTAATTCTAATACATAAAATCAGTAACTATTTACAGATTTTATGGGTATACATTAATTTATTTAATAATTACATTCTAAATGGCCTATCAATATTGTACGTCAATGATATGTTCTGAATAATGAAGATCCAAACATAAATCATAAATGCAAAGAAAAGTAAAACTGATGAATAAACAATCTAAGGTAATGCTACCTGCAAGCTGTACCAGAATCGTCTGTAACAAAAGTAATATACTATTTAAATTAGGCTGTATAGAATTTATTACTATATTTAGGGACCATAACTTTGACTTTGATCTCTTAAAAAACTTTATTTATTTTATTATTTAATTGTAATAAATGCCAAGGTCAAGTATAAAAATATGAAAAATGTAAAAGATTAATGTTAATATGGTAATTAATTTAAAAATTTTATTAATAAAATGAAATGTGGATTTAGAAACTTTCTGAGTAGAGCTAGAGCAATTATAATTAGCAAAAAAATTAACATTATAGATGAACTGAAAAGTATAACTGAGGTAATGACAATCAATGCCAGTTTGACAAACTACAAAACTTGATAAAGAAGATGTAGTAAGAAAGCATCAAAAAGTGTTGCGACGGATGGTCATAACACACAATGTCCCATTTATTTTGCGAAATTTGCTGTGCATCAACTATGGAAGATTCTGTCGTAGTCTCGCCCGATTCTATGTCAGTCCTGAAAAATGCAAATTATTGAAAAAGATTAAACTTTTTCCGTTCTACGATAACTAGAAACTTTGCAGTCACTACGTGACTGCTGTGATTTATAAATTTATAAATAAGTAAAATTTTGATAATCAACATGTTGTCCGCTTTTTCATAATCAACATATAATTTTTCACACACATATAATTTCATTGTACATTCACATTTATAATATTAGTAAGGATTGTACGAAATACTTCTAAGAATATAGATATTTCAATACAATTTATGAATAGTTTGAACAAAACTTTTCAAAGATTTACGATCGCAGTAAAAATCTTCAAATCATGAGTATTTTACGATCGAAAAATATTTTCCTCCTCATTTCGTCGACTATTTTTATTATTATACCCTTGTTAGTTAACGAAATCAAGATATTTAGCATACTATCGTCTCGATTATTTAATGGCGATTAATTGCATACTTTTAAAAAATGTATTTAGTGCAATAGAAACGGAAAAAAAACATCAAAATAGTTTAAAAAATTTTCCCGTCCGTCAAGTACGAACCTTGTAAACACTGTAGCTTGCCAAAAAATCCATTAATTCAGTCAAATTTTTTTTTTTTAATTCTTTGAAGGAATTGCAGGCCCCCTACCGCGGATGGCTATGTAACTCAGTGTCGTTTAATTGCAATTAATAAAATAAAAAACCCAAAAGACTGTATATCTTTGTATATTGTGTACATTTATCCCACTATTGTTTAGATTTTCCATCGTAATTTTGTGGAAATATTTTAATGCGTAGGTACATTATTGGCTGACGAATTTATAACATGTAATCTGATAAATTTCTTCTAATTTTGCCTACGTGACCAATCTCAGGACGCGTTTGTTTATAAATAACATGGTGCTCGCGTCGAGCACAATAGACAGTGAGTCGGCACTGATTACGTGTTCTAAAATTACGTTAGACTAAATTACAGGGCCTGCAATTCCTTCAAAGAATTAAAAAAAAAACACATTTGACTGAATTAATGGATTTTTGGACAAGCTACAGTGTTTACAAGGTTCATACTTGACGGACGGGAAAATTTTTTAAACTATTTTGATGTTTTTTTCCGTTTCTATTGCACTAAATAAATTTTTTAAAAGTATGCAATTAATCTCCATTAAATAATCGAGACAGTAGTATGCTAAATATCTTGATTCCGTTAACTAACAAGGGTATAATAATAAAAATAGTTGCCGAAATATGGGGCGAAATAAATTTGTACGATCGTAAACCACTCTCTGATGCTTCTTATCATCAGTCGTCTAAAATACCAACAACATTTTTTTTTTAAATATCAGGTTAGAATTTTTCTAAACTCTCAGTTACCAAAGGAGTTAATCATGTGGTAAATCCGAAAGAAGCCGAAGAAACCCGACATAAAATTTATTAGAAGGACTCGCACGTAGTTCGTGGAAACACTCTAATTTTAACTGAATTTCAACATTGTTTTAGATAATTCAACTTGTAATTTTCGTTTAGAAAAGTTTTGAAACTAACAAGAGTATAATAATAAAAATAGTCGGTGAAATGAGGCGGAAAATATTTTTCGATCGTAAAATACTCTCTGATAAGCTTCGCTTATTAACAATTAAGGGTATAATAATAAAACTAGATGCCGAAATTGAGTGCAATCGTAAATCTTTCAATAGTTTTGGTAAAACCATTATAAAAATTGTTTTCATAAAAACTCTATTAAAATATCTATTCATGGAACTATTTAGTACAATGATTCATAAATTCATACAATACTTGACTAGTAACTGCGTACTTTTTGTGAAATTGGCTATAAAAAAATCACTCAATCGTTTCATGAAACTAATATCGCAGAAAGCTTCCGTGATCTATTCAAAATGTTATTTTTTTTCAGGAAACTCACCGTGGAGGAATCTTTATAATCAGCTTGTGCCGTCTTCAGAGTTCAGTCTAATACTGTCCGTGATCGTGATAACAATAAATTCTTAATTTTCCAAGATGAAAACAGAGAACAGTGAGCATCCGTTAGTTAACGGGATTTCTTGCAAGGAAGAACAAAAACCGACGGAAAAGTTGATAAATGGGCTCGTGAATCTATAGTAGGGAATATCGGATTTGATGTCTTCTCTACTTACCGTGTCAACGGGTTCAACGTCAAAAGGAAGTTTTTGATAGTCAACAATCCCGGACCAGAAGTTAATTCCTACAATTTTTGGAGCTTTATACGGGAAAAGTGTTGCACAGTGATTGTTAGATTGGACGAAACATCAAATAAGCACAATTGGCTTAACAATTCACAAGATGATACATATACTGTGTGATAAAACTGATGTCTCTTGCAAATATTACACCCAGCTGGAAATTACGATAGAAAACAAAATGGAACGACAATCAATAAAAGTAACCCACCTGCAGTACCACGGCTGTTTGGAAGACCTTTCTCCAGAAGGATCTACGCAGCTGATACTCTTCATGGAGATGATGAACAAAAATCATGGAGCAAAAAGCAGGGAAAGTGCTTCTGGCCCTATTGTCATCCACAGTATAGGCTGCTTTGAAAGGGCAGTGTCTATTTGTGTGCTGGACATTTGTTTGGAGCAGTTGATAGAAACCAATTCAGTTTCAGTGTTAGAAGCTGTTTTAAGTGTCAAAAGACAAGTGTCCTTTGAGTATTTCAGTTTGGAAGAGTATAAATTCATTAATAAGATCTTACTGGGTAGCTTAAGAGTGTTGCGTTTGAAAAAGGCTAAATCTTTAGACGGTGAAGTGGAAGGTTATGCTTTGATTGACCATGTTAGGAAATATAGTTTGGTTTTTAGACAAATGTCTGTTCCTTGAAGTTTTGGTCAAGATATTATTGAATGTAAGTCGCTTTAATGTTAGAACTCATTAGAACTCACTATTGTTACCGATGACAACTTCGTGGTCATTTATTTCTTATCAAATTAGTGTGTTCTAGTACCCGACGTGCGATTATTAAGGAAAATAAAATAACGCTCGTAATGTACTTTTGAAATAAATAATAATTAATGTTTTATTTAACAAATTTTACTACATTAAAAAATGATAAAGAAATATTACAATCAATGATAAACATTTATATACAATTCAATAATAAATAGCTTACATACATATCTATACATAGTTTAATACAATCTTTTAAATCTCTTTTAAAACTAATAAATATTTTTTCATTTTTAAAATTTGGCGGCAATTTATTATACCCGTTATATTCTTTGTAAATAATGGTATTTTCTGATGTATGTGTTCTAAAAGTAGATAGTTCGGTGAATTATAACGTCACAGGTATAAAAATACAGTTTTCGAAACTTTTTTGTAGTAACTCTATGCATTAGTTTAAGTATATTGATAAATAATTATATCGACTGTATTTTAATAAGTATTATTCTATTGTATTAAACAAAAAAATTATTAGACTGATAGGTTGTTACGGACGATGTCTCAGGTAGCTTAACTGGAAGCGTTCTTGGTGCATAACCAGAATAAACCGGGTTCGATTGTCGGCCGAGGATGTTCGAATTATTTTTTTTTATTTTCTGTGTTAAAGTTAATCAAGATGACTATTGAGCCCATATTTAACCAAAAATAGTTTAAGTAACTTCATTGGGGTTCAATATAATAAATAATTTTAGATATAAGAATTTCAACAAAATAGTGCTTCTAAAATTTGTATCTTATAATTCATATGTATTATATCTCTACACTTATTATACTAAAAACAGTATATACTATACCACTGAACCAAAAAATGGCACCGCCGTGATACAAAATTAGAAACGCTTTTTTTCCGTGTATGTTAACGTTGCAACCATGTTTAATATATAGTATAATTAAGATAGATTAATTTACTATTAATATGTTAATTACAGTGTTATTAATCAAACTGCGCAGATTGCTATAAAAATACGTCTGGATGAAAATACAAAATGTTTACAAGAAACTTTTTATTGTAATTAACGAGCTTCTTTAAAACGGAAGTTATACTCGAGTTTCTCGCCAAAACATTGAGTCATGTAAAAACATTTTACAAATTAGTGTAATGAAAACTAGGTTAATTATCGTCAGATTATATCTGTTTTCAGAATATACTTTTTAATGCGCAATAGAAAACTTTTTATGGTAAAAACTATAAAATGGTATTATTGTACAAAATTATGAAATAACAAACAGAAAACCTAATTATAACTCCTGAAACCGTTCAACTGTAGCAATATAATTGATGGAAGTTATGGTCGACTGGATTAGTTAATGATTAATAGGAAAAACCCAATTTATTTTGCGCATTATAAATACATTTTATCGTCCGTTCTCTGAATCATGTTTATCGCTGATTTTGTCACTAATTAGTTTATTAATACATTTTCCGTATTATGTAGCACTTTTAACTGTAAACTATTTCAATATTTTTGATGTAGATACCAATGGGATTACAAAAGTATTCCAATTGAGCATGATGATGTTTTTTTTGGATAATAAAATAAAAATTCGCAACATTTTAGACTTTTAATTAGTAAAACACCCTTCAAAATATTCCATGAAAGTTAATTCAAAAGAAAGGAAAGTTTTGAGTTGATGAAAACCCAAATAATTTAGTTTAGTTTTGATTCAAAATGATACTACTCCACTATCAGTAGAAAACAATAAAGCCCTTGAGTTTACAGAATGTTTTGCGTGACAAAAACAATTTTTTTTTTTAATTATCAATTTTTTGGGTTCCAATTCCTAAATTTCGACATTGAAGCGAGCCCTGGACAGTGCCGACAAAGGGGCACTGTTGTGGTTTTCCAGGCATCGAGGTGGTGAGGATGGAACTTTAAATTTTGACGCGATGTCCGATGATGGAATTTAACGGCAGGAATTAATCCGAACAATTCGTCGGAACACTCCCCATTATGAATACGGTAAAAGATGCAGAGCGAACCTACATCTCTGCGCAACGCCAAAGAGTCAAGCCAATAAGAAATAGCCTGGTCGTCGACGATTCGAACCGCTCTACGTTGAATGCAATCAAGAGGAAAGAGCTGGTACTGAGGAGCTCCGGCCCAGAGGTGGGAACAGTACTCCATGTGAGGTCGAATTTGGGTCTTGTAAAGTTGGAGGCGATGGACTGGGATACAGCTTTACTCTGCTGAGTACACCAAGCTTTTTGGGGGCTAAGTTAGCCTTTCCTCCCAAATGACCGCTGAAATGAACGTTGTTCGATATGAGCGAGTCTTATTTTATATATGTTCTTATACTCGTCAGTTTACGCTCTTCTTTCTTTTTTTATATTCTGTCGCCTTCTCACTTGTTCTAAGGCTAGCAGTTCTAGATCAATAATCATTTGTTGATACCTCCGTTTCTGACACATTTTATATTTGGCTTTACGATTCTCATAGGATTCCTTACTTCTAGGCATGCTGATTTTTTCCCAAAACAACTGCAGAGACATTACGAAAAAAATTAATCAATTGATGTACCAGCTTACTTTATTTTAATGGTTATATAAGCTAATAATTGTATTGACGTCATTATTCTCAACATTTGGCATTGTTCAAAATCCGCAAATCATTATTCTAACCCATACATCATTATTCTCAACAGTCATTTTCAGGATAATGATGTCAGCAATAATGACGAATTCCAGAAAATATCTCAAAATTTGTCTTAAAAGATTAGATACAGCTAATAAATATCTATGGGGAGTTATTTGCAGATCGATACATAAATAAAGCCATGAATAAAATCAATGAACATATTATTTACCACGATAAAGTGAATAAGGAGAATGATTATAAAGATGACAAATTTCGAAGAACCATATTCAAGCTTACCTTGAGAGAAATATGACTTGTCTAATCCGTTCAAAGTGTGTGGCCTAACCAAAGAGTACCGAGGGGCATCCGGTAGGCACGAAACATGCCCCAAAATTGCAATCATCGTGGAAAAAATTTGAAAACTATTCCTGTTTTTACAATGACGCTTTTTTTGTGACAAACTTTTGAAAGAGTGTTTTACTATTTTAGAATTAAGTTAATACTTCAAATTGTTAAGAAACAACAACAATAGACCTTTAAATACAATGTTTTACTATAAATAATTTTATTAAGTGGTATTTGAATATTTTAGAAGACCAAATAGCCAAGAACAGGTGATCTGGTGAACTGAACAGGTGAACACGCGAAATAATGACGTTTTCAGTAGATTTTTGCGTTTTTTTGTTAATTAATTATAAGAAATGTTTTTCTTTTACTTGTTGATAGTTAAAAAAGTAATAATGGAATAGGAAAACATTGTTTTTCTTCATCGTAGTTAAAACAGTAAAGAGAAAACTGGCTGGAACCGTATTATCCTCAACATTGAAGAATCACCCTTATACTGACGGACGGACGGCGGGATATAGTTAGATTTTGTTGCTAGAAGATTTTCAGGGTTTGATAATAAAACTAGTAGGTGGCCATTAAACTTCAAAACTAAATAAAATAAGCCCATCGAGTGTGGTCTCATTTGTTATATTTTTGCAAATATGTACTCTGAATTAGAATTATTTCCAGGGTTACATGGTAGAGCTGAAAGGAGGCTATGGGAGTTTGGAATAAAACAATTCAAATTCATTGAGTAAGGAACCATGGTAACTTTAACTTGCTGCTACAGGATCTTCTTTCGAAGTTCTTTCGCGTTTTGCTTCTAAAATGATGCATATCAAGCAGGATGGTGGTCTGATAACAAGAGATTTTTTAGATTTTTAAAATTTTTAATTTAGAGTTATTAATATTTGTTGTTATGGCGGAACAGAAATACACAATCTGTGAAAATTTTAACTGTATACGTAGCCCTTGTGGAAAAATTTCTCGGATAAAAGTAGGTAAATAACTTACAAAGTGAAAGTAACAGTTTATGAATGTTTATTTTTATTTAAAAAGTCGAAAAAAGTCTTACAAAGTCGGAAAAACTCGGAGTAATTCCAAAATTTCGGACTCTTCCAGAAGAGATATTCAGTGTTAATAAATCTTGCAACGTTTATGGGTACTAAAAGAAATATATTAAAAGTTAGGGGAAAAAATATAACTAATACTTCTCCGGTTTTCCGTTTGTCCGCGCAGATGAGAAATGAAACACCGCCTTATACTTTCAAACCAATAATTTAATTTAACTCCGATTGCTTATATGTGTGTGCGAGGAAACAAGGCTTGCGTGGTGTAAATACAATCAGCGCCATCTATTTACGCTGCCACGAACTAAGTCAATATTTTTACTTGAACATCCCGCTCACCAAAGAACTACGTTCTTTCACAAAATACAAAATTAGACAAACATTCAGTATGATGCATGACTCAATATAAATAAAAAAAAACTTATTTCTGTATGACATTATAACATTTTGGAAAGAAAAGAATTGCCATAATACGTATTATTATAATAATACGTATTATTTGATTATATTTAGATTTACAGTAATTCATTGTAGGTTCTTACATATAAGAGAAAACTTTTGAGTTGTGTTATTTAAGATTTTTATTTATTTTTCTTACCTTGCTCAAGCATGGTGAGCGGGTCTTGTCGTTGATTAATTATAGGATAAGAGCTATTTGGCAATTCTTTTCTTTCCAAAATGTTATAATGTCATACAGAAATAAGTTTTTTTTTATTTATATTGAGTCATGCATCATACTGAATGTTTGTCTAATTTTGTATTTTGTGAAAGAACGTAGTTCTTTGGTGAGCGGGATGTTCAAGTAAAAATATTGACTTAGTTCGTGGCAGCGTAAATAGATGGCGCTGATTGTATTTACATCACGCAAGCCTTGTTTCCTCGCACACACATATAAGCAATCGGAGTTAAATTAAATTATTGGTTTGAAAGTATAAGGCGGTGTTTCATTTCTCATCTGCGCGGACAAACGGAAAACCGGGGAAGTATTAGTTATATTTTTTTCCCCTAACTTTTAATATATTTCTTTTAGTACCCATAAACGTTGCAAGATTTATTAACACTGATTAACTCTTCTGGAAGAGTCCGAAATTTTGGAATTACTCCGAGTTTTTCCGACTTTGTAAGACTTTTTTCGACTTTTTAAATAAAAATAAACATTCATAAACTGTTACTTTCACTTTGTAAGTTATTTACCTACTTTTATCCGAGAAATTTTTCCACAAGGGAGGTCACACTATAAGTTTTGCGTAACTTAAAAAAACAACATGTTATAGAATAGAATAGAAAATGTTTATTATTATGTTAGACATATGTTATAACCAAAATATTATGTTTATTGCTTTTCAAAATAATCTTTACATTTTAAACATTTTTCATTTTTCATGCGATCGAACCATTTTTTAAAACAGGAGGACCACAGATCTGAAGACATGTTTTCTACGTGCTGATTGCACGCTATCACTGCCTCTTCGGAGTTGGTAAAAGTATAAACTCTCATCAAACTTTGATTTTGGGGAAAATACAGAAATCACAGGATGCTAGGTCGGGGCTATGCGCAGGATGAGTGACGAGATGTACTTTTTCGGAAGCTAAAAATGACTTTGTTTTGTTGAGACGAAGAAAACTAGTTATTTTGCAATTTTCCGCGAACTTTAAGTGTACCTTTGCGATGTTACTCAAAAGGAAAACATATAAAAGCGGTCTAAGAAATGGAACAAACTTAGGTCTGAAAATAATGAAGACCTCAGCGGCACAGTTATCCACCCTCGTCCACCACACTTTATACCACGACAGCACCAAACACAAAAGCACGCAATTGACGCACTCAACGCAGGTTTCACTTCGCAACCGAAGCATCTTCAGGAGACACGAGCACTACTACACTCAACGAGAGCCGCGGTAGTACTGACTCACGCGCGGTTGCGACGCTCGTTTTATAGGCTGGGCTGGCATGACTAAGCGCGCGCTACATTGTGTAATAAAGCCGATTTTGTAACGTTTCTTTGTTCGTTCAACAGTACAATTGAATCGTTATTATGTTTTATGATTTGAAGTTGTTCCAATATATTTGTTTTTTTATACAAATACAAACACGACTATGAAAATCATTGACGCTATTGCATCAGGAATAGGTAAGATGGTGGTACCAAATACTCGGGCGAGACGTTGCGGAACTTTACCACCTAGTAGTCACGATGGTAGTGACATGTATAGCCAGTCGGTTGCCTTTTACGATCTGCCTGGTAGAACGGCAGCTGGTCTATTCTTCAAAGGAGATGATATATAAATTCGATTTCAGAGATTTGTGTTCGCAAAAAAATGTATTTCAAGCTAATAAAAACGTGTAATAAACGGATTTTTCTGATACAGTAGTCGATGTTTCAGTTATTATTATTATTATCGTTGCTTAAAACGCATAAAATAAATACGCATGGTATGCTAGCCGAGATGTCGAAGAACTCTACCATTGATTTGTCACCATAGTAATGACATATACAACCAATTATTGGCCTTTTACGAACCTCCTTGCAAATCGGCAGATGGTCTATTTTTCAAAGGAAGCCCGAACTAACACGCGCACATATGATTACTAGTTGTGTTGTTATTTTTTACTATCAGACATCTTACGTGTTTTTCCTATTTACATGTTATTGTCATTTTCCTGTCAAACATAGTGTAGGTGTATGTAGTTACATGTTATTGTAAATAGGAAGAATAGGTAAGATGTCTGAAAGTAAAAAAATAACAACACGAAAAAACTACATACGCCTACACTATGTTTAACAGGGAAATGGCAAATTTAAACTAACCTTTTCCTCTAGTTGTGATTACCTTATGATTGTTTTAATATATTTTACTGTAAGACATTTATTTTGCTAGCAAAAAAAACAACTTTTTGTAACCACGTGGGATTTTTTGGAATGTAAACGTTCGAAAAATATGTTGCATGAAACAGAATATGGTGGGCGCTAGCAGAGCTAGGTGGTAGAGTTCTGCATTGTCTCGCCCGGGTCTGATACCACCGCCTTACCTATTCCTGCCGCAATAGCGTCAGTGCTTGCATGTGGCATTAGACCTCGCCACAAGATAGCAACGCACCATTGACATCTTTGGTGTCTATAGGCGATGGTTGACTCTTCCCATCAGGAGACCCATCTGCTTGTTTGCTATCTTATGATATAAAAAAAAAGAACTCTAGTAATCATATGTATGCGTGTTAGTTCGGGCTTGCTTTGACCATCTGCCGTTTTGTAAGGCAGTTCGTAAAAGGTCAATCACTGGTTGTACATGTCACTACATGGTGACAAATGAGTGGTAGCCTGACCTTGGTTCTTGCGCCTTACCTACTTCTGCTGCAATAGCGTCAATGCTTGTCGCTTATATATATATATATTATTTTTTTTCAAATTTTTGTAACAAGACGCTTCCTCTATAAGCTGAAATTTTCTTAATCCAATATCTTATTTTCCCCATATATGTTTGCTCTCCGGATGTTACCGACTCTCTTTTTATTAAACTTGGATGCTTGTAAAATGTTTGCATTCGCTTTATATTCGGTCTTAAAAGATATTACCACGGCTTTGGATCTATTTATCTCTATCTATAAGTAGTATAGTATATTAAGCAGATCTCAAATTCGGAGTACATCAAAATTTCATTTTGACCTAATTATTAAAGCTATTCCGTGTCTTCAAATTCCTTTATATTTTAGAATTCCCTTGTTTAGTATGATTTCGGCTGGTTATTGGTTTTGAGTAGGTATCTAATCTTGAGAGTAAATAAATAATTTAGTTAGCGGGCCGAAACCACATCGGTGCCCAGTCTGTTGCTTGCTGATTTGCATATGCGTGTGTGTATATGTATGTGTGCGGTGTGTGTGAAAATTGTGAAGTGTATGCTGATTGCTGTGATAGCCCAATCAGGATCGGAATTTTCCATTAAGGCAGTGGAAAAATAAAGGCAATTTTTTAATAAATAAATAATGTAATTAAGAAATGTTTAAGGTCTAAGTGACGGTGGCCGCTTCTATTTTTTGAATAAACATTATTTTGTTTTTGAAAACATTTCTTTTGTATTAATATTCATGTGCTTAAAATAGAATAATAATGTTAATTTAACTGGATATCAACAGTAGAAATAATATATGCAGCTCATTAAAGTGGCCACTTATAAATAAATAATTTACTTACTTTAAATTATGTCACAAAACTAATTTATTATGCGATTTTTCACATATTATTCTATTCTAATTAAGAAAACAAAATGATTTCAGTATTAGAATCTTCATATATTTGTACATTTATAGAGCTTTCCTATTTGAAGTGTGTAGATTTATAGCAACAACTCGTATGTAACATGTGCAAGTCGCTAGCTATGTTTTTACGATCGCAATTAAAAGGGCGAGAGGAACGAAATGCAAAATCATGGGCCCATACCACCAAAGAGTATGTAACGTATTTAAGAGACCGGATTCCATAGTAATGTTTGAAATCAGGTTAGAGACTCTTTACTACCAACTTAATTAATTTATAACAATGAGCCAACATGGAAATAATGTACCTAACGCAATTTCTATGGTACGCAAGCTTTCTTTTTAAATGGTTAGCGCGGAAGAAACTTTCGCCATTAAGATGTTTGCATAATCGCCACTATCGATTTTCTAGTTATCGATTAATCGTTATTAAATTATTTGCTTTATCGATTAACAATCGATATATCAGATTTAATATTAGAACTGTTTCATTATTCGTCGAAAATAAAACAAAAGTAAGCATTGGTGTAAAGATTTAATAAATAAGATTACATATTTGCCAGACTTATGAGTATAGTTCAATAATTACTATTAAGACACAATTCTGAAATATTTACATACAATTTTATTTAGCGTGGAATCTATAATTAGGTACCTAATAACTAACCATGACGAAAGTAAAGTATCTTCACGCCCGTATCCCCGAAGGGGTAGGCAGAAGTACAAGTGCGCCCACGATTAGTCGAAGATACTTAGTCCCACAAATGTGATAGGTGGCAAGCCTATCGCCAATCGGGCACTTTCCAATCCCGGGCAACTTTGTGTTTATCAGAAAACTGAAAAAAAACACTTTTCTTATGTGCCCGACCCGGGAATCGAACCCGGGACCTCATGTGGTCAACACCAACGCTGGACCACTACACCACAGAGGCGATCACGACGAAAGAAAGAATAAAATCATGAGTTGTACAATCGTAAAACCAATTCCAGTAATACAAATGTAAATTCCGAATCTAAGGATAAGGTTACATATGGAATATCTGGATTTAGTCTGCTTTCTTTCTTATTATTATTTTAAATAAAGGTATGTGTGCCAAGTGCTAGTCACAATATTTACCACCTTACCTATTCGTACCGTTAAAACGCCGGTGTTTGGCACTATCGTGTTCAGATTAAGGACATAAGTCTCAAACGTAAAAATTCTTGGTACAATCGAATTGTCCTTACTCACCATTAATGTTTGCTAAATTTTGTTTGCACCAAAAATAAACTTTTAATTACATTATACATTTTAGGATAATTCAGGCAGCATCAACAATAGCAATAAACACAATCTCTAAATAAATGCAAGAGTAACAAATGATGTTACAATAAATAATTTTAACAATAATATATTGTCGACTACTACAGGCAGAATATTTTATAAACTTTTATTTAATAAAAAAACTACAAATGACTTGAAAAATGCAAGCAGGGAAATTTCATTGTGTTATATTCCTGTCTATTTATAAACATTTTTTTGCACTTTTGCGAACATGGTATCTATTACCACAGTCTATTACTATTTTACGTCATAATGATTGCTTGAGAGGGAAATTATATCCTGTCTGTAGTAGGTATGTGAAGTAAGTTGTGAAATAACGCTAGTGCTAGTTATTGTCGGCGATATGCCTTGCAGGGCTAGGTTGCTGGTAAAGTTGTGTAAAAAGTCTAACACCCTCGTAGCTACTGTCGTGGTGGACGCTAGCATTGCATCAATAACGTTTATGGTGCTACTGACAAATCGATGGGTCCAACGTATACTAGTGCAACCCGCAAAACAGAAACTTTTTTTTTGCATCAAAATCCATAAAATTACCTTAAATTTGTTCTAATGTAGTAAAGTATTTGAAATTCAGTGCAAAAGTACAAATTTTCAAATACTTCTATTGATTTTTTGTTAAAAATTACGAGCTATAGAACATTTAGTTCGCTCTCCTGTCAAGTTGTAAGTGCACTTACACTAGTATACGTAGGAATGTGATGTCTCGTACCACCATTTCTATTCCTACATTGGTGTTAAAAGTTACTTAAAATTTTTCATTAAATCATTTCATGCGTTAATTCTATGGCTCATTTGATGAAAAACAAAAGTATAAATATAGTTTATCCCTATACTGTAATTCTGCGATTGAAATCTTTATCATCATAAAGACTAAAGAATTAGCGTAAATTTTTTATAACCAGAATTTTCATGGATTAAATTGTACTGTTTATTTAATACTAATTAAATTAATAATTGTTTAGCTCTTTTTACCATCTTTACAATCTTTAATTTCTAGAAGAACTTATAATTCAAATTGTTTTTTTTTATTAATTATCATCATGTAAGTTATAAACGTAAATTTTTAAGTATCTTCACGCCCATATCCCCGAAGGGGTAGGCAGAGGTACAACAAGTGCACCCACGATTAGCCGAAGATACTTGGTCCCACAAATCCAATCCCGGGCAACTTTGTGTTTCTCAGAAAACTGAAAAAAACACTATTCTTATGGGCAACGTAAATTTTTAACGCAATAAAAACAGATTTCCCGTTTCCTGTATATCCGTAACCGTGCATTAAATTATCACCATATTACATAGGAACATACACAGTATTACCCTCTCAAACAAAAAAGAATTTTCAAAATCAGTTCATAAATTACTGAGTTCTGAGGTAACACATAATAAACATATTGGTTAATAAGAGCCAAATTGGTTACCTCCTCCTTTCGGCAAATCAGTTAAAAAGAATAATTTTATTATTAAAAATGGAAACATTTCCATTCTATAGGAATTGACAAACTAATTGATTCAATTGGCTTAGAATCAATTCATGATTGTTTATGAATGATATAACAAAATAGTAAAAAACAGTTTAAAATGAGAAAGAGAAGAAACTTTTGGTAGAATTACAGGCCACTTGACCAGAATTGGGAAACTGTTCGTCAGTACACTTTGCGTTGCAAAATAAAATACATTGCTGTATTGGTTTCTTTGCAATGTTTAGATTTACAAAACCTCTTATTGTAATGGCACTTGTGACTTATTATTGACACAATTTGTAGTAAAGGAGAACAGATGATAGTTTGTTTATATTGCCATAAGAAATTTTCTGCTCCTACGTTCTTTTCTTTCTCATTTCGACAATTTAAATGTGAGGCATGAGCACTAAACGGGCTGTGAAATAACAATCCTCTAAGTCGATTAAACCTCTAGTGGGAGTTGAGTGTACATTACTTTCTATTAAACATTTGGATGCCGTCCAGTGTCCATACCCCCTACTTAACGCATAAACATATGCCAGTGCACAAGTTTTACTATTCATAATCTAGTTATGCTTCGATATTGACGGAGACTTCATATACTTCCTCTTCCTAGACAAGCTTCTGTTTATTCAGAGAAAACAGTCGATTAGACAATAACAATATATCTGCTGTTCCTTTATATTTAATTTCTGAAAAAAAAACATGTTTTATTAATATTTTTCTTTAATTTGAAAACTTTTTTATGTTTGTGGTCCATTTTAATTAAGAGGTTATGTAGTTAAAAAAATAATTTGTAACCGAATAATATGGTGTCAATCAATGATCATACAAACATGTTAATTACTGATTACTGTAGAAAATATTGCTGTTTAAGTAATTACACAAGATTTTTTCGAGTATTTGCAAATTCTATCCTAATACTTGAACATAGATTTTGTGATTTATCACTTTTGGGAACACCGCCTTGCCTATTCCTGCTGCAATCGATGTCCTAACGGCAGCGCTTATTGCTTACGTGTTCCGGTTTGCACCCAGTAACCTAATGATTGTGGCATTCGAACCTAGCTACACAAATAGCAACATGCCGTTAACATCCTTGGTCTATAGGCGATGGTCATCTCTTTTCATCAGGAGAGCTATCTGTAATCTATAAGAAAATCTATTTAAGCACATCTTTGATTAATTAAACACACCTTTCCCCGTGTTGGTCCGGGCTCGTTTGAAAAATAGGCCAGGCAGGTCGTAAAGGGCGACCAGTTGGCTAGGCGAGTCACTACCATCGTGGCTACTAGGTGGTAGAGTTCTGCATTGTCTCGCCCGGGTCTGGTACCACCGCCTTACCTGTTTCTGCCGTGATAGTGTCAACGCTTGTCATTGTCATTCCACCACCACATTGACATCAGAACCTCATCAGATGCAGCAAGATCTAACACGAGTACTATAGTGAATAAAATAGGGGTTTCTGGACACTGCTTTTCAAGACAATTTTATACTTGGATATTTTTTTTAAATAAATCTAAATATACAGTGCGTGTTTCCCGTTATTGGTCACCTTTGTAGAATAGACCATCTGCCTAGGTCTCGCCTGAGTTTGGTACCACCGCCTTACCTATTCCAGCGGTTAAAAGATATTAAAAGATATTTAATACCGTCACATATAAGAAAAGTAACAAAATTTAAACGTAGTTAAATTACAACAACTGAACTTCCAATCTCGGGAACCTTGATCAGATCTTCGCCAAATTTATGCAAGACTAATTGAGAAGTATGCCTTTCCAAACTAATCTTTTTTGTTTAATAAATTATGAAGTTGTGAGGGTAACAAAATAAATATTCACCTGTATTGAGAATCTCATTTAAACATATTTAAATGTTAATAGTAAGAAGTGTATGTACTGCATTAGTTATAATCAATTATATCATATTAGTAGGGAAGCCCAAGAGGATATTTTTGCATTTACATTTCTAATTATTTACAATAAAGTTAAGTAGACTCAGCATGTGCATTACGCAGCAAATCTTTTTTTAACTTCCCACTATGTATGTAGTTATGGAATTTACTGATTTTACCCCGATCTTCGAAAATCGAGTTTTTGCCATTTGTCCACGTTTTGAGGTCCTAGGAACCTTTTTCGAATATTTTCTCACGTTTTGAGGTCCTAGGAACCTTTTCCGATTATTTTCACGCAGGGCCCAGAACCGGTTACATTTGAAAGGGGTTTTTAAGCACCTAAGCGGGTTATTTTAGTGCTTGTTTTGAGAAAACCCTACGTTTCGGTAAGCCTTTCAATGGGTTACCGCTTATTTGGGTAAGCCATTTGTTTTAATTAATTCATATTAACCCGATTATTTTCAGTAGGGTTATCAATAACCGGGTTCAGACTGAGCGCAAACTAAAATGGTCTTAAACTCTACATATGAGATTCATTTTGTAATAAAGATGATTAAGCCATTTGTTTGGATTAATTTGAGTTAACTCAAACCCAATTCTATCATTTTCAATAGAAGATTGTATTGTACTAAACACAAGCGATTTTGATTTTTAAGTATACGAGTATATGTATTCGATTTCTTTTTCATTTGAGTTCACGGGATCATTAAAATTTATTCTACATACAATGAGAAATAATAATAAAAAGTTTCTGATGCATTTAATGTTTATTAGATAAAAAAAACGTGTGTTTTTAGGGGTCCGTACTCAAAGGGTGAAATGGGACCCTATTACTAAGACTCCGCTGTCCGTCGATCTGTCTATCTGTCCATCTGTTTGTTTGACTGTTCATCTGTAACCAGACTGTTCACGGGATTAGAAATAATAATAAAAAGTTTCTGATACTTTTAATGTTTATTAGATTAAACAAAAACGTGTGTTTTTAGGATTCCATACTCAGAGGGTAGGCACCCTATTACTAAGACTCCGCTGTCCATCGGTCTGCCTATCTGTCTGTCTGTCCGTCTGTTTGTCTGTAACCAGACTGTTCACGGGATTATTAAAATTTATTCTACATACAATGAGAAATAATAATAAAAAGTTTTTGATGCATTTAATGTTTATTGGATTAAACAAAAAAAAAGTATCTTCACGCCCGTATCCCGAAGGGGTAGGCAGAGGTACAACAAGTGCACCCACGATTAGCCGAAGTTACTTGATCCCACAAATGTGATAGGTGGCAAGCCTATCGCCAACCGGGCATTTTCCAATCCCGGGCAACTTTGTGTTTATCAGAAAACTGAAAAAACACGTTTTTTTAAGTGCTCGACCCAGGAATCGAACCCGGGACCTCATGTAGTCAACGCTAACGCTGGACCACTAGACCACAGAGGCGACTAACATGTATTTTTAGGGTTCCGTACTCAGAGGGTTAAATGGGACCCTATTACTAACTCCGCTGTCTATCTGTCCGTCTGTTTGTTGTCAGATTATATTTTTTTCGTTATTCTTACATCATTTCTTCTGTAATATATGAAAATTCAGACACGCTCGAGAATGTCAAAATAACATTTTCTTTGAAACTATGTGACCTTTCCATTCCCTTACGCTACACTTCATTCGGCAGATTTTCTAAATTTTAGCTGGCAATTAATTCACCATATCTTAATCTGACGCGATTTAGTGTTTCCATGTCAAAGTTTTTTGTTAACATTTTTTTTATCTTTAGATTTTTTCCCCACCATAGAAATGAAAAACATTACATTTCCCCGTGTTGGATCCGGGCTCCTTTTAAGAAGAGACCAACTACCGTTCTGCCAGGCAGGTCATAAAAGGCGACCGATTGGCTATACGAGTCACTACAATCGTGGCTACTAGGTGGTAGAGTTCTGCATTATCTCGCCCGGGTCTGGTACCACCGCCTTACCTATTTCTGCCGCAATAGCATAAGTGCTTGTCACTGTCTTGTTCCGGTTTGGAGGGTAAGGTAGCCGGTAAACTTATGCATGTCGCATTAGACCTCGCCACAAGATAGCAACGCACCAGTAACACCTTTGGTGTTTATAGGCGATGGTTGACCCTTTCCATCAGGAGACCCATCTGCTTGTTTGCTATCTTATCTATACATATAATAAAATCGTAGAAAAGTCAAAACTGTACATTGAATATTTTTTATCTTTATTTAATCTACAAAATCCAATAGCTCCCTATGACTCTTGGAATACCTTAATATAGACAGCCATTCAGCGAAGAAAGCGTGACCCAACCCATTACCGGACTTGCGATCCCGGGTCGTCACGATAGAATGAATCACTTTCAATTAAGTAACCCTCTATCACAGAATACGACAGAAGTCAATCTTGTGTATGTACTTCACTTTTTATACCTAAACTCGGCGGTCGCACTAGGTTTGCCACTTTGGCTTATGCACAAAAAACACACTAGTATCTTACTCCAGTAAAGTTTTAAATCAAAATATGTCACTATTCTTTACATTTTGCATATAATGTAGTCTTAATGATATGAAAATGATGTGTAAAGGTAATTTGGTCGGCAACCACCGGCAAGTGTTGAAAAAAATTAAATCGTTTTTTGCTTTTCTGAAAAAGTTCTGAATAAAATGTGTAGAACTTATAATTTTACATCAAAAAGGTTACATGAGTTTCTCCTCTGGTCAAAATTAACCGAGTTAGAGAGGTTTTTAAGCTTAAGGTGCATGATTTTATAAATGACTAGCTGAGCCCACGACTTCGTCCGCGTGGAAAAATTTTGAAAATTAAAGTAGCCTAAGTTACTACTTATTACATCAGCTATCTGCCAGTGAAAGTCCTATCAAAATCAGTCCAGCCGTTCCAGAGATTAGCCGGAACAAACAGACAGACAGACAGACAATAATTGTAAAAAATGCTGTTTTGGTATATGTATTGTGTATAAATCCATATGCATTTAGTAAAAAGCGGTTATTTTATTATTACAAACAGACACTCCAATTTTATTTATTCGTACGTATAGACTAGCTGTGCCCGCGACTTCGTTCGCGTGGAAAAATTTCTAAAATAAAAACCCGCATAGTTCCCGTTCCCGTGGGATTTCCGGGATAAGAACTATCCTATGTCCTCTCTTGGGTCTCAAACTATATTTGTATCAAATTTTATCCAAATCGGTTCAGCGGTTTAGCCATGAAAGCGACAGACAGACAGACAGAGTTACTTTCGCATTTATAATATTAGTATGGATGATAGATATTAGATACCTATATACACTACACCTATATACTTTCTCACAAACAGCTGCTTACATATTCGTCGCGGGCAAAGCTAGTATCTTTATAATGCCACACAAGTTGATAAAAAATGCTATGCAACAGCTTGACCGCGGCAGTCCCTGAGTGCCACACTTTTTTTTTTCACATAATACATACACAAATAAATATATTCGAAGTGTCTGTTTGTAATATTAAATTAACAACTTTTTACAAAATACATATGGATGTATACATGAACATTTTTTATAATTTTTGTCTTTCTGTCCGTTTTTCTGTCTGTCTGTTTGTTCCGGTTAATCTCTGAAACGGCTGGACCGGGACAGGACTTTCACTGGCAGATAGCTTACATAATAAGGAACTTAACAACATGCAACAATTTAAAATAAATTTATATAATATCAATTTATTATTTCTTGATACAACCACAATGTTTAATAGGTACTTAAAAAGTAATATAAGTTTTTAAATTTTAACACACACACACACACACATTTCACCATTTCATTTCCCCCGTGTTGGTCCCAGGCTCCTTTGAAGAATAGGCCAACTGCTATTCTACCAGGCAGGTTGTAAAAAGCGACTGATTGGCTATATGAGTCACTACCATTGTGGCTACTAGGTGGTAGAGTTCTGCATTGTCTTGCCCAGGTCTGGTACCACCGCCTTACCCATTCCTGCTGAATAGCGTCAGTGCTAGCCACTGTTGTGTTCCGGTTTGAAGGGTTAGGTAGCCGGTAGACTTATGCATGTGGTATTAGACCTCGCAACAAGATAGCAACGATGGTTGACTCTTTCCATCAGGAGACCCATCTGCTTGTTTGCTATTTTATGATATTAAAATTATTTATTATTTCACAATTCATTTTATCAAATGTACTGGGCCGAGCTTAAAAATTCTTTAACCTTTATAAATCTACACGATCCAGAAATGATATGGGACCAAAAGGGTCAGTGTGTAGGAAAGGGGACGCAGGACTTAGAAAAATTTCGATGGAAAATTTCAACCCTATATAACCCCCCTTTTTTATTGCACCATTGGATGGAGGCGGTAAGGGACACCAACTTCTGTCGAGGTCACTTTGCTCTTAGGTCAATAGCCGTGAAGCTGGGGGGTAAAAACCGAAATCCATTACAAAGGCGTCTGGGACTTGGGCAAATTTCAACGAAAAATTTCGACTCTATATAAGGCCTGTTTTTTCTTTCACCATGGGATGGACGGGGTGAGGTACATCAACTTTTGTCGAGGTCACTTTGCTCTTAGGTCAATAGCCGCGGAGCTAGGGGGTAAAATCAAAAACTGCGGTCTTGAGTAGGAAAGGGGACGCAGGACTTAGAAAAATTTCGATGGAAAATTTCAAGCCTATACAACCCCCCTTTTTTATTGCACCATTGGATGGAGGGGGTAAGGGACACCAACTTTTGTCGAGGTCACTTTGCTCTTAGGTCAATAGCCGCGAAGCTGGGGGGTAAAAACCGACTTTCATTAAAGAGGCGTGAACCTGTAAAATTTCACACCAGACATCACCTTTTTGTTGCACCATGGGGCGGAGGGGTCGAAGGACACCAACTTCAACCAACGTAAAGTTGAAAGGTACTGGGTAAGGCAGTAAGGGTAAGGTAAGGTAGTACATTAGTGATGTGAGTACGTATGGGTAAGATTAGGTCGACGGGTAGAGGGGTAAGATCATAAGGGTAAGGTAAGGCCGAAGGTAGTGAGGTAAGGTCGTAAGGGTAAGGTAAGATCGAAGGTAGTGAGTTTAGATCTTATAAGCTCTACGTAAAGTTGAAAGACTGGGTAAGGCCGTAAGGGTAAGGTAAGGTAGTACATTAGTGATTTGAGTTCGTTTGGGTAAGATTAGGTCGACAGGTAGGGGGGGTAAGGTCATAAGGGTAAGGTAAGGCCGAAGGTAGTGAGGTAATGTCGTAAGGGTAACGTAAGATCGAAAGGTAGTGAATTTAGATCTGATAAGCTCAACGTAAAGTTGAAAGACTGGGTAAGGCCGTAAGGGTAAGGTAAGGTAGTACATTAGTGATGAGTTCGTTTGGGTAAGATTAGGTCGACAGGTAGGGGGGGTAAGGTCATAAGGGTAAGGTAAGGCCGAAGGTAGTGAGGTAAGGTCGTAAGGGTAACGTAAGATCGAAAGGTAGTGAGTTTAGATCTTATAAGCTCAAAGTAAAGTTGAAAGACTCTGGGTAAGGCCGTAAGGGTAAGGTAAGGTAGTACATTAGTGATGTGAGTTCGTTTGGGTAAGATTAGGTCGACAGGTGGGGGGGGGGGGTAAGGTCATAAGGGTAAGGTAAGGCCGAAGGTAGTGAGGTAAGGTCGTAAGGGTAAGGTAAGATCGAAGTTAGTGAGATTAGATCTTATAAGCTCAACGTAAAGTTGAAAGACTCTGGGTAAGACCGTAAGGGTAAGGTAAGGTAGTACATTAGTGATGTGATTTCGTATGGGTAAAATTAGGTCGGCAGGTAGTGGAGTAAGGTCATAAAGGTAAGGTAAGGCCGAAGGTATTGAGGTAAAGTCGTAAGGGTAAGGTAAGATCTAAAGGTAGTGAGTTTAGACCTTATAAGGTTAACGTAAAGTTGAAAGGTAGTGAGGTAAGGCAGTAAGGGTAAGGTAAGGTAGTACATTAGTTATGTAAATTCGTACGGGTAAGGTAGTGAGGTAAGGTCGTAGGGATAAGATAAAAATACTGGAATATATTTAATAATCACCCAAACCCGGAAATACAAACTTTTATGCTCATCATACAAATGCTTGTCCACGTCGGAGTTCGAACCCGAGCCCCGTCAATTGCGTAGTCAGGGTCGCTAACCACTTGACCAACGGGGCGGTCAAACTTACTGTAGGTACTTAAAAAACTTTTTAGTTTTTATAGGTGAGTAATGGATTTCGGTTTTTACGCCCCAGCTTCACGGCTATTGACCTAAGAGCAAAGTGACCTTAACAAAAGTTGATGTCCCTTACCCCCTCCATCCAATGGTGCAATAAAAAAGGGGGGTTGTATAGGGTTGAAATTTTCCATCGAAATTTTTCTAAGTCCTGCGTCCCCTTTCCTACTCAAGACCGCAGTTTTGATTTTACCCCCTAGCTCCACGGCTATTGACCTAAGAGCAAAGTGACCTCGACAAAAGTTGATGTACCTAACCCCCTCCATCCCATGGTGAAAGAAAAAATAGGCCTTATATAGGGTCGAAATTTTTCGTTGAAATTTGTCTGTCTCAGACGCCTTTGTAATGGATTTCGGTTTTTACCCCCAGCTTCGCGGCTATTGACCTAAGAACAAAGTGACCTTGACAAAAGTTGATGTCCCTTACCCCTTCCATCCAATGGTGCAATAAAAAAGGGGGGTTGTATAGGGTTGAAATTTTCCATCGAAATTTTTCTAAGTCCTGCGTCCCCTTTCCTACTCAAGACCGCAGTTTTTGATTTTACCCCCTAGCTCCGCGGCTATTGACATATAACAAACAGCTTACACATAGGTTATATGTGTTTATAATAGAAATAGGAAGTGTCTAGTCTGCCACCAGCGGCTCTTTCGTAAAAAGAAATATTTTGCCACTAATGGTAATTTAACATTTCAAAATATTCTGCTGTAACTTAATAGTCATACAAATTTGATGTTTATCATAGAAAAATAAGGATCATTTTTGGATAAAGCTACAACATAGCTGAGTGAGCATAATTATATAGCGGCTGATTACCAGTAAAATTTATTTCGCCGTTAGTAGTCGTACTTGTTGGATTGTGCGATTTCAAAAATGGATTTTAACATTTTCGAAGAGATTTATGTTTACAAAATGATGACTAATTTTGAACTTTCGAATGGCATTTAACTTAATTTTTGAGCTAAACTAGTGCATCCACAGTTAGCTGAAGATACTTAATCTTACAATGTGTTAGGTGGGAAGCCTATCGCTAACCGGGCACTTTTTACATTACATTTGCCATTATTGTTTATAACTGTAAAATTACGACTAGTGGCAAGATATTTCTTTTTACAAAATAGCCGCTGGTGGCAAACTAGACACTTCCAAAGAAATAGTACAAGGTAAATAACTTACCGAGTTTCGTCCGATGGAAAGTTAGCGAAGAATCCATGTCGGTACCTTTCCATTCTTCCACAAATTCAGATTGTCTACGTTTTCCTCCCATTTTAGAATTCAATTCCGAGTTCAATTTTCAATTTAATATTAAATTAAAGTTTTAATTTTATAAGAAAATATAAATGGCGGATATTGTCACTTGATTAAAATTCAAAATGAAAATGACACTTGACACTAAGACTGTGGAAACACGTCATTGTCATGGTTGCCATTATGCTGAAAAAAAAAACTCTATACTCCATGGAAAAAAGGCAAATTTTGGCTAGGTTGGCTAAAAGCGTCACGTTTTCAATACAAAATTATGCCCCGAACTAATTGCGCCAGACTGCATACCACGGTGTTAATATGTCTGTCACTTGTCCTGTCACTTGTCAGTCAGTAGACATGGGCGTTTTTGTATTTATTTGCAAACGGATATTTAATCGATATTTAATTTTCATATCGATATCGAAAATCGTTTTCAGATATCGATATGTCTAGACAAGTGGCATAAACGCCCATGCCAAAAAAAAGTGGCATAAACGCTAGGAAAATAAATTACACGAATTGATCTACCCCAAAGTAAGCAAATTATTTGCTTGGTTGTTAGTTAATGATACTAATACATATAATTACGTATATAAATACAGCTACATTCATAATAAACACCCAAACCCAGAAATACAAACATCTATGCTCATCACACAAATGTTTGTCCCTGTCGGGAATCGAACCCGAACCCCATCGATTCTTAGTTAGGTTCGCTTATCACTCGAATTAACCTAATCTCGGCGATTAACCTATCTTCGGCTAGTTGTGGGTGCACTGATTGTACCTCTGCCTACCGCTTCGTGCATACGGGTGTAAAGATAGTCTTAATCAACTATACATTTGAATCTCATCATGCCCGGTTCCTTTGCATGGCAGGCAGAGTAAAATGAAGGTCTATAGACTTTCCAGTTCACTGCGATTCACCGGTTTGTCGCTTGGCGGGACAAGTGGTGATCAACTTCAACGCATTTTACCGACTTGATTTCGACTATCAATTATTTCTAGTAATAAAAGGCACCAAAGGCTTTATGTGTTTCAAAGCACGGGAGGAGTAAGTAACACACCACCCGCCAGACTCCGTGTTGCTACTGAGATTTTGGATTTTCAAGAAAAACCTTGAAAAAACCTCAATTATAATTTTGAGCGACCTGAAGATAAAATCCGGGCCCTCGTGATCCGAGCCGAAGGCTATCTACTAGACCACGAGGCAGACTTGAATATAATATATAATATTTACGCTATTATTTGTATTTAGTTAACAGACGGACGCAATCTGATATATAATATGCACTATAGGTATAGTTTGCGTCCTAGTGTGATTAGTGATTATCGACATGTGTACGTTTTTCTACAATCATAATAATGTAGACGCAAATTAGTAATTATAATATGCATACTAATAATTAACAGAAAAGGCGAACTTACCCTATCTGATATCTTTTATTTATTTACACTAACACAAATGCAATCAGTCTATAAGACTGATATTAATTTAAAAGTTTTATACACACTCTAAAAGTTAATGTAATACTCACTAAAAGTTTTATATTTATTTATTTATTTACAATAAGTACCTAAATAAAAACTTTAGAACTAAAAAAAGGCAAAGAATTATTGTTAAGTAGGGCACACGTGTCACCAAGGTCAAGTGCAACTCAGAACAAAACTGTCTAAAAATATAAATCAAAATTCATTCAATACAATTTTTATACCTACAACATAAATTCAAACTTAAATCTATTCAACGTAAGTCCAGTTTAAAGAATGAATTTCTCCCTGATATCGAGTAGCCGGCGGAAAGCTGCTAACTTATGGACTCTTTGTTGTAACGAAATAAAGAGAAACTAGACCTTATTGTTAGCGCGTTAAGATATAGATATTACGCACGCACTATAATTATTAACCAAAGGACCAATCACAAGCTGAAGTCACGTTATATTCGCTTCATCACTTTTACGCCAGTAAAAAATTAAATGGTAAGATAGAGACAAACGAATAAAAGCTATCGATATGTCATAGCGCTCGTGATGTGAAGTTTGCGTTTTATTCGTTATTCAATATTCGTATATCGATCTCGTGTTGTGTTGTTGCATTGCGCTTTGGATAAACCGTAACTATTAACTTGATGAAGTTTTTGTGAAATCGGTTATGTATATTTATATATCGATATGGTATGATAATAAACACGTATCCGATATAAGTTACGTTTTGATATATCGAAACCATGCTTATCAAATATCAGTCAGTTAACAACAGACGGCCGGTAATGTAGTACGTAACTGCGATTCGTGAAGTTAAACAAACTGCGAACGTTGACCTCATAGCTTGCAAAATGAGTCAATATAACCTAAAACATTTAGTTTTGTTTATAATATATTGTCATATTATCAACAATGTTTCCTCGCTTAATATCCTCGTTATTGTTTCTCTACCAATGCGAAGTCATTATATAGCGTTTCAACGATTATTTAGTGAATTAGCTGTCCGGGGACATTCAGTGACCGTTCTAAATAACTTTCCTGATAAAAATCCGCCTCAAAATTTGACATTTGTGAATTTGGATGCTGATAAACCTGAGCGACGAAATTTACCACCCATGTCAGAATTTGAAACAATAAATCCAACGTATTTTCATTTATTTAATTTTTATAAGCATTTTCTTTTAAGTCCAAATGGTGCGAAGATTGATTGTGAAAATTTCTTCATTAATGAAAATGTGAAATCAATTCGTGAGAAAAAAACTATATATGATGTGATTTTTGTGGAGCAATTTATGAGCGACTGCGGATTAGCCTTTGCCCTTTCTTTGTACGACGCACCAGTTATAGGCATAACATCACACACGTTGTTGCCATGGTCCTATCGACGACTTGGAATTCCCTTCGATTTTGGCGCGGATTCCTTTTACTTTTCCTCTTCAGGTATTAATCCTTCTTTTTATAACAAGGTAGAGTCTTTTCTTATGGATTTATTTTTCAATACTATCAATAGATGGTATATACATAGAAATATTTACGAGGTTTTTAATAAATATCTACCAGATGTGCCTTTGAACATTGAAAAATCTACGAGAGAAAGAATGAAGATGATGTTTGTTTACCAACACCACTCTATCACTGGCACACGACTGCTAACTCCTCAAGTGCTTGAAATTGGTGGTGTGCATATCAGAAAACCTAATGCTGTTCCAGAGGTGAGTTGAGTAATCTTGTTTTTTATTGCTGTATTAAGTATAATAGTTATTAGCTAATGTTACCGTTGTACAGAATTTTTTTTTTGAAAAAGGATAATTTGAACTTTAAAATACTCTCAAGCCTATAATAGTAGGGTGACTCTAATACCACTTTTATTCGACTGTAATACCACTTTTATTCTGTGCATACTGATATACAGAATAAAAGTGGCATTACAGTCACCCTGCTAACATAGGTTTGAGGGTATTTTTAGGAGTCAGTAATCATGTTTATCTATAGTCTATACCTATCGTTACTTCGTCGTCGTGTTTTGGTTTGTATAGCTGGTGAACTTCCATAAAGCAATAACCAGAACAGCAATTAATAACGCATTAGTATATTATAATATAATATATAGCTATTCGGTTAAAGGATGTATTTCTGTTATCGAAATAACAAAATATAGTAAAAACTGAATAAAATAAATATTTAAAGGAGGATCCCATACAAAAACGTGATTTATTAGCTGTTTTTCATAGATAAGGGTACGGAACCCTTCGTGCATGAGACCGACTCACACTTAGCCGGTTTTTTTAAACACTTTTTATATACAGAGTGCTAAGTGTGAGTTTTTGTTTTCGCATTCAATCGAGAGCGCGTTTGGAGTTTACTAGGAATTTGTATGTGATTTGTACAGCGCCACCTAGTGGTAAACGTGAGAAACCAATTTACCGCTAGGTGGAGCTGTACAAATCACATACAAATTCCTTGTAAACTCGAAACGCGCTCACGATCAAATGCAAAAAGAAAAACTCACATTTAGCACTCTGTTTACTAGCCGTTACCACTTCGTTGCAATTGTTTCAGTAATAATCTAGTATACGTAATTTTATCAATGAGATTGTAATTCTTTCGCTTACACTCTAGTATTACGTTACTCAAAATAGTGCAACGTTAAATATAAGAAACGTACTTGACGATACCAAACAAATATTGAAAAGGGTGTTTTAAGTTTTGTATGATAGGTATAACTAATCCAAAACACCCGAGATGCTGAAGACCGCAAGGAGTGGTGGCGTATCGCGAGGGCGACTTTATCTAGTGAAAATCATCGCCATCAACCACAAGTCACGACTCACGACCACTCTGTCAAGAGTGAACGACTAAGAAGGATCATATAACAACGAATTAGTTTTGATTAGTAAGTTTGAAATTATATTTTTTTCGTAAATGTACTTGTTAGCAATTCATAGAAATAAAAAACCGGTCGAGTAGAACTCGCGCACAGAAGGTTCCATACCATCATAGCGAAAAAAAAGCCGAAAAAACACGTTTGCTATATGGGGGGGCCCCATTATTTACCCCTCCCCACCCTTAATATTTCCCCTTATTATTTTCATTTTTTTATTTTTAGTATTTTTTGTTATAGCGGCAATGGAAATACATAATTTGTAAAAAAATCAGCTTTCAAGCTATCACGGTTTACGAGATTCAGCCTGTTGATAGATAGACAGACAAACAGCGAAGGTTTAGTAATAGGGTTCCATTTAACCTTTTAGGTACGGAACCCTAAATATAGGAAAAAAAAATTGGGTGCACTGGTTATTGTAATAACGAACGATAAACAACAATAAACAATAACTTTAAACCATTGCTACGAAAAGAATTTAATGATGCTTTGCTATCCATGTGGCTAGGTGGGAATGTGACATTTTCTTTTTTTTATATCATTAGATAGCAAAGAAGCAAGTGGCTTTCCTAGTACAAACCGGAACCGGAACACGACTTTAACGCTTTTAACAAAATTTTGTATTTAGGTAATTTTTACTATTAAAATTGATCTAGGTAAGTGTTATTACTATGATATAATCTGTTTTCAAATGAGAAAATATCATCCAAGCGGAGCTCGGTCGGCCAGCTATTGTAAATAAAATAAATTTATATGTGTAAATTTAGTAGAAGAAACAAACGAGGGCAAAATTAAAATAAATGAATAATTAAGATAGGTGAACTAGGAGGCAGAGCTCTACAACCTTTGAGTATATTATATCTATGTCTACAACGTCTCGACTGGTTTCGGTGTCACCGTTTTACCAACTCCTGCAACAATAGCGTCGGTGCTTATCACTGTTGTGTTCCAGTTTTAAAGGGTAAGGTAGCCGGTAAACTTTCTAAACTGGTAACATTTCTCCCGTGGTCCAGGCTCCTTTGAAAAATAAACTAACTGCCGTTCTGACAGACAGGTCGTAAAATGCTATGCGTATCACTATCACCGTGACTACCAGGTGGTGAGTTTTGCAACGTCTCGGCCGGGTTGATTCTACCTTCTTATTCCTGCTCAATAGCATCAGTGCGTGTTATTGTCGTGTTCCGGTTTGGAGGGTAAGGTAGCATTTGGCATTACCATTCAACCATATGGATTGCAACCCACAATTATTATCTTCGGTGTTGGTTGTTTGTTTCCATCAGAAGAGCTATCTCCTTTTTTGGTATCTTAATATTAGATATAAAACAAAGGTGTTAATGATGTGTTGCTATTTACACGGTAAAGATGTAAGGCCATCTAAGATGTAAAACAAAAATCTGTTGACTCATTTCCATAAGTTGTGTGTTTTTTGCTTTTCACTATGACAGTAATTTAACGATGTATATTTTTATTGCAAAAAATAAATTTTTTTTTGGCTACAAACAACGTAATTGTGCTTTGCCGTTTGTTATAATGCCAACTACGGCTGCTTAACCACGCGTTTTATAAAAAGCGCTATGTTTATTTTTGTTTTTGGCATTTTGGCGCTCTTTGCCACTAGCGCCCATCTTGCTCTATAAATATACTCTGTGGCTCTAGCTAGGACCGACGTTGGAAGACTGATTCATGTATACTGTGAACGTGAGGTTAGCTAGGGTTGCCATCTGCTTCTTCTTTATATAAGGGTTAACAGCATCATTGTTTTACGGGAATGGTTTTAGATTTTTTTATGGGAGACAAAGTGGTATTATTTTATAACAAAATCTTTAATTTTAAAAGCAGTTTAGCTTTTATACGATCTTTTTCTTTGTAAAGCAAATATATAAAACTATTTATATTTTAACTTGTCTTTAAGTTTTACTTGAGGCTTCGCCTTAATGTTGGTATCAACATTGATTTTGCCCGCCTCGCCTCCCAACCTGACATACGAGGGTGCGCTGTGCCGCGCTCCCAGCTGTATGGGTCCATCTTGCTTATTTCTCCCGTAAAATAGCTTTGCTGTGTTTCGTAAAGAAGGGCAAGACAGGCAGTGTAATTACTGTGACCGAGACTTAAAATCTTATGTCTCAGGATAGGCAACACCCGAATGGAATACCTGGACTAGTTCATTGGCGACGTCGACCACTTACGATAAGGTAGCGCGTTTGCCAGTTTACCTATCTCAATGACATAAAACAAACGAATGCATGGACGAACGAATTTAAAGTCAAACATGTGAATACAATAATTAGAATCACGATTAGAATACTTTTTGGTTAAACAGCCGCAGCGGATTAAGCAGAATACTCGTGTTGCCATGACGGAAGTTTTATTAACTTCGTATTCAGTTTTTATAATCACGGGTCCTTATATTTTTTAGCGCGAAAAATGAAGTAACCTTTAAAATATGGCGCATTTGGCCACTCTAGGTGTAGCAACACCGCAATCTCTCTGACTTCCCTAATAGGTATTTTGTGCTTTGATTTACAGAAAATAGAGAATTTCCTGCAAAGTGCAGAGTACGGCGTAATTTACGTTAGTTTTGGATCCTATCTCCGACCAAACACTATGACCGCAAAGAAAATGCAACAATTTTTGAAGGCGTTCAAGAAAATACCGCAAAAAGTGTTGTGGAAATTGGAAAATATGGCATTGCCCGCGGGAAACGACAATGTGTTCATTTACAATTGGTTTCCTCAGTTGGATGTTTTGTGTAAGTTTGAATGTCAAATGCTGACTGATGTTTTAAAAAAGACGAAAAGATTTTGAAAAAGAACCACTTTTACAGTAAGGCTTTAGTAATAAATTTATTTGCTTATGACATTTATTTAACTAACAAAGTCAATGATATTAATACATAAAAATACATATATAAACATTGTTATATATTTAAGAAATATATTACAGTATTTATTGATAGCCCCATTGGTCGGGTGGTTAGTGAACCTAACTACGAATCGAGGGGTTCGGGTTCGATTCTCGACAGGGACACACTTTGTGTGATGAGCACAGATATTTGTATTTCTGGTTTTGAGTGTTTATTATGAATATAAAAATATTTATATATGTATTTCTATATAGTTGACTAGACCCATAACACAAGCAAATAATTTGCTTATTTTGGGGTTAGATCAAGTCGTGTAATTAGTCCAGTAATGTTTATTATTATTATTAAATTCCTAAATCTAGAAATACAAACATTTATGCTAGTCATTCAAATGTCTGTCCCTGACGAGAGTCGTACCCTATTATTTGACCGATTGATTACGTAGTCAGTGTCGCTAATTACTATTCAAACAACGGGGCGAAATGGTATCACACTTGAGATATTTTGACGCGCGTCAATACTATAGGAAATGGGCGACGCGGTACGTTCTGAAAACGCTGAGAAACGTGTTAATTTTTGGATAAATAAATACAGGACTTCAGCTGAAAACCAAAATTTAGTACATTCTTTTTTGTAACTAAATATCACCATATAAAAATCATGTGGAAGATTAGAAATATTATTAACAAATTGTTTGTTTTAGAGAATTTTTTAGCCTATTTTCGGATTTTTTTTATGATCAAGTAAAGTAAATTCTATCATGTAATGAGTTAGCACATTCCTTAGATAATATCTTCAGGTATATCGTGTATTTTTATAAAATTGTTATGTAACAATGAATACAAACAAAAAACGTGATTTAGCAAACCAGTTTTTTCCGTTTGTCTCGATGCCTCGCCTTAAAATTATAATTCTTAAAATTACAGGTCATCCGAAAGTCCTAGCATTTATATCACATGGGGGGATGTTGAGCATGTCAGAAGCAGCATATTGTGGCAAGCCTCTAGTCGCCATACCATTCTTTGGCGATCAATTCTCTAATGCGGCCGCAGTTGAAGATGTTGGTCTTGGAATCAAAATGTATTTTGGGCATCTTAATGCCGATACTCTAGCAGTGGCTTTAAATCAACTAACTTCGAAAAAGTAAGGATTTTATTTTTAACTAAATTTAGACATCGCAAGGAAAAATGTTTTTTTTTTTAAATATTATTTAATAGCAAAGGAGTAGGTAGTAAGTTATTGATTTAGGCGTTATTTTACGGAAATTCATTATTAAAAAAGATGAAATTTATTAAATTCGCTATGATCAGTGAACTATTCAATGTGTTTTTTGCGATAGCACAGTAATAGACGTCGCTTTAATAAATGGATAAAACTCACCGATGGTCCGGATAAAAAGAAGACTCCAGCGGCACAATTATCCACCCACATTCACCACACTTTTACTCCTACATCCCACGCCGGCACCAAGTACCAAAGCACACAATTTACGTACGTTGAGTACGTAAATATGTGCTTTTGTGCTTCTTTTTGGTGCCATCGCGAAAAACACATATAATAATTAACGGATCATAGCAAATTTAATTAATTTCATCTTTTTTAAGTAGGTAGATGATTTTTCCATCAGGAGAACCTGCTTGTTTGCTATATTATTATAAAAAAGATCGTTCTCCTGATGGAAACAGAAACCATCGCTTATAGACACCAAAGATGTTAATGGTGCGTTGTTATCTAAGTGACGGGATAGCAATGCCACATGTATAAGTCTACCGACTACTTTACCTTACAATTTAATACACGACGATACAATCATTGAAGCTATTGCGGCAAGCAGCATAAGGCGGTAATAAATATACCCTGGTGAGACATTGCGGAGCTCTATCACCTAGTAGTCACGATGTTAGTGACACGTATAGCAAATTGTTCGCCTTTATAAGCTGCGTGGCGGAATGTCAGATGATCCCCAAATCCACTGATTCCCAAAGTGGTATAGGTGGACCCCCAGGGGTCCAACGAGAATCGACGGGAGTCTATGTTGGCGTGATCAAAATGGGGGTTTCACAATTCATAAGCGAAGGTCCATGAAAATTTATCTGGTTTTGATAGCGAAGAACTGAAATATTGGCTTGACTTCACCTATCAATGTAGACAGATAATATTTAAGTAATTACCAATTCAATTCTCACTTTATTTTTGAAAACTGTTAATTCACGGTTGGAACTCAGCTGCAACGCAAATTTATATAGTTATATCAAATCTTCATATTTTTTCTTAAGTGCTGGGAGTATGCTAGATATTCTAGAGTATGCTAGAGATTCAGGGGGTTCACCGGAACCAGAAAAATTTTGATAGTGGTTTATGAGAAAAAAAAAGTTTGGGAACCTTTGGTCCTTTAAAAGGAACCCTAATCAACACGGATAGTTCGTTATTAGCTATATAGTTTAATTCGTGAATGGTTTAATTTTTAATAGATGAATCAATTCGGATCTATACAAATAAATAACATTAAAGTATCTGTTTGTAATATTAAAATAATCGCTTTTTCTATATATGTGCATATGGATATATATACGGTAGATATATCAATAAACACTTTTTTTTACAATTTTTGCCTATTCCGGCTAATCTTTGGATTAGCCGGAACAAACAAATCAATATCGGTCAAGCCGTTCTTCGGAACCGATTTTGACGGGACTTTCACTGGCAGATAGTTGATGTGATAAGGAGTAACTTAGGCTATTTTATAGTAGAAACTTTTCCACGCGGACGAATTCGCGGGCACAGCTAATATTGTTATAAAAACACGAAGAAGTGAAATGGGATTGATATGATTTATGAATAACATCTCCGTGACGTGAAATTATTCTCCAATGACGACGTTTTCAACAAATACTTAGGTACAACCAAAACGTTTTTAGGGGTATCAATTCTTTTAATTATCAAGACATTTATTAAAATTAGCACGACCGTTTATATTACCGTAAGGAAGTATCTATCAAGTTTCATTGCAGTGCTACTTAATCACAATTTTCAGATTAGTTTCTAGTCCTTTTTCTAGGTGTGGGACCTACACAAAACTCATCCCTGTCGACCACCGGGCGGATAATTTTTATAAATTTTGTAATATGTACCTATTGTAAATTTCAGGATGCAAAAAAATGCAAAAAGAATATCAAAATTGTGGCACGATCGACCACAAGACGTCCTGGAAAGTGCTATCTACTGGACAGAATATGTAGCACGTCATAAAACATCGCCGTCTTCTTTACCGTCGTCTCGTAATATTTGGTTTCAATTTTCGTTAATAGATGTCTATTTTGTACTTGGAGGCATTTTAATCTTAACAATTTTAATAATTTATATATTTTGTAAACTTATTAAAAGATTGACTGCGTTAGTTCTATTTAAAGTAATTAAGATAAAGAAGGAGTAAATTAGTGTATAGGTATGCTTGTGCAATTGTTCACAATATTGTCCAAATGTGAATTTTTTGAGGATATTTTGCATATTATTTACGACTAAAATAGCAATGCTATTATTTCGCAGACAAGAAAGCATATGCTTTAGGTAAAGTACCTACAGGATATGCTTACTTGTCTGCGAAATAATATTATTTAAAATATTTAAGTACAACAAATGGTACAAGTTATTTTTAAAAATATGGTTTAGAATTTACGAATAAAATTGCATGTTATTATTTCGCAGAAAAGTAAGCATATCATGTAGGAAAAGTACTTTTCTGCCAAGTATTAACTACTCAAAATAATTAAGTACAACAAATGGGAACAATGGGAAAATATAAATTATTTTTAACAATATGGTTTAGAAATAGTTCTTTTATATAAATATTTATTATGTTATCAACGACTTTTTATACCTATTAAAAATATTATTTTGGTACGACAGCGTTTCACTATAAGAACTAAAATTCATTTAATAGCAAAGTTACCTTTTCCTGTCCAAAAGATTTATTTATAAATCACTGGGATTAAATTAGCAGGACACAAAAGACAACATACGATTAACGTCTTTGTCTATTAGCGATGGTTCCGAAACTTATAAAAAAATAATAACAATGTTGAATTCACCATTAAGTTCTAGGATAAGAACATTTTTCTAGAATTTAATGGCATTTCCAATAGAATTTAACAAAATATAGGTGGAATGGAAAAAGAGATGCTAATTCTTATTATAATAAGAGGGGATTTTTGCAGTTACTCAAGCGTGTTAGATTAACATAGGCAAGGTATTCCGCATACTATTGAAGCTCTATACCAAATATAAGCCCTTTACATAGAGGCGGGTAACTACGACAGAAAAAACCAAAATTCCAATAACTTTGACTTGTGGAAATTTTCAGATTATATTTTTTTTGTTATTCTTACATCATTTCTTCATAATAAAAGAAAATTCAGACGCGCTCGCTCAAAACAACGTTTTCTTTGCAACTTTGTGACCCTCCCACTCCCTTATGCTAATTTATAGATTTCTAAATTTCAGCTGGCAATTAACCCATCATACGATTAGATTTATTGCTTAGACAATTTTAAGTTTTTTAAAACATTTTTTATCTGTAGATTCTTTTCCCAGCATAGAAATTAAAAACATTATAATCTTTTATTTTTCCTATAATTTAATCTACAAAATTCAATAGGTCCCTACTATGCTCGAGTTATTACCTTTATACCTATTTAGCATCTTAGGCTTAGCTTAGGATAGCACCTAAATAAGTAATCCATTGGAAGCGTGAAGCCTGTGGAGTACCGACGCTGCAACTCCAACGCACGCATGCGCGATACTACGAGTACTTTATCAGCTCCCGTCCCCATTAGACGGCAGGTTTTGCTGTCAGTTTTACCACAGTCACTGCTATAACTGACAATCTACCCTGTGAAGAAGTGACTGATTTTTGCATGAAATTCATGGACAAAGAACACGGCCAAGACTTCATACATCGTTATTTTTAGCTAATACCTTAAAGTTTAATATATTCCTTAAGATTCTATATCAACTCCTTAACTTATCCGCATTTAATAAATATTTTTTTAACTTGGGGAATAGTAGCTAAATAAAGTTGGAATTTAGATACAATGTTAACATAAACAATCAGTTCTCTTCTGACGTAATCTACCCTGTAAAGAAGTGACTGATTTTTGCATGAAATTCATGGACAAAGAACACGGGCAAGACTTCATACATCGTTATTTTTAGCTAATACCTTAAAATTTAATATTTTTCGTAAAATTCTATATCAACTCCTTAACTTATCCGCATTTAACAAATATTTTTTAAATTAGGGGAATAGTAGCTAAATAAAGTTGGACTTTAGGTGAGGTTGACGCTAACAATCAGTTCTCTCCTTAGCAGTCTGTGGTTAGGTATTTATCTTGTCATTGGATGTCTTCAGTACAAGTGCTAATCTCAGAAATCTAAGTTAGATTGACAGACTTCTGAGCTAAGATTTTGCAAAAACACTTTATAGGTACTTAAAAGAACAAAAAATAAATTAGCATTAACTATTCTTTAATACAAAAACAGGGAGAATTTTTATTTGATACTTATAATGAAAATTATGATATTTAAACTTATTACTGTTTTAATGAAAATGTAATTAAAGTTTTATAAAATGGTAACACTTAAATATGATGATAGAATTCAATCAAATTATAGTCTCAATTATTTTTAAATGATTGTAGCTAGCGATATATTTTATTTAATTGATTTAAAAATCGTAGAAATGTATTCTAGTTTATCTAATATTCGTCACTCCAAAAGACACCCAAGGGTTGTCCAAAATTAAAATGACCTGTGTTCTTTCTACATGACCTTCGACGTCATGCAACCATCAGTCATAAGTCACGACTCATGACTTTTGAGTAATTGTGTTTCAGACAAGTTTAAATGGCTATAGAAATCTCTTTTTAAAGCTACTCTTTTACTCAACGCTTTCTTTATATTGGGTTTTTGCTTATTATGGCAATTGTAAACTTAACACAGGCTTTTCTTTTATGATTATCCAAAATATTATACGTGGAAACGTGCTTTTCTCTGTGAACCTTTGTATTTTACTGACTATCAGTCATGAGTCATGACAGAGACATGACAGGTCGTATCTGGTCTTCATCCGCTGACTTGATTCCAATGCGTTTTCACTTATTAACGAGTGTATATCGCGTAACCTCTGACGAATGTCTTCAACATGTTCTGGTATACTTAATTGGGTCTCTGCATTCATATATTCATATATATATATATATATATATATATATATATATATATATATATATATATATATATATATATATATATATATATATATATATATATATATATATATATATATATATATATACCATTTTATAAACACGTTTAATGCTGTTAAAAATAATTTTCAAGTGTAAATTGATTAGGACGATGAATCTTGATTAGGTACCTGCGCTCAAAATACTTAACGTATCGGTACCATGTTTTAAAAGCTTCAGTCTGACACGAGATTTTTTCCTATTCAAAGTCTAATTTAGTGTCGTTGAAATATTTTTTAACGAGCGCTATGAGGCGTGCACTTTGAATTATCCAAATTTTCATTTGCCCGCGAATTCACGCAAAATTTGATGTAAATCCATGCAGTACTTTTTGCGTTTACCCCAGACATACATACAGACAAACACAAAAATTCTAAAAACTATATTTTTGGCTTCGATATCGATTGTAGATCACAACCCCAAGTATTTTTTAAAAAATATATTAAATGTACAGTTTTGACTTTCCTACGATTTTATTATAATATTGTTACGTACTCGGGTTCGTAATTGTAAGAAAACACCACTTATATTAAATCCGTGTATTTACACAACACACAATACACAAGACAACACAATGTAATACTAAAATACACTTTACACAATAGTCACTCACTATACTATCACTGAACTACACAATAAAACACTTCTCTCTTCGCACTTTAAGATCGCTCTCGATCGCTTGATAAAAACTGCCTTGTGTTTGTCAACATCTCTCTATTTATAGGCAGGGTAAAGTCCTATCTGGATTCAGAAAAATCTAATTGTATCGGGAAACAATGAATCACTTCTTATCGTAAACATGTTATGAGTCATAAATCCTAGTGCACGCTACTTTCAACCTTATGCCATATGCCACAAGGTCCATTATGGCATAGCCCAGGTCAACTATTTGTTTGTCAATAGGAGTAGCTATCTCTTTCTTTTATTTCTAGATAGTAAGCGCGCGCGCGGTCCAACTCTACACGCTTCTAGATTATTCGTAACACTACCCCCCTCTTAGTTATGTTCGTCCCGAACATCATTACTTCCATTATAGATGGCTAATCGATCAACATGAACAATCTTCATGGTCCCTCTTGGTTGCTTCTGCACTCGGTAGGTTACGTCGTTGATCCGTGTGATTACTTTGTATGGCTCATCCCAACGTCGCTGTAACTTAGGTGATTTTCCTTTTCGTCGAACCGGATTATGTAGCCAAACAAGAGATCCTTCCTGAAAACCTCGATGATTGGCGTTTCGGTCGTATCTGGTCTTCATCCGCTGACTTGATTCCAATGCGTTTTCACTTATTAACGAGTGTATATCGCGTAACCTCTGACGAATGTCTTCAACATGTTCTGGTATACTTAATTGGGTCTCTGCATTCGGTGGCGGGCCTCCAGTCATTAAGTCTGCTAGTATACGTAACTGTCTGCCGAAGTTGGCATAGGCTGGCGTCACTTTTATGCTTTCGTGTTCCGCTGTTCGATAAGCCAGTAAGAACAAAGGTATGTATTTATCCCAGTCCTTTTGGTGATCTTCTACCAGCTTCGCTAAGTGTATACAGTAATAGTAGCGATCTGGAAATTTATGGACTTAGCAAAAATTAAGCTGCTAAGTCGATGACGTCACGATGAATTCAAGGTCAAGGTTATTTGGATAAGGTCATTGGCCGGTGATGTCACCACTCATTCAATGTCAAGATGACATCGGGCTGATACGGGCTATAGATATGGGCTATATTTAGTTGTGACACAATATTAGTTCATGACTTTTGTGATAATGTTTCGGAAGTTATTCTCCCATGAAAAAAAATTATATAAAAAATATATTTCAAATATAAAAATTTTATATTTTAAATATATAAAAAATACATGAAAAATATATAAATTATATATCAAAATATATAAATTATATAAAAAAAATATATTTTTAGTATACAACTTTTGGCCGTTTTAAGTATATATTGTATATATTTTGAATATAAATAAAATATATATAGAATATATTTTGAAATATATAGAATTTATATTTATCAAAACATAGATAACATATATAATAAATATACCTTCAGACTCATGAAAAATGAAAGTACATAGATATAAAAAAAATACATAAAAAATATATCTTTAATTATATAAAAAATATATTTTAGAATATAAAAAAATACATATTTTTTTACATTTTAAATATATATTTTATAGTGGTTATATTTTAAATATATTTTTTTTTATATCTATGTACTTTCATTTTTCATGAGTCTGAAGATATATTTGATATATATGTTATTTATATTTTGATAAATATACATTTTATATATTTCAAAATATATTCTATAAATATTTTATTTATATTCAAAATATATACAATATATACTTAAAACGGCCAAAAGTTGTATACTAAAAATATATTTTTTTTATAAAATTTATATATTTTGATATATAATTTATATATTTTTCATGTATTTTTCATATATTTAAAATATATAATTTTTATATTTTAAAATATATTTTTTATATATATTTTTTTCATGGGGGTTGTGTGGTTCTGATAAGAGTGAATTTAGATAGTAAACAGATGGTTTATTACAAATGTATTGTTGTAGAAGGATTGATGAATAGATTTTGAAGTATATAGCTTTTTAAAATTAGAATTAAAATTTTGAACAAATATATTTTGTATGCTAAGAGATAAAAATATAATAATAAACATTAAAAAAGAAATCTGGTTCTTTGAATTAAAAAAAATCCATAAGTATAATTTAGATGAAAAATATAAAATATTTGTAACGTGATTGGTCAAATATATCATAAGCATGAAAATATATATAATTCTATACTAACAGTTAGTTGCGCGCTTGCGCGCGCTACGTATACTACTCTATTTAAATAGAATCATTACTATTTAATTGAAATTTATATACCTAAAATTATTTATTATATTGAACTTCAATAAATTACTCAAACTACTATAATTTTATAAACTATTATAATTAAAATAATTCGGATAGCCCGAGCCGGGAATCAAACCCGGTTTCGTTTGGTCGCGCACTAAAGGCACTTTCAGTTAAGCTATCCGAGACTTTGTCCATAACAATCTATCAGTCTAATATTTTTTTATAATTAAATATGAGAACATCTAGGATCTTAATATAATATAACCGCTTAGAAATTTTTATTATTTAGCGACGTTTTGTGCACTTTGTTTGCACTTAGGCTATCTACAGATACAAACATAAAATGAATGCACACAATTTAATGACATGTAAATATGTACCAAGTAACATAATAATAAACATACCACAATACATTTCTTAGCATCCTTAATTTAATATTAAATTTCTTGTAATATCTTATACACTATCGATCACTACAGTTGGTCAAACTTAATTAATTAAAATTAATTAATTAACTTAATTTTTTTTGTAACACGATACAAAAATATTTATTAAAATATAGTCGATATAATTAATTATTAATAGTTACTTAAGCTAATGTATAGAGTAATTAAAAAAAAAAAGTTTTGAAAACTGTATTTTTATTTATACCTATGACGTTATAATTCAGCCTATCTACTTTTTTCTCAGTGCAATTGTTTTGCAGTGCGGTATTAGTTATCAGTAATAATTATCATAATTATCGCACGTAACATACTAGAACACATTAATTTGATAAGAAATAAATAACCAGGAAGTTTCTGCTGGCTTATTACTCACTGATAATATTCTAAATAATAATTAACACGCTTGAATAAGTTTGATTATGAAGTTTGTCATCTATTTCGTTACTAACAAGCTTATTTTTATATTTATCGCTATTTTTCCTGAAAGAATGTCACGATTGGCAACATGCCTAAGTGCCCTATAAATGAATATTCTTGACATTGAACTTCAGATTTTCCTCAATCGTAAAAATTTCTTTACTGATATCAAGAATTTTTACGCATTACTAATGATTTCTCTGAATATATAATAATAGTGAGTTATTTTTCTTTTTCTTCAAAAACCCAGAACATTAGTGTGTTAGTCATAGATCTCGAACAATAATTATTTTTAGTAGATTTAATAGAAATCTAACTATTGCATTTATCCTCATGACGGAACTTTTGAAAAATTTTGCTATATTTTGACTCAGCTCGTCAAGTGGATTCAGAAAATTTATATGGTTCAAAACTTTATATATCTATGCAAATATGTACTCTGAATTAGAATTATTTCCAGGGTTACATGGTAGAGCTGAAAGGAGGCTATGGGAGTTTGGAATAAAACAATTCAAATTCATTGAGTAAGGAACCATGGTAACTTTAACTTGCTGCTACAGGATCTTCTTTCGAAGTTCTTTCGCGTTTTGCTTCTAAAATGATGCATATCAAGCAGGATGGTGGTCTGATAACAAGAGATTTTTAGATTTTTAAAATTTTTAATTTAGAGTTATTAATATTTGTTGTTATGGCGGAACAGAAATACACAATCTGTGAAAATTTTAACTGTATACGTAGGTCACACTATAAGTTTTGCGTAACTTAAAAAAACAACATGTTATAGAATAGAATAGAAAATGTTTATTATTATGTTAGACATATGTTATAACCAAAATATTATGTTTATTGCTTTTCAAAATAATCTTTACATTTTAAACATTTTTCATTTTTCATGCGATCGAACCATTTTTTAAAACAGGAGGACCACAGATCTGAAGACATGTTTTCTACGTGCTGATTGCACGCTATCACTGCCTCTTCGGAGTTGGTAAAAGTATAAACTCTCATCAAACTTTGATTTTGGGGAAAATACAGAAATCACAGGATGCTAGGTCGGGGCTATGCGCAGGATGAGTGACGAGATGTACTTTTTCGGAAGCTAAAAATGACTTTGTTTTGTTGAGACGAAGAAAACTAGTTATTTTGCAATTTTCCGCGAACTTTAAGTGTACCTTTGCGATGTTACTCAAAAGGAAAACATATAAAAGCGGTCTAAGAAATGGAACAAACTTAGGTCTGAAAATAATGAAGACCTCAGCGGCACAGTTATCCACCCTCGTCCACCACACTTTATACCACGACAGCACCAAACACAAAAGCACGCAATTGACGCACTCAACGCAGGTTTCACTTCGCAACCGAAGCATCTTCAGGAGACACGAGCACTACTACACTCAACGAGAGCCGCGGTAGTACTGACTCACGCGCGGTTGCGACGCTCGTTTTATAGGCTGGGCTGGCATGACTAAGCGCGCGCTACATTGTGTAATAAAGCCGATTTTGTAACGTTTCTTTGTTCGTTCAACAGTACAATTGAATCGTTATTATGTTTTATGATTTGAAGTTGTTCCAATATATTTGTTTTTTTATACAAATACAAACACGACTATGAAAATCATTGACGCTATTGCATCAGGAATAGGTAAGATGGTGGTACCAAATACTCGGGCAAGACGTTGCGGAACTTTACCACCTAGTAGTCACGATGGTAGTGACATGTATAGCCAGTCGGTTGCCTTTTACGATCTGCCTGGTAGAACGGCAGCTGGTCTATTCTTCAAAGGAGATGATATATAAAATCGATTTCAGAGATTTGTGTTCGCAAAAAAATGTATTTCAAGCTAATAAAAACGTGTAATAAACGGATTTTTCTGATACAATAGTCGATGTTTCAGTTATTATTATTATTATCGTTGCTTAAAACGCATAAAATAAATACGCATGGTATGCTAGCCGAGATGTCGAAGAACTCTACCATTGATTTGTCACCATAGTAATGACATATACAACCAATTATTGGCCTTTTACGAACCTCCTTGCAAATCGGCAGATGGTCTATTTTTCAAAGGAAGCCCGAACTAACACGCGCACATATGATTACTAGTTGTGTTGTTATTTTTTACTATCAGACATCTTACGTGTTTTTCCTATTTACATGTTATTGTCATTTTCCTGTCAAACATAGTGTAGGTGTATGTAGTTACATGTTATTGTAAATAGGAAGAATAGGTAAGATGTCTGAAAGTAAAAAAATAACAACACGAAAAAACTACATACGCCTACACTATGTTTAACAGGGAAATGGAAAATTTAAACTAACCTTTTCCTCTAGTTGTGATTACCTTATGATTGTTTTAATATATTTTACTGTAAGACATTTATTTTGCTAGCAAAAAAAACAACTTTTTGTAACCACGTGGGATTTTTTGGAATGTAAACGTTCGAAAAATATGTTGCATGAAACAGAATATGGTGGGCGCTAGCAGAGCTCTAGTAATCATATGTGTGCGTGTTAGTTCGGGCTTGCTTTGAAAAATAGACCATCTGCCGATTTGTAAGGCAGTTCGTAAAAGGTCAATCACTGGTTGTATATGTCACTAAATGGTGACAAATGAGTGGCAGAGTTCTTCAACATATTGCCTGACTTTGGTTCTTACGCCTTACCTACTTTTGCTGCAATGGCGTCAATGCTTGTCGCTGTCGTGTTTCGGTTTTGTGGGTAATATATAAGGTAGTCGATAAACTGATGTTATCTCTTTTCGTGAGGTCATATGTTTGTTTGCTAGCCATGATAGAATATAAATTTTAGTATTACGACGTAAGTGCAACAATCGTATTTTTTATTCTATTTGTTAAAACCACAGACCAGATGAATACCAATAGACACGCCATTGGAAAGGAAATGTGTCGCCGCACATATGAGCAAACGCTCCTATCACTGTCAAAAATGTCATCATACATTTGTAGACATATTAAATCGTAAAAAATAGAAATAAACCATGTTGTATTGTTTTATCCATTGATATATAAAAACTAGGGATGGGCCGAAATTCGTTTTACATTCGGTTTAACTGAATTTCGGCAGCTTGAACCGAACTTCGACATTCGGCCGAAATTCGGTTTAAATGCCGAACATTCGGCACTAGAAAAAAGTATCTTCTTGCACTATTTGTATTCTATATTTTTATATATTTTATCATCTAAACTCAAAAACTACTTAACCGATTTGAAAAAATCTTTCACCATTAGAAAGATATTAAAATCATTTCCGAGTAACCTAGGCTATACTATACTTTCGAAAAAAATCCGTAAAATAGTTGACCCAGCAGGTCATCCCTGAAACATCCCGCTAAATAAAAAAACATAAAAACAAAAATGAAAAACTTCAGCATAGATTTTTGAGTTCGAAGAGTTCAAAAAATATGTAAAACGGTTGAGCAGGTCATCCCTGAAACTTCCCGCTAGATCTTTATCTATATCTTAGCATATCACAGATTTTTTCAGAGTTCAAAAATCTTAAATTTGTTACAAATATTCGTTAGTACATAGAAGTCGTAAATGACAGTAATTTCAAAATTTTTAAAATGCTCTATATTTTAAAAACGATGATTGATTTTGGTCTTTCGAATGGCATTCAACGCAATTTTTGACCTCTAAAATGTTTTCATAGCTACGTAATCTACAGACTCAGATATGTCGAAGCAATATCAAAAAAAAATTTTTTTTTTGAATTTTCGATATTACTAAATCCCAGATAAATCGACCAATTTTGATGCAATTTGCTTATTTGACACAATTTATAGAAAGAAAAGCTGATTAAACTTTTAAGTCAATCGGTATATTAGTCTGAAAGTCATTTTAAAAATGCTAAGTTTGCTGTAAACAACAAAATATTAATATTTGAAAAGCCGTAACTTTTGAAAACTTGATTTAATTTTGATTTTTGAAACTGTATTTGAAAAAATTTCGAATTTATGCCGAAAAAACACTTTTCCAAATTTTTTCGTCAACGATAACTTCCGAACGGATTAACCGATCATGACACAATTTATGAATTAGACGCAGTTTTTAAAAAAAAGAGCTGATAAAATTTTATAGTCAATCGATACATTAATCTTGAAGTTATATTAAAAATAGGTTTCGTCAATTTTTTTTTGCGATTTTTTTAAAATTTCAAAAAATATTCTAGTCCGAATTGGTGAATATTGTTGGGAAGTCTAAGTTGAGCAGAATCTAATTCAATGCCATTAACCGCGTTTCGATCGGTCAAGCCGTTCAAAAGTTATGAAATGTTTACATACACACATACATACAACCACACACTCTCTCTCTCTCACATACACACACACACACACACACACATACATACAGACATACTGACGTCATCGCGAAAATAGTCAGAAAATGTTCCATACCTAGCGGGAAGTTAAAAGTCAAAAGTTTGATATAGATAAAGATGCATATATTTTAAAACATGATGATTTAGATCTTTTTAATTGCATTCAACGTAATTTTTACCTTTAAATGGTTTTATTAGCTCCAAAATCGGTAGGTTAAAAAATGTCGAAGAAAAGGTAAAAAAATAGATACGTCAGTTGACCCTGCAGGCTATCCTTGAAACTTCCCGCTAAATTGAGGTATTTTAGGCTCAAAGGAACAAAAATCATACCTAAGCATTTTTTTTCAAGGTTCAAAATTCTGACTTTTGTTATAAATGACAGCAATTTCATTTTTAAAAAGCTGTATATTTTGAAAACGATGATCGATCTTCATCCTTCAAATGGCATTCAACGAAATTTTTCAGCTCTTAAATGTTTTTGAGCTACATAGTCTATAGGCCAAAATATGTCGAAGTAATAACAAAATTTGTTTTCAAAAATTTTCGTTATAATAAATCCTGATAAACCGATTTTGATCCAATTGACGGTATTTGACGCTATTTATAAAGAGAAAAGTTGATTAGATTTTTTTAAGTGAATCGGTGTAATAAGCCTAAGAGTTATTTTAAAAATATTAAGTGAGTGTTATGTAAACAGCAAAATTTTATTATTCAAAAGTTATAACTTTTGAAAACTTGATTCGATTTGATTCTTGAAACTACATTTGACGTAATTGTTTTAAGTACCACAATATTGTAGAAGGTTTGACCTTCAAACAAGTTTTGGTCAAAAAGTCTCTTATTTTATATAAATAAAACACTTTTTCCTAAATTTTCGTCAACGATAACTCCCAAACGGATAAACCGGTTTTGATACAATTTACGATATTTGACGCAGATTTTTAGAAAGAAATGCTGGTTAGATTTTTAAATCAAGCAGTGTATAAAACGGAAAGTTATTTTAAAAATATTAAGAAGTTTTCTGTAAACAACAAAATATTAATATTAAAAAAGTAAAAAACTTTTGAAAACTCGATTCCATTTTGTTTCTTGAAACTAAATTTGACGTAGTTTTTTAAGCACTAAACTATTGTGGAAGGTCAAAAAAAATTAGAGAAATTACCAAGTTATATCAAAAAACACTTTTCTAAAGTTTTTCGTCAACGAGAGCTCTTGAGCGGAAAAACCGATTTTGATGCAATTAATGTTTTGAACGCAGTTTTTGTAGGAATAGAGCTGATTAGATTCTGTACCTAATCTATACATTTATGTACTTAGATTATACAAAGTTATTTATTTATGTATGTTATTTATGTACAAAGTTATGAGATGTTTACATATACACATACACATATATACAGGCATGCTGACCTCATTGTGAAAATAGTCGGAAAAGATTTCTAGGACCTCAAAACGTGGAGATCTGGTGAAAACTCGATTTTGAAAAATCGGGGCAAAATCAGTAACTTCCTTATCTATATACATACGTAGCAGAAAGTTAAAAATAAAATCCATTCCTAAATTGGAACAATGTAACTCAATGTATCAAAATTTTGCTGTGATGTCACTAATTCACGTGCGTTGCGAAACCCATTAACGATATCCTATATATCCATACTAAAATTATAAATGGGAAAGTGTATCTGTTTGTTTGTCCGTCTTTCACGGCAAAACGGAGCGACGAATTGACGTGATTTTTAAGTTGAGATAGTTGAAGGGATGGAGTGACATAGGTTACTTTTTTCTCTTACTTTACGCGAGCGAAGCCTCGGACTATATAATAGCTAGTAGTAAATAATAAAATAGGTAAACAGCTAGTATAAAATAATTAAATTTTAAGCAAATTCGTAAAAAAGTCACGACGTGTCGCTTTTAAGAAAGCGCCCCAAAATTAAACCGAAGTTCGGCCGAAATTCGGCCGAATTTCTTATTTTCACCGAATGTTCGGCCGAAGTTCGAATTCGGTTCAAACCACATTCGGCCCATCACTAATAAAAACCCAAGATACACAATCAGTGTCTCAAAAACGTCCTCTAAGAATGAGTGCACAATTTAAAATTGTGCACTCACTTCAAATAGAAGCCCGTCGCTCACGTCACTGCCCGCGCGTCAAAAATACAGAATTGTTCTCTGATAAATTGTAAAATACAACATCACGAACGTTAAAAAATATAAGATAATGTATTTTCGGTAAGTATAAGAGTTTATCGATTTATTTTTGTCGTTTATATTACTGAATATAGGGTGTAATGTATGATTTTCATTTTATTTGTCTTAAAAATGTACTCGACGCTTCAAATATAATACGACAAAATTTCAATGGTCACTTTTTCAGTAAAAGGACAGTGCATTACAACCTCCTTTTAATTTAGTCGAATAATACAAATTGATCCTGTTATTATTAGTGGAGTCGATTTTTTTTCATTAATAAGTTAATTTTTTTAATAAGATTAATTTTTTTCATTAATAATTTTGAATACCTTTTATAGTTGTTAACCAACTGCCAAAAGAGAAGAGGACATCAATTTGACGGTTTTAAAATGTTTGATTATATTGATTACTTATTTTGAGGACCAAGTTAGGTGATTCTTTTTATTCTATTTGTACGAATATAAAATAACAATATGTAATTGTGGTTCTTACGATGAACTTTGGAGATATATTACGAAACTTTTAATATAACAATAAGAAATCATAAGTAGCATCGAATTTTGTTCTGTTTACACGTGTTGTTGATAACGATTTCTTAAGTGGAAGGCACAGGTTGCATTGAGAATGTTTATTTTTTGATTTAATAATTTATTTTTAATAAAATGTTTTTGATTGCGGATATCTTATACTATACATATTATAAATGTTAAAGTTTGTATGTTTGGATATTTGATAATCAATCACGTAAAAAATGGCTGTACCAATTTGGATTTGGACTCGGATATAAGATGACCTGGAATAGCACATATAATACTTTTATCCTTATGCAGAGATCTGCAGCTAGTCTTGTATAAATTTTAAATGACTGTTTATATATACGAGTTGTTTTATTTGCATACTAGGTGTTACTCGCGGCTTTGCTCGCGCATATTTACTCTAGAACTTATTTAACCTTTCTTTATTTTATTAAAAATCTCTACATTGCCGGTTGGGCCGCTAGTACGTTAAAAATAATATTTATATATTCATATCAAAAACACGGCTAGCATACCATAACTATAAATTTTTAGACTGAATTAGCGACAGTTTTGAGTGTCAGTTTTGTTCGGAACTGTGTATCTTGGGTATTTTATATCAATGGTTTTATCGGACTAAATGAGAGGTAATTTTTAAGCCTTGTCGGCTTAAAAATTACCCTTGAAGTGATTTTATTTCATCGGTACGTAGGTAGTATAACTCTGTCTTTCTATGTGTAAATGCAAGCTACGTTGTCAAACTGAGAAATTGTCTAGTAAGGTGTATCTATTTAATCCGTGGTTAAAACGTTTAAATAGAAACAACGATTGCTAATTCTTTTAGATTTTAGCATTTTTTCACCTTAATCATCTTTGTGTTTTTGTTTCCCTAAATCTATTTCCAACATACTTTATATTTTCAAATTTTTTTAACAAGACGCTTCCTCTGTAAGCTGAAATTTTCTTAATCCAATATCTTATTTTCTCCATATATGTTTGCTCTCCGGATGTTACCGACTCTTTTTTTAATAAGCTTGGATGCTTGTAAAATGTTTGCATTCGCTTTATATTCGGTCTTAAAAGATATTACCACGGCTTTGGATCTAGTTATCTCTATCTATAAGTAGTGTAGTATATTAAGCAGATCTCAAATTCGGGGTACATCAAAATTTCATTTTGACCTAATTATTAAAGCTATTCCGTGTCTTCAAATTCCTTTATATTTTAGAATTCCCTTGTTTAGTATAGTAGGTATCTAATCTTGAGGGTTAGCGGGCCGAACCCGCATCGGTGCCCAGTCTGTTGCTTGCTGATTTGCGTGTGCGTGTGTGTACATGTATGTGTGCGGTGTGTGTGGAAATTGTGAAGTGTATGCTGATTGCTGTTGTAGCGGCTCGCGTTACCACTGTAGCGGAGGTGTGTTGCGTGGTGTGTGCCGTCGATACCGCTAGGCAATCATAGCGGCAGGACGACACGGCCGCTAGCAATAGACTCCTGTAAGTATTATCAGAAGGTCTCACCAGTTTTGCAGGCGATGCAGGGCGTCTGGAGACTCGGCAGAGGTTTTGCGGCAGCTGGCTCGATTATACTTTTGGAGAAATGAAACACTAGTTCACGTTTGATGAAAAATTACAAAGTGGTTTATTTGATCTCTTTGCCCTATATTTATACAATATTCAAAACGTCTAACGGTAAAATTAAAAAGAGAAAGCCTACACATTTACAATATTTCAAGTTAAATAATTTGTTGCTAGAACCGAAATTGTGTTTTTAAAACGGCTTGCCTGGCGCCAAAAATCGAGGCGAAATCTTTCATGCGGCGGTCGACGTAAGCGAGCGGTGCGCGCGGGGAGTGCGCTCCACCCAGCGCGCGGGCTCGCGCCGTAGCGCGGCGTCTGATGTCATCAGTCTGCGCTCACCACAGAACAATATAACTGCGCTCACGCAGCGGCGGCGTTGGACGCAGACCTATTTCGTTGCGGCCGGACGCTCCTTCTGGATCGTTCGCTTGGTTTAACGGTTGCCGTGTTGCGTTCTTATAGGAACGGCATGGTGATCGGGTCTTCGTCATCATTAGTCCTTTTCAGGGCTGCACGGTATTAGTGGTCACTTGTTAGTAGGACGTCTCACCGGGTTGGTTCACGAAGAGCCTGGCTGCTGGGCATTTCGTCAATCGTCTTGCCCTGGCTGCTGGTCCTGGCCGATGCATCTGCGGGCTGGTACGGCTGCGCCTCTTCAGTGAATTAAGTGATTAAAGTGCTCTTAAAGTGAAACGGTGTACGCCGCCCCGTTTCTTTGTTCAGTGATAATTTAAGTGCGTGTTGTTGGTGTTTGATTGTGATTCTTCCCGTAGCTAGTTTTCCTCTGTTGTGTTTGTTTCTTCTTGTTGTGAGGTAAAGGTAACAAGGTTCATGGTTCAAGTTCATGGGTAACTGGTGGTGCGAGGAGGTACGGTATCAGGAGAATCGGAAAGGCGTAAGTATCGTAAGTATGCAAAAAAATATAACTTATTTAGCCATCATGGTTAGAGATTAATAAAATAACCATTATGGTTGAAATCTAAGTGTGAGGTTCTATGTGTTATTAACCATCATGGTTAGAAGCTATTGGATGCAATAACTATTATGGTTAAAACGTATGAAAGGGAAGTAAGGAAGGTTAGGGATTTACATGGACAAAGAGATAATTATCGTGTTTAGGCTTTGAGACGGCTTCCAAAGTCGCTAGAGGGTAACCATCGTAGGTAGAAAGAGATAACCATCGTAGGTAGACGCTTAGCATGACCGACATGGTCATAGAGAGATAACCCACGCGGTTAGAGAGAGATAACCGTCGTGGTTAGACATTTAGGATGACCGACATGGTCATAAAGAGATAACCCACGCGGTTAGAGAGAGATAACCGTCGTGGTTAGACATTTAATGGTGGTAGCTGACGGTAGTGCTGGCTACCGCCAAACTGTGATAGCCTAATCAGGATCGGAATTTTCCATTAAGGCGGTGGAAAAATAAAGGCAATTTTTTAATAAATAAATAATCTAATTAAGAAATGTTTAAAGGTCTAAGTGACGGTGGCCGCTTCTATTTTTTGAATAAACATTATTTTGTTTTTGAAAACATTTCTTTTGTATTAATATTCATGTACTTAAAATAGAATAATAATATATAAATAAGTTAATTTAACTGGATATCAACAGTAGAAATAAATTATGCAGCTCATTAAAGTGGCCACTTATAAATAAATAATTTACTTACTTTAATTTAAATTATGTCACAAAACTAATTTATTATGCGATTTTCACATATTATTCTAATTAAGAAAACAAAATGGTTTCAGTATTAGAACCTTCATATATTTGTACATTTATAGAGCTTTCCTATTTGAAGAGTGTAGATTTTTTATTGCAACAACTCGTATGTAACATGTGCAAGTCGCTAGCTAGGTTTTTACGATCGCAATTAAAAGGGCGAGAGGAACGAAATGCAAAATCATGGGCCCATACCACGGTGTTAATATGTCTGTCAGTCAGTTAACAACAGACGGCCGGTAATGTAGTACGTAATTGCGATTCGTGAAGTTAAACAAACTGCGAACGTTGACCTCATAGCTTGCAAAATGAGTCAATATAACCTAAAACATTTAGTTTTGTTTATAATATATTGTCAAATTATCAACAATGTTTCCTCGCTTAATATCCTCGTTATTGTTTCTCTACCATTGCGAAGTCATTATATGGCGTTTCAACGATTATTTAGTGAATTAGCTGTCCGGGGACATTCAGTGACCGTTCTAAATAACTTTCCTGATAAAAATCCGCCTCAAAATTTGACATTTGTGAATTTGGATGCTGATAAACCTGAGCGACGAAATTTACCACCCATGTCAGAATTTGAAACAATAAATCCAACATATCTTCATTTATTTAATTTTTATAAGCATTTTCTTTTAAGTCCAAATGGTGCGAAGATTGATTGTGAAAATTTCTTCATTAATGAAAATGTGAAATCAATTCGTGAGAAAAAAACTATATATGATGTGATTTTTGTGGAGCAATTTATGAGCGATTGCGGATTAGCCTTTGCCCTTTCTCTGTACGACGCACCAGTTATAGGCATAACATCACACACGTTGTTGCCATGGTCCTATCGACGACTTGGAATTCCCTTCGATTTTGGCGCGGATTCCTTTTACTTTTCCTCTTCAGGTGTTAATCCTTCTTTTTATAACAAGGTAGAGTCTTTTCTTATGGATTTATTTTTCAATACTATCAATAGATGGTACATACATAGAAATATTTACGAGGTTTTTAATAAATATCTACCAGATGTGCCTTTGAACATTGAAAAATCTGCGAGAGAAAGAATGAAGATGATGTTTGTTTACCAACACCACTCTATCACTGGCACACGACTGCTAACTCCTCAAGTGCTTGAAATTGGTGGTGTGCATATCAGAAAACCTAATGCTGTTCCAGAGGTGAGTTGAGTAATCTTGTTTTTTATTGCTGTATTAAGTATAATAGTTATTAGCTAATGTTACCGTTGTACAGATTTTTTTTTTTGAAAAAGGATAATTTTAACTGTAAAATACTCTCAAGCCTATAATAGTAGGGTGACTGTAATACCACTTTTATTCTGTGCATACTGATATCTATACATATAATAAAATTGTAGGAAAGTCAAAACTGTACATTGAATATTTTTTAAAAGAATACTTGGGGTATGATCTACAATCGAAGCCAAAAATATGGTTTTTAGAATTTTTGTCTGTTTGTCTGTATGTATTTCCAGGGTAAACTCAAAAAGTACTGCATGGATTTACTTCAAATTTTGCATGAATATTATTAACAGGTCGGGTCAACATATAGGCTACATATTATCACGCTATCACCTAAGGGGGAGGAGCTGTGCGGAGTAAACGAAGTCCGCGCGGACGAAGTCGTGGGCAACAGCTAGTAGAGAATAAAAGTGGCATTACAGTCTCCCTACTAACATAAGTTTGAGGGCATAGAGTAATAACGCTTAGAGTGATAATTGCATTCAACGTTTCGTTCATATTTTAAGCCAAAACCGTATCGATGTGTGCATGACCTTCGTCACCCTTCGTGTAATTACTTGCGTTGACACGCACACAAAGACACATTATTGCGTGAATAATGTTGCAAGCAAATAAATATTTTCCCAAAACGATATTTAAAATAGGTCTACCTTACAAATAGTCTTTCATATTATAACATTAATAGTCATTTAGTATAAACTTGAAACTTATACTTTTATTCGGTTACGTAAAATATTTTAAATGTCAAGAAATATTCTAGATGTTCTCAAAACGATATTCCGAAGCTATTTAACCTTGTATTTTTTTTTTTAGTTTTTGTGCTTTCATTTGTAATTTAAAATATTTTACCTCATTAAAATAAAGATTGTCTTTCATTCCAATAGTATTATTAGACATATAAAAAACTTAAAACTTACATTTTTATCCCGGTGAGGTAAAATGAGTAGAATTACAGGGAAATGTTAAAGAGTCAAAATATTTTTTTTTGTATATATCAGTAATCAAACAGCGGTAACCAACCAGCACCAACCGTAAATAAAAAATATGGCCAATACAAATTTACATTATTGAAGTTATAAAAACATTTATTGAAGTAATTCTTTAAAAAAAATATTGAAATATATCTACTAAAATATAATTGTACAATAATAATAATATAATATAATATTCACGAGGCAAATTACACTTACTGATCTAACCCCAAAGTAAGCAAATTATTTGCTTGTTTAATGGGTGTTAGTCAACGATACTAATACGTAGAAATACATATATAAATACTGGTCTATATTTAATAAACACCCAAACCCGGAAATACAAACATTTATGCTCATCACGCAAATGCTTGTCCCCATCGGGGATCGAACCCGAGCCCCGTCGATAGTGTAGTCAGGGCCGCTAACCACTCGACCAACGGGGCGGTCAAATGTTATTACAAATTTGTACATTGCTTGGCGAATGCTTGTGCGTCTTTATGTGTATGTCCGTGTGCGTGTATGTGTGTATATGTATATGTTTGGTGAAAGCTAAACTAGCTTGAATGTTAGCAGATGGGCGGGCAAGCAGGAACAATATTTACAAGCACTTTGAGGTAAAAAGTAATAGCATAGGTATGCTTATTAATCAAATTATTTATTTAAATCAGTTTAAAAAGTTAAAATGTTTTAAGATAAACATAATATTTCTGACTACTATATTGAGTCAAGCTACTATTGGCTCTGTGCACTACAGCTCTTTGTGGCGACTCTTTGGCTTCTACGTGCTATAATATATGTATTGGTGTATACGGCACAAATTAATTAAGTCGTGTATGAGCAATATCGTCATTCGCAACATAAATTTCAAGCTATGTAGAATTGAAACGTAATTATCAGCATAAACATATTAGGAGGCCAACATTTGGCGCAGACCGATTTTAGGGCATGTTACCCTACATTATTTCGTCGATAAAACTCGATAATATCGCCAATAAAACTACTTGACACTTAGGAAAACACGAAATAATGCTGTGCCAGGGCATATTATTTCATAAGAAAAATTTAAAAAAAATGTCTTTTTAGCAGTAACAGTATTTTTCTGGTGATCACTGCGGCATCTAGAATGCTAGTTGGAACAATTTTTTTGCCTTCTAAAAGTTCTCATTATACACGAATATAAGCTTTGTAATATTGGTTTGACAAACGGTTTTGTAATATTTGTGCCAGTATAATGGTAAGTCCCAACACTTAAAAAATATTTTTTATGCAAAAGCAAAGTCCAAGCTATGTAATATCGCACATAAAATAGTAATACACACGTTATTAATTATAATGAAAATAGGTAAAAACAAATACGTGGTAGAATATTTTCCTCTTTGGCTGGCAACATTTTGAATATCGTTCAACTTAGATATTTACGATTTATTTGTTTGGAATTTATACAAAAATATCCGATGCCAAGTAGTTCTTATCTGTGAAATCTGATCTTCAAGCCCTAAATACGCTTTTGTGAAGCACGGTGACAACCTTTCACCACACAGTAACTCACATTTTTTGAAATTGCGAGAGCTGTACTCTGTGTGGCACGTGTCACATATCTGAGCGGCCGGCGAGCGTAAGAAGCCTTTTCAGGCTTCTTTGAAATGGCTTAATATAGCGCGGGTCGACTTGGTTTCTATGCGTTATTATTCTATGTTTGAGGGTATTTTTAGGAGTCAGTAATCATGCTTATCTATACCTATCGTAACTTCGTCGTCGTGTTTTGGTTTGTATAGCTGGTGAACTTCCGAATAAGCAATAACCAGAACAGCAATTAGTAACGCATTAGTATATTATAATATAATATATAGTTATTCGGTTAAAGGATGGATTTCTGTTATCGATATAACAACATATAGTAAGAACGGAATAAAATAAATATTAAAGGAGGCTCCCATACAAAAACGTGATTTATTTGCTGTTTTTCTTAGATAAGGGTACGGAACCCTTCGTGCATGAGACCGACTCACACTTAGTCGTTTTTTTTTATATACTATTTAACACTTTTTATATACAGAGTGCTAAGTGTGAGTTTTTCTTTTCGCATTCGATCGTGAGCGCGTTTGGAGTTTACTAGGAATTTGTATGTGATTTGTACAGCGCCACCTAGTGGTAAACGTGAGAAACCAGTTATCTAGTGAAAATCATCGCCATCAACCGCAAGTCACGACTCACGACCACTCTGTCAAGAGTGAACGACTAAGGAGAAAGATTATATAACAACGAATTAGTTTTTATTAGTAAGTTTGAAATTATATTTTTTTCGTAAATGTACTTGTTAGCAATACATAGAAATAAAAAACCGGTCGAGTCGAACTCGCGCAAATAGGGTTCCATACCATCATAGCGAAAAAAAAAACCGAAAAAAACACGTTTGCTATATGGGGGTCCCCATTATATTTACCCCTCCCCACCCTTAACATTTCCCCTTATTATTTTTTTTTTATTTTTATTATTTTTTGTTATAGCGGCAACGGAAATACATAATTTATAAAAAATTCAGCTTTCAAGCTATCACGGTTTAAGAGATACAGCCTGTTGACAGATAGACAGACAAATAGCGAAGGTTTAGTAATAGGGTTCCGTTTAACCTTTTAGGTTAAACGGAACGGAACCCTAAATATAGAAAAAAAAATTGGGTGCACTGGTTATTGTAATAACGAACGATAAACAACAATAAACAATAACTTTAAACCATTGTTACGAAAAGAATTTAATGGTGCTTTGCTATTCATGTGGCTAGGTGGGAATGTGAAATTTTCTTTTTTTTATATCATTAGATAGCAAACAAGCAAGTGGCTTTCCTGGTGCCAAACCGGAACCGGAACACGATTTTAAGGCTTTTGAAAAAAAATGTATTTAGATAATTTTTACTATTAAAATTGATCTAGGTAAGTGTTATTACTATGATATAATCCGTTTTCACATGAAAAAATATCATCGAAGCGAAGCTCGGTCGGCCAGCTATTGTAAATAAAATAAATTTATATGTGTAAATTTAGTAGAAGAAACAAACGAGGGCAAAATTAAAATAAATGAATAATTAAGATAGGTGAACTAGGAGGCAGAGCTCTACAACCTTTGAGTATATTATATCTATGTCTACAACGTCTCGACTGGTTTCGGTGTTACAGTTTTACCAACTCCTGCAACAATAGCGTCGGTGCTTATCACTATCGTGTTCCAGTTTTCAAGGGTAAGGTAGCCGGTAAACTTTCTAAACCGGTAACATTTCTCCCGTGGTCCGGGCTCCTTTGAAAAATAAACTAAATGCCGTTCTGACAGACAGGTCGTAAAAGGCGATTGATTGGCTATACGTATCACTATCACCGTGACTACCAGGTGGTGAGTTCCGCAACGTCTCGGCCGGGTTGATTCTACCTTCTTACTTATTCCTGCTTAATAACGTCAGTGCGTGTTATTGTCGTGTTCCGGTTTGGAGGGTAAGGTAGCATTTGGCATTACCATTCAACCATATGGATTGCAACCCACAATTATTATCTTCGGTGTTGGTTGTTTGTTTCCATCAGAAGAGCCATCTCCTTTTTTGGTATCTTAATATTAGATATAAAACAAAGGTGTTAATGATGTGTTGCTATTTACACGGTAAAGATGTAAGGCCATCTAAGATGTAAAACAAAAATCTGTTGACTCATTTCCATAAGTTGTGTGTTTTTTGCTTTTTACTATGACAGTAATTTAACGATGTATATTTTTATTGTAAAAAATATTTTTTTTTGGCTACAAACAACTTAATTATGATTTGCCGTTTGTTATAATGTCAACTACGGCTGCTTAACCACGCGTTTTATAAAAAGCGCTATGTTTATTTTTGTTTTTGGTATTTTGGCGCTCTTTGCCACTAGCGCCCATCTTGCTCTATAAATATACTCTGTGGCTCTACCTAGGACAAGGAAGTTATATTCTAGGAATGTTTACACGCGCTTCGAAATCGTCCGAAGAGTACCACGACATGGGTGGAGTGTGTCTCTTTCTACTAAATAAAGCGCCAATCGCCATATATAAGTGCGGCCATGCGTTGTTTGCAAATTACTACTAAGTAATTCTACTAATTTGAGAAACAGTTTTTGCATTGCATAATTAATTACGTAATAGTTAAAATAAGCACATTTTAGAACTCACTATGTTAATAACAATGCATTTTATGCTAATTTATTTATCGATGTGTATAAATAAAAAGGATTTAACGATTACCAAATGTGTAAAAATCTACCATCTAGATAGTTTTATTTACACTGGCAATTGCAAGAAAGGGACAACATCCACTCTTGTCGTTGTCTTGCTCAGAACGTTTTTTCCCTCTGTTATGTAAGAAACAAATGTCAACTTTATTTGCTACGAAATAAAGTACATTTTTATTTTTCAAATATTGCTTCGTAACAATTCCAGTTATAGTATATAAGTTCCTTGACCTAGGATCAACGTTGGAAGACTGATTCATGTATACTGTGAACGTGAGGTTAGCTAGGGTTGCCATCTGCTACTTCTTTATATAAGGGTTAACAGCATCATTGTTTTACGGGAATGGTTTTAGATTTTTTTGTGGGAGACAATTAAAGTGGTATTATTTTATAACAAAATCTTTAATTTTAAAAGCAGTTTAGCTTTTATACGATCTTTTTCTTTGTAAAGCAAATATATAAAACTATTTATATTTTAACTTGTCTTTAAGTTTTACTTGAGGCTTCGCCTTAATGTTGGTATCAACATTGATTTTGCCCGCCTCGCCTCCCAACCTGACATACGAGGGTGCGCTGTGCCGCGCTCCCGGCTGTATGGGTCCATCTTGCTTATTTCTCCCGTGAAACAGCTTTGCTGTGTTTCGAAAAGAAGGGCAAGACAGGCAGTGTAATTACTGTGACCGAGACTTAAAATCTTATGTCTCAGGATAGGCAACACCCGAATGGAATACCTGGACTAGTTCATTGGCGACGTCGACCACTTACGATAAGGTAGCGCGTTTGCCAGTTTACCTATCTCAATGACATAAAACAAACGAATGCATGGACGAACGAATTTAAAGTCAAACATGTGAATACAATAATTAGAATCACGATTAGAATACTTTTTGGTTAAACAGCCGCAGCGGATTAAGCAGAATACTCGTGTTGCCATGACGGAAGTTTTATTAACTTCGTATTCAGTTTTTATAATCACGGGTCCTTATATTTTTTAGCGCGAAAAATGAGGTAACCTTTAAAATATGGCGCATTTGGTCACTCTAGGTGTAGCAACACCGCAATCTCTCTGACTTCCCTAATATTTTGTGCTTTGATTTACAGAAAATAGAGAATTTCCTGCAAAGTGCAGAGTACGGCGTAATTTACGTTAGTTTTGGATCCTATCTCCGACCAAACACTATGACCGCAAAGAAAATACAACAATTTTTGAAGGCGTTCAAGAAAATACCGCAAAAAGTGTTGTGGAAATTGGAAAATATGACATTGCCCGCGGGAAACGACAATGTGTTCATTTACAATTGGTTTCCTCAGTTGGATGTTTTGTGTAAGTTTGAATGTCAAATGCTGACTGATGTTTTAAAAAAGACGAAAAGATTTTGAAAAAGAACCACTTTTACAGTATGGCTTTAGTAATAAATTTATTTGCTTATGACATTTATTTAACTAACAAAGTCAATGATATTAATACATAAAAATACATAATATATAAACATTGTTATATATTTAATAAATATATTACAGTATTTATTGACAGCCCCATTGGTCGGGTGGTTAGTGAACCTAACTACGAATCGAGGGGTTCGGGTTCGATTCCCGACAGGGACACACTTTGTGCGATGAGCACAGATATTTGTATTTCTATATTGTTGACTAGACCCATAACACAAGCAAATAATTTGCTTATTTTGGGGTTAGATCAAGTCGTGTAATTAGTCCAGTAATGTTTATTATTATTATTAAATTCCTAAATCTAGAAATACAAACATTTATGCTAGTCATTCAAATGCCTGTCCCTGACGAGAGTCGTACCCGATTATTTGACCCATTGATTACGTAGTCAGTGTCGCTAATTACTATTCAAACAACGGGGCGAAATGGTATCACACTTGAGGTATTTTGACGCGCGTCAATTCTATAGGAAATGGGCGACGCGGTATGTTCTGAAACCGCTGGGAAACGTGTTAATTTTTGGATAAATAAATATAGGATTTCAGTTGAAAACCAAAATTTAGTACATTCTTTTTTGTATTTAAAACTAAATATCACCATATAAAAATCATGTGGAAGATTAGAAATATTATTAACAAATTGTTTGTTTTAGAGAATTTTTTAGCCTATTTTCGGAATTTTTTTATGATCAAGTAAAGTAAATTCTATCATGTAATGAGTTAGCACTTTCCTTAGATAATATCTTCAGGTATATCGTGTATTTTTTGTAAAATTGTTATGTAACAATCAATACAAAAAAAACGTGATTTAGCAAACCAGTTTTTTTCCGTTTGTCTCGATGCCTCGCCTTAAAATTATAATTCTTAAAATTACAGGTCATCCGAAAGTCCTAGCATTTATATCACATGGGGGGATGTTGAGCATGTCAGAAGCAGCATATTGTGGCAAGCCTCTAGTCGCCATACCATTCTTTGGCGATCAATTCTCTAATGCGGCCGCAGTTGAAGATGTTGGTCTTGGAATCAAAATGGATTTTGGGCATCTTAATGCCGATACTTTAGCAGTGGCTGTAAATCAACTAACTTCGAAAAAGTAAGGATTTTATTTTTAACTAAATTTAGACATCGCAAGGAAAAATGTTTTTTTTTTTTAAATATTATTTAATAGCAAAGGAGTAGGTAGTAAGTTATTGATTCAGGCGTTATTTTGCGGAAATTCATTATTAAAAAAGATGAAATTAATTAAATTCGCTATGATCAGTAAACTATTCAATGTGTTTTTTGCGATAGCACAGTAATAGACGTCGCTTTAATAAATGGACAAAACTCACCGATGGTCCGGATAAAAAGAAGACTCCAGCGGCACAAATATCCACCCACATTCACCACACTTTTACTCCCACATCCCACGCCGGCACCAAGTACCAAAGCACACAATTTACGTACGTTGAGTACGTAAATATGTGCTTTTGTGCTTCTTTTTGGTGCCATCGCGAAAAACACATATAATAATTAACGGATTATAGCAAATTTAATTAATTTCATCTTTTTTAAGTAGGTAGATGATTTTTCCATCAGGAGAACCTGCTTGTTTGCTATATTATTATAAAAAAGATCGTTCTCCTGATGGAAACAGAAACCATCGCTTATAGACACCAAAGATGTTAATGGTGCGTTGTTATCTAAGTGAGGGGATAGCAATGCCACATGTATAAGTCTACCGACTACCTTACCTTACAATTTAATACACGACGATACAATCATTGACGCTATTGCGGCAAGCAGCATAAGGCGGTAATAAATATACCCTGGTGAGACATTGCGGAGCTCTATCACCTAGTAGTCACGATGTTAGTGACACGTATAGCAAATTGTCACCTTTATAAGCTGCGTGGCGGAATGTCAGATGATCCCCAAATCCACTGATTCCCAAAGTGGTATAGGTGGACCCCCAGGGGTCCAACGAGAATCGACGGGAGTCTATGTTGGCGTGATCAAAATGGGGGTTTCACAATTCATAAGCGAAGGTCCATGAAAATTTATCTGGTTTTGATAGCGAAGAACTGAAATATTGGCTTGACTTCACCTATCAATGTAGACAGATAATATTTAAGTAATTACCAATTCAATTCTCACTTTATTTTTGAAAACTGTTAATTCACGGTTGGAACTCAGCTGCAACGCAAATTTATATAGTTATATCAAATCTTCATATTTTTTCTTAAGTGTTGGGAGTATGCTAGATATTTTAGAGTATGCTAGAGATTCAGGGAGTTCATCTGAACCAGAAAAATTTTGATAGTGGTTTATGAGAAAAAAAAGTTTGGGAACCTTTGGTCCTTTAAAAGGAACTTCAATCAACACGGATAGTTCGTTATTAGCTATATAGTTTAATTCGTGAATGGTTTAATTTTTTAATAGATGAATCAATTCAGATCTATACAAATAAATAACATTAAAGTATCTGTTTGTAATATTAAAATAATCGCTTTTTCTATATATGTGCATATGGATATATACACAGTAGATATATCTATAAACACTTTTTTTTACAATTTTTGCTTATAGATAATAATTTTTTGCGTAGAAACTTTTCCACGCGGACGAATTCGCGGGCACAGTTAATATTGTTATAAAAACACGAAGAAGTGAAATGGGATTGATATGATTTATGAATAACATCTCCGTGACGTGAAATTATTCTCCAATGACAACGATTTCAACAAATAGTTAGGTACAACCAAAACGTTTTTAGGGGTATCAATTCTTTTAATTACAAGACATTTATTAAAATTAGCACGACCGTTTATATTACCGTAAGGAAGTATCTATCAAGTTTCATTGCAGTGCTACTTAATCACAATTTTCAGATTAGTTTCTAGTCCTTTTTCTAGGTGTGGGACCTACACAAAACTCATCCCTGTCGACCACCGGGCGGATAATTTTTATAAATTTTGTAATATGTACCTATTGTAAATTTCAGGATGCAAGAAAATGCAAAAAGAATATCAAAATTGTGGCACGATCGACCACAAGACGTCCTGGAAAGTGCTATCTACTGGACAGAATATGTAGCACGTCATAAAACATCGCCGTCTTCTTTACCGTCGTCTCGTAATATTTGGTTTCAATTTTCGTTAATAGATGTCTATTTTGTACTTGGAGGCATTTTAATCTTAACAATTTTAATAATTTATATATTTTGTAAACTTATTAAAAGATTGACTGCGTTAGTTCTATTCAAAGTAATTAAGAAAAAGAAGGAGTAAATTAGTGTGTAGGTATGCTTGTGCAATTGTTCACAATATTGTCCAAATGTGAATTTTTTGAGGATACTTTGCATATTATTTACGACTAAAATAGCAATGTTATTATTTCGCAGACAAGAAAGCATATGCTTTAGGTAAAGTACCTACAGGATATGCTTACTTGTCTGCGAAATAATATTATTTAAAATATTTAAGTACAACAAATGGTACAAGTTATTTTTAAAAATATGGTTTAGAATTTACGAATAAAATTGCATGTTATTATTTCGCAGAAAAGTAAGCATATCATGTAGGAAAAGTGCTTTTCTGCCAAGTATTAACTACTCAAAATAATTAAGTACAACAAATGGGAACAATGGGAAAATATAAATTATTTTTAACAATATGGTTTAGAAATAGTTCTTTTATATAAATATTTATTATGTTATCAACGATTTTTTATACCTATTAAAAATATTATTTTGGTACGACAGCGTTTCACTATAAGAACTAAAATTCATTTAATAGCAAAGTTACCTTTTCCTGTCCAAAAGATTTATTTATAAATCACTGGGATTAAATTAGCAGGACACAAAAGACAACATACGATTAACGTCTTTGTCTATTAGCGATGGTTCCGAAACTTATAAAAAAATAATAACAATGTTGAATTCACCATTAAGTTCTAGGATAAGAACATTTTTCTAGAATTTAATGGCATTTCCAATAGAATTTAACAAAATATAGATGGAATGGAAAAAGAGACGCTAATTCTTATTATAATAAGAGGGGATTTTTGCAGTTACTCGAGCGTGTCAGATTAACATAGGCAAGGTATCCCGCATACTATTGAAGTTCTATACCAAATATAAGACATAATAATACATAGAGGCGGGTAACTACGATAGAAAAAAACCAAAATTCCAATAACTTTGACTTGTGGAAATTTTCAGATTATATTTTTTTTGTTATTCTTACATCATTTCTTCATAATAAAAGAAAATTCAGACGCGCTCGAGAATGTCAAAACAACGTTTTCTTTGCAACTTTGTGACCCTCCCACTCCCTTATGCTAATTTATAGATTTCTAAATTTTAGCTGGCAATTAACCCATCATACGATTAGATTTATTGCTTAGACAATTTTAAGTTTTTTAAAACATTTTTTTATCTGTAGATTCTTTTCCCACCATAGAAATTAAAAACATTATAATCTTTTATTTTTCCTATAATTTAATCTAAAAAATTCAATAGGTCCCTACTATGCTCGAGTACCAGTAACCAGTAACCTTTATACCTATTTAGCATCTTAGGCTTAGCTTAGGATAGCACCTAAATAAGTAGTCCATTGGAAGCGTGAAGCCTGTGGAGTACCGACGCTGCAACTCCAACGCACGCATGCGCGATACTACGAGTACTTTATCAGCTCCCGTCCCCATTAGACGGCAGGTTTTGCTGTCAGTTTTACCACAGTCACTGCTATAACTGACAATCTACCCTGTAAAGAAGTGACTGATTTTTGCATGAAATTCATGGACAAAGAACACGGGCAAGACTTCATACATCGTTATTTTTAGCTAATACCTTAAAGTTTAATATATTCCTTAAGATTCTATATCAACTCCTTAACTTATCCGCATTTAATAAATATTTTTTTAACTTGGGGAATAGTAGCTAAATAAAGTTGGAATTTAGATACAATGTTAACGTAAACAATCAGTTCTCTTCTGACGTAATCTACCCTATAAAGAAGTGACTGATTTTTGCATGAAATTCATGGACAAAGAACACGGGTAAGACTTCATACATCGTTATTTTTAGCTAATACCTTAAAGTTTAATATTTTTCGTAAAATTCTATATCAACTCCTTAACTTATCCGCATTTAACAAATATTTATTAAATTAGGGGAATAGTAGCTAAATAAAGTTGGACTTTAGGTGAGGTTGACGCTAACAATCAGTTCTCTCCTTAGCAGTCTATGGTTAGGTATTTATCTTGTCATTGGGTGTCTTCAGTACAAGTGCTAATTTCAGAAATCTAAGTTAGTTTGACAGACTTCTGAGCTAAGATTTTGCAAAAACACTTTATAGGTACTTAAAAGAACAAAAAATAAATTAGCATTAACTATTCTTTAATACAAAAACAGGGAGAATTTTTATTTGATACTTATAATGAAAATTATGATATTTAAACTTCTGTTTTAATGAAAATGTAATTAAAGTTTTATAAAATGGTAACACTTAAATATGATGATAGCATTCAATCAAATTATAGTCTCAATTATTTTTAAATGATTGTACCTAGCGATATATTTTATTTAATTGATTTAAAAATCGTAGAAGTGTATTCTAGTTTATCTAATATTCGTCACTCCAAAAGACACCCAAGGGTTGTACAAAATTAAAATGACCTGTGTTCTTTCTACATGACCTTCGACGTCATTCAACGATCAGTCATAAGTCACGACTCATGACTTGAGTAATTGTGTTTCAGACAAGTTTAAATGGCTATAGAAATCTCTTTTTAAAAGCTACTCTTTTACTCAACGCTTTCTTTATATTGGTTTTTTGCTTAATATGGCAATTATAAACTTAACACAGGCTTTTCTTTTATGATTATCCAAAATATTTTACGTGGAAACGTGCTTTTCTCTGTGAACCTTTGTATTTTACTGACCATCAGTCATGAGTCATGACAGAGCGTCTAAATATGGTTGATATCATTCAAACAGGCAAACTTAATTCATGACTGATAGAATTGAGTGACGCCTGCATAACTGGGTAATGGGAACCTTACACTCTGTATCGTTGCAGAAACCTCGCTCTCTTTTAGGCACTCCAACGTTCCCATGATGATCTGAGCCCCGTTTGTGGGAAAGGCCACCTGCCATTCTACCAGGAAGTTCGTAAGAGGCGTACGATTGGCTATGCGAGTACCTACTATCATCTTGGCTATTAGGTTGTAGAGTTCTGCATTGTTTCGCCAGGGTCTGGTATTACCGTCTTATCTATTTTTACCGTAATAGCGTTATTGCTTGTCACTGTTTTGTTCCGATTTGGAGGGTAAAGGAGCCTGTAACTTATGCATTTGGCATTAAGCTTAACTATCTGTGGCATTAAGATTAACTATTAACATCTTTTGTGTCTAAAGGAATTGGTATCTTTTTCCTTTAGGAGAACATCATATTGTTAAACTTTTTATGAAATAAAATAGTTTAAATTAAACATTTTCACTATTTCGTACGATTTTTCAATATATTTTCTTTCATACAAACCATGTACAGACAATTGCAAATACTTGTAACAAAGACTACCCACTTTGAAGTAATGGAGCATTACAGCAATTGATTTTTATTTATATGTATACTAACTGACCCGACAAACATTGTTAAGCCATAAATATTTTGGTGGCATGGCGGTTAATGGAAGGGCGAAAATTTTGATTTATAGATATTTTAAGATGCCAAATCAAAAAGTTAAAAAAAGAAATTTGTGTCATACAAAAATAGAAAAAGGTTCTGAGTGGGACATACTTAACACAAGCATGAAATATACTTTAAGATCTATTCTAGTACTTACCAAATATACGAAAAAAAAAACACAAAATTCGGTAGAGCCATTTCAGAGGAAGGCGACTACGTAGGTGTGTATTCAGTATTTAGGTACATGTGCATTTCTAACTTTGCCTGCGAATTGCGATATAGGTACATTTTAATAAAAATTTGTCTTGCAATCATCTCTATTCATAAAATTTTCCCATTGATTTGTTATAATTGTACTAAAAACAACACAATCTAAAGTGTTGCGCTTTGGTATAAAATAGACAATAATGATATATTATTATTTTCTCATTTAATAATATCATATTTAATGTGTTAGAACAGATTGTGAAAGGTCGTTGCAAGTCGCCTCATACATTGCAATAAATCCATGTTGAAAGGATCGTTGAACTCAGTACAAGGTCACCTTGGAATATCGACATATTAACTTAATGCCTTGGAAATGGTTTTTACTTGAATATATATATATATATATATATATATATATATATATATATATATATATATATATATATATATATATATATATATATATATATATATATTATTGTTTAAATCCAGACAAATGTTGACCTTGAAATATTGAGGGTATAGAGCTCCGTCAAAGCTCCACTTATAAGACGTGCAATAAACAGTTTCAAGTAAAAACCATTTCCAAGGCATTAAGTTAATATGTCGATATTATATATATATATATATATATATATATATATATATATATATATATATACCATTTTATAAACACGTTTAATACTGTTAAAAATAATTTTCAAGTGTAAATTGATTAGGACGATGAATCTTGATTAGGTACCTGCGCTCAAAATACTTAACGTATCGGTACCATGTTTTAAAAGCTTCAGTCTGTCACGAGATTTTTTCCTATTCAAAGTCTAATTTAGTGTCGTTGAAATATTTTTTAACGAGCGCTATTAGGCGTGCACTTTGAATTTTCCAAATTTTCATTTGCCCGCGACTTCACGCAAAATTTGAAGTAAATCCATGCAGTACTTTTTGAGTTTACCCCAGACATACATACAGACAAACAGACAAAAATTCTAAAAACTATATTTTTGGCTTCGATATCGATTGTAGATCACAACCCCAAGTATTTTTAAAAAAAATATATTAAATGTACAGTTTTGACTTTCCTACGATTTTATTATAATATTGTTACGTACTCGGGTTCGTAATTGTAAGAAAACACCACTTATATTAAATCCGTGTATTTACACAACACACAATACACAAGACAACACAATGTAATACTAAAATACACTTTACACAATAGTCACTCACTATACTATCACTGAACTACACAATAAAACACTTCTCGCTTCGCACTGTTCACTTTAAGATCGCTCTCGATCGCTTGATAAAAACTGCCTTGTGTTTGTCAACATCTCTCTATTTATAGGCAGGGTAAAGTCCTAGCTGGATTCAGAAAAATCTAATTGTATCGGGAAACAATGAATCACTTCTTATCGTAAACATGTTATGAGTCGTAAATCCTAGTGCACGCTACTTTCAACCTTATGCCATATGCCACAAGGTCCATTATGGCATAGCCCAGGTCAACTATTTGTTTGTCAATAGGAGTAGCTATCTCTTTCTTTTATTTCTAGATAGTAAGCGCGCGCGCGGTCCAACTCTACACGCTTCTAGATTATTCGTAACACTACCCCCCTCTTAGTTATGTTCGTCCCGAACATCATTACTTCCATTATAGATGGCTAATCGATCAACATGAACAATCTTCATGGTCCCTCTTGGTTGCTTCTGCACTCGGTAGGTTACGTCGTTGATCCGTGTGATTACTTTGTATGGCCCATCCCAACATCGCTGTAACTTAGGTGATTTTCCTTTTCGTCGAACCGGATTATGTAGCCAAACAAGAGATCCTTCCTGAAAACCTCGATGATTGGCGTTTCGGTCGTATCTGATCCGCTTCATCCACTGACTTGATTCCAATGCGTTTTCACTTATTAACGAGTGTATATCGCGTAACCTCTGACGAATGTCTTCAACATGTTCTGGTATACTTAATTGGGTCTCTGCATTCGGTGGCGGGCCTCCAGTCATTAAGTCTGCTAGTATACGTAACTGTCTGCCGAAGTTGGCATAGGCTGGCGTCACTTTTATGCTTTCGTGTTCCGCTGTTCGATAAGCCAGTAAGAACAAAGGTATGTATTTATCCCAGTCCTTTTGGTGATCTTCTACCAGCTTCGCTAAGTGTATTTTCAAAGTTTGGTTAAATCTTTCAACCATTCCATCAGATTGCGGGTGATAAGGTGTAGTTCTTGTTTTGTACACTCCTAATAATTTACACATTTCCTGGAATACATTAGATTCAAAGTTTCTGCCTTGGTCTGAATGAATCTCCAGCGGAACGCCAAATCTGCATATCACCTCATTGACTAATTTCTCAGCAACCGTCGCGACTTCCTGAAGAAGGCTTGCAGAAGGGATTTAAGTGTGGTAGGTATCTTAAATAGACGAAAATATATAGTTCGTGATTATTTGTGTTAACAACGGTGCGACTTTTAAATGATTACTGGAACTTATAATGCCAGACATCGTTACGGGCACATACACAAAAAGGATGAATTGCTTCACTAATTTATTGCTTAAAACATAAAAATAATTTTATAATTTATTCAGGAAGTATAATTAAGCTCAGAGAATATTCCGAATTCCGATTGTGGCACTAACACGATCGTCCACTGAATGTTTAAGAAACCGCCATCTACTGGACCGAGTATGTAGCTCGATATCAAATCTTACCGTAACTGTCCTCGCGAAGTACATATGGTTTCAATTTAAGTTGATAGATGTCTATTGCACGCATAGGCCAATTTTGATAATAATTATTGTTTTGACTAAGATTTGGCTAATTTTAAAATCACTAAACTATCTTTATTACAATAAATTTAATGATAAACGAGAATAATTACAAAAAGTACATTAAGCACGTGTTATGCAGGTGCAAAGAATATTATATCCATGTACTAATTCCTAAAGAATTCAGTACAATTTCTAATCTCAGAAATGTAAGTTACACTGTCTGAATTTCGAGCGAAGATTTTGTCAGGTCACTAAAGATACTTAGAAATATTCCAATGTCGCCATTTTACTTGTAAGTCAAGTTAGGTTTTGAGTTTTGACAGTTACGTGATTAAAAGTGGGTACCGGCCGAAACCGGCTAAGCTAATATACTTAGAATATTGATAGGTCGACTATATTTGTTGGATATCTTAGATTAGCTAGTCAGTTGTACTGAACACATCACCTGTATGTATGCCAGTCTTTGACAAGAGAAAGATAAGGACTTGGCATTAATTTCCATTAACAATCAAAATTATAAAATTGCATACATTCCAACGCTGAACAAATAAAATTTGCTTTATCTCTATCTAACAAGTTAGAATTTTCATAATAGACTATTATGAAAATTATATATTTCATAATAACAATTTTGTCAGTGTTCTAATTTCAAACAGCTTGCGGCCAAAACGCCCGCCATTACCAAAATATGCTGTCAATGTAAGTAAGTTAAAATTTAATATCAAATAACCCTTTGATTACAAAATATTAAATTAATTTTAGGGTTTATTTGTATTTTTCCATAATTTTAGTGTGTATCTTAAATCTAAAATAAAAACTAATTGTTAAAATAACATGCTCAATTGCAATATAATTTATCAATTGTTATGTAGACAGTAAACTGCTGTTCTTTTAGTCCGCCATTGTTAGGGACGAAATGACACGGTTTTTCCTTGGTTATTTCATATCTAGTAGTAGTTTCCTTCATCTAAGATGTTAGTACAATTCACTAAAAAATAACAATGAGCGTGATCGTATTTAACTGTCAGGCAAGCTTTTCTGACCGTACCAAACTTACGGCTTAGACCTGTAAGAGTAAACATTTGATTAAGTTTAGCCGGTTTCTTTCCGACACACTTTCTATCTTTAACTATCAAAACCTATAAGAAAAACTATCAGTACCTTGACTTACAAAGTAAAATTGGTGCATTGGATTAGTCTTACCATCTATGGAGTGTCTTGGAAATGTTCTAGTTAAGCCATCTCTCATTTTTTTGGAAGTTAAGTTTAGACATTCGTTTCGAACACGCCCAATGTTACCAATGTAAGGAGGTATGTGTCACCAGACACACAAAGAACTTTCTACATTCAGTTAAACTGCAACAACAGACTTCCGATTTTCTGTATTTCTAGAACCCTGCATCTTCTTCGTCAAATTTGAATAGGACTAAAGAGGAATGACAAAAAACTAATTTTCACAATAATTGTTTTATAAATTACTGAGGTTTTAGGTAACAAACATAAAAAAAACACCCGAGTTAAGAACCTTCATCGTTTTAAAAAGTCGCTTGAAAATAATTATTATGTATCATGTAAAAATTCCTAAACTTTATCACCCCCGTGTTGGTTTTGGGCTAGTTTAAAGAATAGACCAACTGCCGTTCTGCCAGGCAGGTCGTAAAATGCCATCGCATTAGATATGCGAGTCACTATCATCGTGGCTACTAGGTGGTAGAGTTCTGCATTGTCTCGTCCGGATCTAATACCACCGCCTTATCTATTCCTACCACAATAGCGTCAGTGTATGTCACTGTCGTGTTCCGGTTTGGAGGGAAAGGTAGCCGATAAACTTATGCATGTGGCATTAGAACTCACAACTAGATAGCAACGCACCATTAAAAACGTTGGTGTCTATAGACGATGGTTGACTCTTTACACAAGGAAACCCGTTTGCTTCTTTGCTATCTTATGATATAAAAAAGGTAGAAATAAGCATCAATAAATTACGTCACACGAATTTGGTGGTTTTTTGATCCCTCTCCTCTCCTTGTCAGAAGTGGTCACATTTGTGAAACTCTCTTTGTCGAGACGTTGCGGAACTCCATTACCTAGTGAAAGACCTGTAATAATTGTAAATGTAGCTTGTTTCTCAAGACCTTGCATACTTGGGTTGAACTATCATCCTGTAGTGACAGTAGGTCTATTAGTCACATGTTGGTCACACGTCACGGTAAGAACATTAATATGAATTACAGTGACGCGGTCATCGATTATGACGTGAAGGCTGTCTGCTGGCCCTGACCTCCGACTTGTCTATCTTGTGCAAACTGCGTTCTTCGAATTCTGCAATTGATAACAAACTCTTAATAACGATGTTAGTAATCTAATCAAATGGCCTCGTTCATGTTTACAAATTTGTCTGAACTATTTACGAAAAACATTAGTTTAAATAATATATGGGCATATTAATTTGTTTTATATCATGGTTTAGCAAATATGTGGTTTAATAGATTCAGGCGTTATTTTGCGGAAATTCATAATTTAAAGAAGAAATTATGGTATTTCATTTGCAAAACTTCCGCGAAACATTATATGGAACTGGCGAAGCATTAATGCTTCACCCTTCATAGAGTTAAGTGCTATTCGACTATTCTGAAGATGCTTCGGTTGCGAAGTGAAACGTGCGTTGAGTACATAAATTGTGTGTAACTGCCTTTGCTTCTGACGTGGAAGAACGTGTGGTGGAAGTGGGTGGAATATTGTGCCGCTGTGGTCTTTTCTAATTTCAGACCTTGGATAAGTTTACCCCATTCCTTACACTACCTTTCATTTCTGTTGCATCACAGCAGTTCCATATAAGGTTTCGCGAAAATTTTGCAAATTAAATACCATAATTTCATATATTTAAAACACCGGTGCGTTCCATTTTTTTTTTAAATTTTGAACATCTCAAAAGCAAATTTTGTAATATAATCCACACCTAATATTATAAATGTGAAAGTCTGTGTTTTATTACGTTTTCACTACTTAACTGCTAAACCGATTTTGAAGAAATTTGGCATGGATAGTTAAAGACCTGAGGTCAAGCATAGCCTACTTTTTTCAAACTAAATCAACCCCAATAGGACTGGAATAGTGAATGAAATAGGGGTTGATAGATTGTATTTATTACATTGATGATCTCTATACATTCGCAGGCGAAACTTGTCAGCTAGTTTGTAAATAATGAAACGAGGACTTTTCAAGACGCTTCGATCTTTAGAATACATTGATACTTCGGTAATTTAATTTAAACTTTAAATCAAGATAAGTTTAGATTTGAAACACACTGACTCGATATCTAAATCTTTTGAACTTTGCAATGTAATTGGGGGAAATTATTATCTCACTCTAATCTATGGAACCTTAAGGGAAGGCAGGAAAATTTGATCATTGGGATACTTGTGTTCTTACTTGCAACTGGTCTCAACTTTTAGTAGATATTTATCTGAAACGTAAATACTACTTTGAGTAAGTAAGATTTGTTTGTTTGTATTGGAGTAACACAGGCTAATTTTTTAACCGACTGCGTAAAAGAAAGTGACATGTTTGGGTCATGTGGACGAAGTCATAAGGAACAGCTAGTCCATACTTAATATTATAAATGCGAAAGTAACTCTGTCTGTCTGTCTGTCTGTCTGTCTGTCTGTCTGTTACGCTTTCACGGCCAAACCACTGAACCGATTTAGATAAAATTTGGTACAAATATAGTTTGAGACCCAAGAAAGGACATAGGATAGTTCTTATCCCGGAAATCCCACGGGAACGGGAACTATGCGGGTTTTTATTTTAAAAATTTTTTCACGCGAACGAAGTCGCGGGCACAGCTAGTTATTTATGAAAATAAAACTAGTTTTTCCACACCCTTTTTCGCCATTAGTTCCATAGTCGTCAACAGTTAACGTATCGATATACATATTTTTAATAGCAGTATGTCACGGGATTGTTTCCTATTGAAAATTACTATCTAATTCAGTGTCGTTTAATTATAATTAATAAAATACTCAACAGTGGTGTTATAGTATTAATATTAATGTACCTAATTACCTACAACAATATTTAAGTGAAATGATTTATGAAAATTAATTTGTAATTAAAATAATTTTTAAATTAAGCGGGCACTTTAGGATTTTCCAATTTTTTGTTAATTTTGTAACGATTGTTTGTAGGATATAGCCTTCATCATAAATAAGGAAAACGGTCACAACATCATAAATAAGGAAAATTCCAGGATTTGATAAAGGATACTTATATAAGCTGGTGATTCAAACTGTTTGTTGGCCTCGGCCTTAACCTGTAATGACATTGACTTATCATTTGATTAATACAAAGGTCAGGATATTAGACCGAATTTGATGATTATAGCTGTAAGGTCGTTAAGGTAATTTTGAAAATATGATTGGCAGTGAGGTCTGACTGCTTTTCCGTGTTGCTATTTTTTCGTATCGTAGGACGGTAAACAAGTAGGTACCGCTTGAATCTTGATGAAAAATGATGTTAACACCAAAGATCTTATTGGTACGCACCATGCGTGCCACACTGCCGCCACACGAATCGCACCATTGGTGCGATTCGTGTGGCGGGTTGAAATGTCATGTGTATGAGTTTACCGGCTACTTTACCTTCAAAAGTAGAATATGGCAGTGATACACAGTGGCGCTATTGTGGCAAGACTAGATAAGACGGTGGTACAAAACCCGGGCAAGAAGTTGTGTGCAAGTACGTCACCTCACTAGCACAGCTTTACCAACAGCCGTGCGGTAAAACACATTGGAGTTATCGTCAGACAGCTAACAGAGCTTCGAGAATACCAAATAAAATGTGAACGCAGCCAACGATGTGATGGCTGTAACATAGGTGACGACATTAATGTGCACAGCGTCGAAGCATTGCTTAGAGGATAGCATGGCAGAACACTACCACTTAGTATTGTAACAATTGTAAGATATAGTTTGCAAATCTGTAACTTTTTTGGATAACTTTTTATATAATACTTTATTGTACATAAAAAATAATTTTATCAGAGGTAACTGATAAGTTGTTATGAATGAAAACAGCATTTATTTAGGCAACTCTTTGACTTACGTAGAAGCCTATCCTACTTCCACTTCTGTTAATGTAACTATTTCCCCCTGATGTTTTATTTTGAGTCTCTAAATGTTCATGAGATTTATGAATCTATATTTAATATTATAAATGCGAAAGTTTGGATGTTTGTATGGATGTTTCTTACTCAATCACGCAAAAACTACCGAACGGATTTTAATGAAATTTGGCATACAGATAACTGGTACCTATAAAATAATATATATATAAATATATATATATATATATATATATATATATATATATATATATATATATATATATATATATATATATATATATATATATATATATATATATATATATATATATATATATATATATATATATATATATATATATATATATATATATATATATATATATATATATTTAGCTTTAATATACTTTTATATATGTATAGATAAAAGTATTTTAAAGCTTTATATATATTAACGATTTCAACTCAATTTTTAAAATCTAAAATATAATCGATAGGTTGAAAAATTTCGCAGCAATATCAAAAACATTTTTTTCAAAAATGTTCGTCATTGATAAATCCCAAAACAAATTGACCGATTTTGATACAATTAACGGTATTTGACGTAGCTTTTAAAGGAGAAAAGCTGATAAGATTTTTAAGTCAATCGGTGTATTGTCGTGAAAGTTATTTCAAAAATATTAAGTAAGTTTGCTAAAAACAAAGTAATTTTAATGTTTGAAAAGCTGTAACTTTTGAACATTAAATTCGATCTTGATTTTTTTAAAAGGTATTCGACGTTGTTTTTTTAGTACTAAAATTTCGTAAATTACCAAAAAATTATTGGTTGAAAAATTTTGAAGTTATGTCGAAAAAACAATTTCTTCAAAATTTTTTATCAACGATTACTCCCAAACGGATACACCGATTTTGATGAAATTTGTGCGTTAGATGTAATTTTTTGAGGAACAGAGCTGATCGGTTTGGTACTCAATCGATACAGTAATCTGGAAGTTATATTAAAAAAATACAGTTTCGCCAAATTTTTTTGGGGTTTACTAACTCATAAGTGATCTAGCTTGAAGGTATGTCTATGTTTATATGTAACCAGTTTTACCCGTTCTTAATACTGACGTATTAAAATTGTAGATACGGGTACCTATAATTCCGTGGCTACATATGTTTTCGTTAAGGGGAGGGGGGGGGGGGGGAAGTCCGTACCCCTTAAACACCATAGAATAATTTTCTAGGTTTTTTAAATTAATTAAATAAAATATATCGCTAGGAACAATCACATAAAAAATATTGAGACTTTAATTTGATTCACTTCTATCATCATATTTAAGTGTAACTATTATATAAAACTTTAATTACATTTGCATTCACAGCAAAAAGTTTATATGTCATAATTTTCATTATAAGTATCAAATAAAAATTCTCGCTGTTTTTGTATTTAATGCTAATTTATTTTTTGTTCTTTTAAGTACCTATCTATAAAGTGTCTTCACAATACCTAAGCTCAGAATTCTGTCAATCTAACTTAGATTTCTAAAATTAGCAGCTGTTGTACTGAAGACACCAATGTCAAGAAAAATTCCTAACCACAGACTGCTAAGGAGAGAACTGATTGTTAACGTCAACCTCACCTAAATTCCAACTTTATTTAGCTACTATTCCCCTAATTTAAAAAATATTTGTTAAATGCGGATAAGTTAAGGAGTTGATATAGAATTTTACGAAAAATATTAAATTTTAAGGTAATAACTAAAAAAAACGATGTATGAAATCTTGCCCGTGTTCTTTGGTACACATGTAGATTATGAAAGAGTAAGCGCATTGGATACTTATTATCTCGGGAAAAAAGTTGAGCCCTAGGAATTCACCAAATACTTTTATAATGCGGTGGCCTGCAGGGTGCAGTTCGTAGTATACTTGTGAAAGTTTGGATATTTGGATGTATGGATGTTTGTTACTCTATCACGTAAAACCGCTCCATGGATTTGGATGAAATTTGGCACAAAGGTAAACAATGATTTGCAACAGCACATAGGTTACTTGTTATTCCGAAAAAAATAAGTTGTTCCTGTGGAGCTCACTAAAAACTTTTACAATACATCGGGCTGCAAGTTGCAGATAGACTTAAATTGTGTATTGTATTCTATCTTATTCTCTCGTTGGCTTAATCATTTATCTGTTAGTTACACATTTGTATTTTATCGAGTTCGAAATCACGATTTTAAAAATTTTCACTTCAAAAAGTAATAATCTTAACCTTTCCTAAATTCTTAATATCTAAAGTATAATTTTGGTTTCATAAAAAGTAAAATAACATCATTGTTATTACATTTTTTATGAAAGTAATTAAAAGATCAGAGGTTATTTTCTTACAATATTAGCAAGGAAAAATGCTTGAGCCGTCTGTTTAACGATGTCTCGCTTTACATCTTGACAGGAGAATCCCAAATGATCCGTCTTAACAAGGTTCCCTAGACGATCAAGCCTTGCTTCTTAGATATTATTTTTATGCTGAATTTATATTGTTACCTAATTGAATATTATATAAACCGGACTAGTTCGAAGTAAACTTGTATGGAGAGGGTTCCATATACAAGTGTTTTAGTTCCGTACTTTAAATACTAATTTTTTTTGTAATCTATAGAAAAATAACTATTTCTGTATTTTGACGTGAATGCGTCCTTTAATTTGCTTTCATAGCGTGGGACAGTTAAAAAAACTGATGATAAAATTAGGAGATAGTGTTTGGTGTTACATAACTATTATTACATTCAAAATCTTATTATATCGCTGTGTAGGAAAAGCATCGAAAAGCTTGTTAAGCTGAATGCAGACCAAGATGCTGAGGTGGGCCGTGGAAGAGGAAGTGGCGTTTTTTTGAGGTGATTTCGCTGCGTTAAATAATTTGCATATAGTAGATATATCTTTTGATTCTATCGGGTATGACGCTTAATTAAGTTTTAGTCGACAACTCTTGTAAAGATTTATTGAAGTGTAAAAGAGTAAAGAAGTGCCGAAAAAACAAAAAGATGAAGGCGTCCGAACTGATCAACGATGGCAGGTGTCCAACGAATAAAAAATATTACGATTGCATACGTTACGTATATACTTTACATATTTTTTAAAATTTTCGTTCACTTTGGAACAAAGGTAAAGTGATAAATTTTGATCTATTTTCTTAAATAACTTTAAATCTACTTGTTTTTCATTAATTATTTATTATTTAGAAGGAACAATAGCATAATAATAATATAATTTGATAAAATAATAAGAAATTATCTTAAAATTATTCTCCTAACAAACCCTTTCATTTGATGTGCTACGCAATATGGCTAACAACTGTTTTTTTATTTTTCAAAGTATATTTACACCCTTACACTACCAACGTTTAAAATTCCGTTATCGGTGAACACCTGCAGAGTAAGCAGTTCCGTAAAAATATGAAGTTTCTGGTTCGCTTCCTTGCCCGCTTCGGATATCCATAGGAATTAGTGTTGCCGATCGATTGTGGATTATCGATAGGATATCGATATTCTATCGATAGTAGTCCGATAGTAGTACTATCGATATTATAATCGATAGTATCGATTAAATCGATAGTATCGATACTATCGACTGTTGAAAAGGATACAATACTATTGGCAAAATAAAATACTATTAATACTATCGATAGTATCGTATCTCCCAGTCAGAAAAGTATCGATCCTATCGATAGTATTGATACTATTTAATTTCTAGGAAACGACAGTATCGACAGTATCGGCACTATCGATACTATCGTAAATAAGCATACAATCTATAGTTCAAAACAATCGATGGTATCGATACTATAAATTCTATCGCTACTATTGTTTCCTAGACATTTAATAGTATCGATACTATCGATAGTATTGATTATTTTTTAATTAGGAAACACGATACTATAGACAATATCGATAGTATTGCATTTAGCAGATTGTATTGTATTCTTCTAAATTTTAGATTGAATCGATAGTATCTATAAAATCGATACAATCGATGGTTCTGCATTGTCTCGCCCGGGTCGGGTACCACCGCCTTACCTATTCCTGCTGCAATAGCGTCAGTGCTTGTCACTGTCGTGTTCCGGTTTGGAGGGTAAGGTAGCCGGTAAACTTATGCATGTGGCATTAGACCTCGCCACAAGATAGCAACGCACCATTAACATATTTGGTGTCTATAGGCGATGGTTGACTCTTTCCATCAGGAGACCCATCTGCTTGTTTGCTATTTTATGATATAAAAAAAAAAAAGATATTTGTCGATGTCGATGTATAAGGAATTTACCGCAAATATAAAGTTAGCGTTCGTACATAACACAACGAAATAATAATAACAATTGTAAACATTCCTCCGTACTTTATATTATCCTTATTTGTATGCAATACACCATGTTGTTTTGTTCAAGTGTTCAAAATTTAATTTAATATATACAAGAAGTAAAGAATAATGTACCTACATGTTTCATGCGTTTTATCTTAGTCACTATGTTATTTTCAAGTATAAAGGCGAATGTCTCAGATTAATGTAACTCTTAATTTTTTGTTTTTGTTTTGTTGTGCTTAATAAAGGTAATAAATAAATAACTCTTACTAAAATTTGACAATCCCCAAGAAATCATGTTTTCATCAAACAACCTGTATCTATCGTATTGGCTAGCAAATAGGTCAGTGGTTTACCATCTGGTGGTAAAAGAATGGTGAAATGGTGGTGATCATTAATGAAAAATAATGAATAATGTATAGTAAAAGTGCAGGTTTTGGCTATTGTAACAGACTTCATCTATCCCTTAAGAGGTTTAGTGCAATAAAAGAAAATAATAAGAACCTATACTATTTTTTTTTTAATTAAAATATGTCAGTGTTAGGTTGAATAAATAATATCAATGGAATTAAAGACGAAAATAAATAAAAAAACTAATTCTCAATAATATATAAGACCCAACATATAAACATATAAAACCTTAAAAAGGGGGAACGAATATGGAAAAATATAATGACAGGATTTGGAAAAAAAGGGAAAATGGAAAGGAAACGGGGGATTGGTTTTAAAGTTCTGGACGTTATAAAAGAGATTCTTCGTTTGAGACAATAATATAGATATATCAGGGATATTCCGGAGTGTAAATAATAATATAAATACTCTTAATGTGAGAAAAGATAATTTGTAAAAAATTTATTGATCAAAACCGTGAGTATGTAGAATAGAGATTTATTCAGGGATTACGAATGTATTTATGCAACTTCGTATTTGATATGGTAGTCGTTGAGTTTATTTAAATCTAGCAGTATTGGTAGAATGTAGTTTTATTAGAAGGTAAATCTTTTGAATGTTGACTATACAATTTTAATAAACATATTACCGATAAATATGTGATTAGGTTTACAAGAATGAAATTGTGCAAAATGTTGTGTAAAGGTGGATCGATCCTTGACTGAGTGAAGAATGTTTGTTGTATGAAGAAAGGAAATTATTTATTTTCAAAGAATAGCTTATTGAAAAGATGTTTAATAACATGGAAGAAACGTGGACTTGTTTGATTTATAGAAATTGTGTGATATTATTATTAGGGAAGTCTATTTTGATTTTATGAAAATAAAACCATAATTTATGCTGTTATTTAAATGTTCTTTTCCTTCCATAAAAATGTGAGCAATGGTTGTGGAGCAATTGCTGTCTTACAGTTTTGCAGCAGGGTTGCTAATCAAGACGCAGGATAAATCGGAATTCTAAACAACACAGGTGATGTAGTTTTCCAATTTAAATTAAATTATTGTAATGATCGGATGATAGTGTGTGTGATAAATAACTCATTTTGATTTTATTTTAGCAGAGTCGTACAAGTGACTAAGATTATTATGTTTGTATAACTATACAAGACTAAATAATGGCTTTAATTTATCAAATTTCAGTGCTTGACGGATAATAGTTTACTTAATAATTAGGAAATGGATTTATGGACTTAATTATATGTATATAGGTTTTCATCATCGATATTTAAAGGAAACCCATTGCCTTTAGACACTATTATTATTATACCTATACCTAGCAAATGACTAAGATTCCTATGTTTGTTAATTTTTATATAAGTAAAGAAAAGGCTTTATATTATCAAATTTCAAGACATGTTGGCAAGACAGTTTATTATTTAACTAGGAAATAGAAATAAATGACTTAATTACTTTATATTATACCTTTATCGTCGGCATTTTGAGGAATTCCGTTGTCTCTAGACACTTATTATTGCATCTATACCTTACAATTGGCTAATATTGCTATGTTTGTTTATTTTTCACAGGAATAAGTAATGGCTTTGCATTATCAAATGCCAAAAGCATGTTGGCTAAATAGCTTATTAACTAACAAGGAATAAATTTATGTGCTTTAATTGTTTATACTATACTTTTACCATATGCATTTGAACTATCATTATTGCATCTTTACCTTACAAATGGCCGATATTGCTATGTTTGTTTATTTTTCATAGGAGTAAGATATGGCTTTGCATTACCAAATTCAAAAGCATGTTGGCTAAATAGCTTATTAATTAGGAATAAATTTAAGTGCTTTAACTACTTTATACTATACTTTTCATCATCGTCATTTGGAATTCCATTTCCATTGTTATTAGATACTAATACTACTGCACCTGAATTAATATTATCAACTAGTTTCAACGTACAACCCGCAACATTATAGAAGCGAATCCCGCTGGATCACTAGATTTTCCCGGGATAATAAATAGTCTATGTGCTAATCCAAGTCATCAACTATCTGTGTGTAAAATTTCATTCAAATCCGTTTCGTAAGTTTTGCGTGCGTTTTTATCTTTTAAAATCTACTAACTGGTGATAGCTACCACATATCTTTATAGATGAGAACCGGCTAAGGAAGTTCTTAGAATAATTTCCATAGTACAGTTGATCCTGCTTGTTATTTAAACTTTAGGGATCGAGAGCTGATTCCTTTGGAGTCTTCGAGGCCGCGTGGGGGTGACTTCTTAGCTGTCGTCGGAGCTGAATGCAGAGTTACTGTAGGTTTGTTGCAGAGTTGGAGGTATGGCAAATACGATTTTAATTTCTGCATTGTTATAATTTTGGGCAGTTATAATTTTTTTATGAAGGAACAATTAGGTGATAGGGTAGGGCGTGTAGATATTAGGTGGAAGAACTGATGCTTTAATATATTGAGGAATTTAAGGAATACTTTGTTTATTATTGACTTTCAATTAAAACTAGGTGATTCAAGCTTAGGAAATATTTATTATAGAAACTTTCTCTAGTTTAAATGATTACTTGAATTAATGCTTCAAATTGGAAATATTGTTAGGAGGAAATGGGATCTTTTAGGAATTGAAGGCAGAAGAACTATCATTGTAGGAATAATATATTACAACCAATAAGTGGGGCCATAAACCTACATAAAATTCATATTAAAACCTACCTTAATATGAATTATTAAAATTATGAAATGTTAATACGAATTATTATATCCTATTATAAAACTAAATATTAACTAATACGTAAATTAATTGCATAGGCCAGTCCCTTAAAATCAAATCTTCATAAAACATTATTTTATTTACAATCAAATTTAAAACCGAGTACAAATATTAAACGAGATAATCACAAACTAATACAAATTACTCTCTTCGTATCTAACAAAGGAATAATTAATATAAACTGAATTGTTGAATTAAATTTGGAGCGAAAATCTTAAATGACTTTAATAAAGCTTCAGGGAGTTAGAGTGCAAGAGAGGAATGAATGAACTTTAGTCCAAACGTATTATGTTTATTTAACCATATTTTGTATAAATTATTTATTTAATTTAATTATTTATTTATTTATTTTATTCTTATTTTATATTATTTATATAGGGATTTAGGAGGATAGGAATTATAATATTAAACTTCTTCATCAAATTAATTCTTTTGGATAATTGAAATATTATTGTTTATAGTGACAGTGCATAACAGATCTTTTAGTAAGATAGGAAGTTTACTAAATAAATCTGAAATTAAGGTTAATTACTAATTTTGGATTAGATATTTTTACCTTTTACCTTGGTAAATAGATCATGTCATCTTCATCTCTGGGGAGTGTCGACTTTACGAAGGCAACAAGTTGTGCTGGGTGTATCTATATAAAGACACACATGTAATGTTGTCATTATGGTCATCTTCTCTTCACCAGTGCAGACACACGGTTAAAATGTCCCTCTGTCGTGAGCAAGGTGTTTGGGGCGATAACCCAGATATACACCCAACTATACCGCCAAGCAAAGTTGATCCATTTTCATATCTAATCATCTCAGACATGAACTATTTTACAGAACTAGAGTTATTTGTCTAAATTGTTTATCTGTATATATTCATGTATTAACCTGGATTCCATGATTGAATCTCTACATCATAAGGATTGTACAAATGAACTTTACTTATGATTATTCGGGTGGCTAGATGTTTCATAATACTGTTCACTTAAAGCAACAATAGATCTAATAAGCGTTGATTTCTAAAAGTTTAGACCTTATTAAATTCTGAAATTTGATTAAAGAGAAATTGAAATAAGAGTAATAGAACTCTAATAGTCTGGAGAAGACATAAATAATTTAGTTTCATTAGAAAACGAGTATAAGACGAATTGTTTGGATTCTAAGATGTATTGAGTATTCAATCACAATATTAAAGAGTTCAAAGATCTTACTAAATTTCAACTATAACTTCAAATTCGATTAATAAGTAATATTTCATTGTTTGTGGTGACTATAAATTATTAGGGTTATAGGAGGAAATTTGACTATAATATCTTTAGAACAAAGGTTAATTTCTAGTTCAGTAATAATTTATTTTAATTATTTGGCTTTTTGATTGGACCATACCTTCGTCACAAGGTAGTGTCGACTTTGCGAAGGCATCAGGGTTGTATGCATGTTGCATGCATTGTGTATATCTATATAAAGGCACATATAATATTGTCGTTATGGTTATCTTCTCGTTACCAGTGCGTGGTACTCGGATAAGCCCTACCGCAAACAGTGTATTCAGAGGGTTAACCCAGATAAACACCAACTATCTACCGCCTAGCAAAGTTGCTCTATCTACATAACTAATCAAATCTTCAACCAGGTATGAGCTACATCACAGAGCTGGATATATTAAATTGCTTGTTTTAATGTATTTTTATACATTAACCTGAGTTCATTTGACTTTCGTCATAAGGATTATCTTAATTGATTTTACTTATGAAATTTTTATGATTTGGATTATTTGAAGTTCATTGCGAGCAATGATTACTTTTACATATGTTTATTTATCGCGTACCGGCTATTAATGTTTCGGTATTGTGATTGAAGACAACATATTATCTTGTCTTAGTTTTGTCAAGTAATTGTTAAAACAAACTTGCACAAACTTTAATTGTAAACTTGAGAATTATATTTATTATTTGGCTTTTGACTGTGCTCAATACAAATGATGCACCTCTGTCATGCCAATATTTATTATTACTGGCTGTTACTAAAATAACAACAGTATATATTTTATCAACATTTACTTACTTCAAGTCCATGCTTAACTGTATACTTGAGAAACATATTTATTATTTGGCCTTTTGACTGTGCTCAATACAAATGATGCACCTTTGTCATGCCAATATTTATTTATTATTTTATTACTGTTTGTTACTAAAATAACAACAGTATATATTTTTATCAACATTTACTTACTTCAAGTCCATGCTTAACTGTATACTTGAGAAACATATTTATTATTTGGCCTTTTGACTGTGCTCAATACAAATGATGCACCTTTGTCATGCCAATATTTATTTATTATTTTATTACTGTTTGTTACTAAAATAACAACAGTATATATTTTATCAACATTTACTTACTTCAAGTCAATGCTTAAGTGTATACTTGAGAAACATATTTATTATTTGGCCTTTTGGCTGTGCTCAATATTAACGATGCACCTTGGTCATGCCAATATTTATTTATTATTTTATTAACCTGTTTGTTACAAAAAATAGCAACAGTATATATTTTTATCAACATTTATTTATTTCAAGTCAATGCTTAATTGTATACTTGAAAAATATATTTATTATTTGGCCTTTTGGCTGTGCTCAATACTAATGATGCACCTTGGTCATGCCAATATTTATTTATTATTTTATTAAACTGTTTGTTACAAAAATAGCAACAGTATATATATTTTTATCAACATTTACTTACTTCAAGTCAATGCTTAATTGTATACTTGAGAAATATATTTATTATTTGGCTTTTTGGCTGTACTCAATGTTAATGAAACACCTTGGTCATGCCTATACTCATCAACTTCCAAACAATGTATTCACATATTTGGACATTAAAACTATATGGCTATCACTTTGTGACCCCACAACAGTAATGCCTATCTGCCATTAACTTGGCTCTTCATAATATATTGATTTTCTCTTTGAGATTAAGGACTTTAGTTCCTTTTAGTTTCAATATATTTCTGGGGAATACGCTAGGAAGGCCTTCAGCCGGCTTGGTATTCACGCATGTGAGGCGAGGCGGCGCCTCTTACATATCCCACAATAATAAAATTGCGGCACTAAAGTGCTTTACAATTCTCAACCTAAATATTACAATAATTTTATCCATATATTCCATACCACCGTACTTCTTTCCTTTAGATGAAGTCAATGTAATTATTAATATCATCATATCGCTCTCTTAAGCTATATATTTTATTATGTATTTTATGTATATATTTAATATATTATTCCCTTCCTTAAAGCTAAATATCCTTATTATCTATTTATGTATTTATGTAATATATTACTCCCTCTCTTAAGCCAAATATCTTCAATATATTAAATTTTAGTCTTTTAAATCAATTTATAGTATACATTTCCTAATAAAGTATGATTGTTTATAAGAGATGAAGTGTACCTTTGAAAAGAATGAATGGGTAAACTATATAACACAAAATGGGTCCTCAATTTAACACTAGATGAATCATTTGGCCAGATAATATGATTATAACTCTGTTGACTCCTTTATAAACGAAATATAACAGACAATTTTGTTATATTTAAAATGTGAGTTTAGAGGGTCTTCGGGAGAGTTTGTTACACTATCTTAGTATCCTTTTTTGGCCACTTGAAATTTGAATCAATATACAAAAAATTATAACGTTAATGAAATATTCAGTCAAAAAGTATTAGGAATGAACGATTTGTTTCCGGTTCCAAATTGTTTTTTTTTTCATTTTTTCATTTTGGCGCAGAGTTTGAGTTGCATCTTTTATTTAAATTAAACACAGTGCTGTTTTTATTTAGATCATATCTAGTAGGTATACCTATGTATTGCGAATTCCGTAACGGAATCATCAGTTCATAATGGACAAAAACATCGAACAAAGAGTTTATCTTAAATTTTGCTGTGCCAATAGAATTTTGTGTTTGGAGTTCCTGAAAATGTTACAGAAACTTACGGCAAATCGTCTTCTATCTTCATCTTCTGACGACTATCAAAAACACGTGCTTATGAGTTGTCGACCGTGTCGACATGTGATGGAAGGTTTGCCTCACTCTGGCCGGCCACAACGTCTTCAACTGAACATTACACTAGTAAAGGAAACCGAGACTGAAAATCCTCATTCGAGTTTCAGAGAAATATTTAGTGGCTCTCTGTGTCTCGCGAGTCAATCCATACCATTTTAAATAATTACTTGGGTATGAAATATATTGCCACTCGGATAGTCCAAAAGACCTGAATTTTATCCAAAAACACAATCGCATAAATCACTGAGGACATGCTAGAACGAGTCAATCCGGTCTAAAGCCCAATTCAATATTCATGAAATGCGTTGTTCATACAATAACTTTTGAAAATATTGTATTACTAAGTCAAGAAAATACCGAAAAATGATCAATAATACTCAAAATGTTAGTTATTCATCCGAATTAATTTTATCGCTTTCAAACTATGCTCCTTCAGAAATGACACACTTTCGCCAACGAATAATCATTTGGTCTAAATAATGAAATGGTCAAAAAGTCGCTAACAATTATGGCTTTGTGTGAAGGTGCATTATTGCGGAGCGAGGCAAATCGTCCATCAAATTTCGACCGTTTTTGACCGCTTTGTACTACTCGTTAACACGTGTTTTTGGTAATGTGAATTTACCTTCTGTGATATTTTCAGAGACTAGGAACACGAAATTCGATAGGCGGTCCAAAATTTAAGACCAACTCTTTTTGCGATATTTTTATTCATGATGAAATTCGTAATACACACTAGATATGATCTAACTAAAAACAGCACTTTGTATAATCTGAATAACAGATGCAATTCAAACTCTGTGCCAAAACGGAAAACAGTTGTACCCATGTAACATAGAACAAAGGGAAGTGAAGAGTGGGCGTGCCGCGTGCGTTACTATTATGCGCTTTTACTCTAAATTGCCTTAGTGATACTTACCATATCATTAGGAGATAGTCGTCGTACGAAAATCTATTATACACTGAATTATGCCGTATTGTGCCATCCTTGAATGCAGAAATGATAGTAGAATACAGATGATTAAAAATGGAGATATTTCATATCATTCGAAAGTACAATTTTCATTTTATTTTAATTAAATTCCTGATTTAATATAATCTCTAATGATATAATAGAAAGTCAAGCTAAAATCAGCCATACACCTTACATATAAAGTTCATTTTAGGTTGACCTAATTTTTCTAGAAAGATATACGTAATGACTGTCATTACGTATATCGTTCTAGAAAGTTCTCTACTCAAATATGATCAACTGAAAACTACGGAAAAATCAATACTGCTATCTATTGTAGAATAGCGAAACTATTAAGATCTTAAGTTTCACTATTGTACAAATAGATGAGTCTATTTTGAATAGACTACAAAAGGCCGTAAATACTCTTTTTTTTTTGTAGCAAAACAAAATTTATTGTAACGCAGTTTGGTATATTTTTAAATGTTCTGTTTGTGTGTTTCGGATTATTGTTGTTTAAAATGAAAACGACCAATGAAACAATGTTTGCATTAGTAGTTTATATGCAATAATGCTTATTTTATGTGTGAGTATGGCGATCGTGGTCCTGATACAAATGTTTGTACTTGCCAATTCCGCTTGTTCTATGTTCCATGGTTGTGCCCATTTAACAAAAAAAAAAAATGAATTTGGAACAGTTTATGAGGGTAAAAATATCACACATTAAATACAATCATCATTATCATCATCATCATTAAAATAAATAAATACCTACAATAAGGATACAACAACCATAAAGCTTGTAAACAAAATTGTATGCTAACCTCGTTAACGAGTTTAAAACATGCTAAGCTACCCTATCTTCAGTTTTAAAAGTATCTTAATCTTTCATTACAAAAAGCTTTTCGACGTTTTGCTGCGTCTAGTCTATAGACTAAGGTCATTTTTGTATTTCATTATAAAAACACGCTAACATAAAAGGATTATGCAATATTTTATATAAAACATATGTACTGCTTCACATTTGGTAAAGAGTAGGTCTTATCTCTTGCAGTTATAAATCCAATGATTAAGTTAATATGGTCATTAATCAGTCACAGAGAAAAACCGAAACTTTCATTTAAGAAATTTGTGGAGAAACATACAAATGTACAAACATACACACGTATAGATGTACAGACATACAGACGTACAGACGTACAACCTTTTAAATAGCTTGCTTAGGGTAGAATAGTATATTTTATTTAAACGATTAAATGACAAAATTTCGGTTTTTCCCGGACTGGTCAGTTACAGAGAAAAATCGAAACTTTGTCATTTAATCGTTTAAATAAAATATACTATTCTACCCTAAGCAAGCTATTTAAAAGGTTGTACGTCTGTACGTCTGTATGTCTGTACATCTGTACGTGTGTATGTTTGTACATTTGTATGTTTCTCTAAAAATTTCTTGGGAACTAAAAGCCATATCGAGATAATTAAGTGCACGCAGACGAAAACGCGGGCAACAGCTAGTTTGATAATAAATAGAAATGTATTATGATGTGACATACTGCTGAGTCACGTTGACGCATTGTTGGTCACAATCTAGATTGTAATTTAAATTTTATAAACAGTTTCTACCTATTTAGTTCATTCACGTCTGTGAGGAATGTTAAGCTGTTCACATAAATCGTTCACACTCATCCACAAACAGCCGACAGTTTTAGCACGTTTCAGTAAGGAGATCTTAGAGTATCAATTACTCTAGAGCGCATACATACCAGTGAAAAACATTGATAAGATCGATATTTCAATTTCAGAGAGACTTTTGATACTACGATTCTTTCTATTCTGTTAAATCACATTGGGTTTTATTTAAGATGTCTGAGGAAAATATAGAAAGTTTATTAATTTAAGTATTTTCCGACCAAAACTTGTTTTTACGATCGAAACCGAAACCGTGTTTCGGCCGAAACCGAATCTTCCTTGCAAGGATCATGTTGTGAGGAAAAACTAAAGAAAATGTTATTATAATCAGTCGTCTTTATTTTTTTATCTTTAAATCACATAGGTATGCAATCTTTCACTTCACGTATTAATAATTAAAATAACAACTCCTCATTTAATAAAAAAAATTAATTTCTACTTATAATACCTAAAATAGGTAAGGTGTTTATTAGAGTAGTCAGTATTCTTCTTTTAAAATAATTCGAAGTTTTTTAAAATATGTAACATAAAATTACTTATTTAAGTTGTTACCTAATATCACAATAGGTATATGTCATTAATAATAAAGTAATAAGCAAAAGAAGATAAATGAATTGCATCTTAAGAACAAATTAACTTTTTTAAATTTTTAAACAATGAATCCATAATATTATCAGTTATTACCACTATTGTAAGTACCAAGTAACTAACTAATGTTTGTTTAGGGCATTAGACAGAGAGTTAAAAAATAAAATTAATTAATTAATATTAACCAAAAAATATTTAGATAAAAAGTATCTTCACGCCCATATCCCCGAAAAGGTAGGTAGAGGTACAACAACAAATTCAACCACGAATAGCCGAAGATATTTAGTCCTACAAAGAGATAGGTGGCCTATCGCCAACGGGGCACTTCTTCCAATCCCAGGCAATGTTGTTTTCTTTTGTCAGAAAACTGAAAAACTACAGTCAACTCCGACACCGAACCGTTAGACTACAGAAGCGATATTAAGATAGTCAGGTTAAACTTAATTCTACTATAATCTATGTATTAGTTTGTTATATTTAGTAATTTTTTGATGTTTACTACCTACTCTTATCCTATATCATGAATAAAACTTACCGAATTTGTAATAAATCACACGAAAACTCACAAGTTGTGAGTTTTTGTTTCTTGTCGATCATAACAAACAAAACGAACTGCAAACAAGCCAGTCACGCTTATTCATGTGGATATAGTAAGATATCTTCGTCACTTGGATGGAATTTAACGCACCGTACGCGACCGAATACTGCGTGAGAACTTCTGAATATCAGCAGGTTTGTCGCTGAAACCGAAATTAAACCGAAATCCGTTTTTTTCCGAGACGCGACCGAAAACGCGAAACCAAACTTTCAGACGAACACTAAATTTAAATGTCAGTAATGCTGTCGTGTGTGTAATGACTAATAAGCGTCAATGCTACGTAATATTAAAAGGTTCTAACTCCAATGTGCTAGTCAAATTACTTTTTGTCATCAACAGGAAACCTTCGCTAAAGTTTTCAATTAGTTTTCACGTGATTTCGTTTTCGGTTACGCGGGAGCAATTTAGAATGAAATATTTATTAAGAACATTCAATGGGCTATTATTTTTTTTTAATTGAAGTCCTCTATATATTTGAATTGTAGAAACTTGACAATTCTTTTTGTAAAGCAAAGAAAACGAAATGATTAGAATACAATTTAATTTGTTTTGAAAGTTATCAGCAAGACTTTTAAAGCTAACATTAAAAAGGGGTTTTATAGCTTACTGTTTATATTTCACTTGTCGAAAATTAATAGACAATCTATACATATAATAAAATCGTAGGAAAGTCAAAACTGTACATTGAATATTTTTTAAAAGAATACTTGGGGCGTGATCCACAATCGATATCGAAGCCAAAAAAATAGTTCTTAGAATTTTTGTCTGTTTGTCTGTATGTATGTCCGGGGTAAACTCAAAAAGTACTGCATGGATTTACTTCAAATTTTGCATGAATATTACCAACAGGTCGGGTCAACATATAGGCTACATATTATCACGCTATCACCTACGGGGGAGGGGCTGTGTGGAGTAAATGAACTCCGCGCGGACGAAGTCGCGGGCAACAGCTAGTATATTGATAAAGTGCTAAGTTAGTGAACTTAACTACGAATTGATGAGGTTCGAGTTGGATCTCGACAGGGGCAAACGTTTGTGTGATGAGCATAGATGTTTGTATTCCTGGGTTTGGCTGTCTATTATGTATGTTTATATTAAATAATTTTACAAGTACTAACATAGTCATTAATGTTATAAATTACTAGCTGTTGTCCACGACTTCATCCGCGTAAACTTCGTTTATTCCGCACAGCTCTTCGCCGTGTTGGTCCCGGCCTCCTTTGTAGAATAGGCCAACTGCCGTTCTGCCAGGCAGGTCGTAAAAGGCGACCGATTGGCTTTCGAGTCACTGCCATCGTGGCTACTAGGTGGTAGAGTTCTGCATTGTCTCGTCCGGGTCTGGTACCACCGCCTTACCTATTCCTGCCGCAATAGCGTCAGTGCTTGTCGCTGTCGTGTTCCGGTTTGGAGGGTAAGGTAGCCGGTAAACTTATGCAAGTGGCATTAGACCTCGCCACAAGATAGCAACGCACCATTAACATCTTTGGTGTCTATAGGCGATGGTTGACTCTTTCCATCAGGAGACCCATCTGCTTGTTTGCTATCTTATAATATAAAAAAAAAAAAAGCTCCTCCCACGTAGGTGATAGCGTGGTAATATGTAGCCTATATGTTGACCCGACCTGTTAGTAATATTCATGCAAAATTTGAAGTAAATCCATGCAGTACTTTTTGAGTTTACCCAGGACATGCATACAGACAAACAGACATACAGTCAAACAGACATACAGACATACAGACATACAGACAAACAGACAAACAGACAAACAGACAAACAGACAAACAGACAAACAGACAAACAGACAAACAGACAAACAGACAAACAGACAAACAGACAAACAGACAAACAGACAAACAGACAAACAGACAAACAGACAAACAGACAAACAGACAAACAGACAAACAGACAAACAGACAAACAGACAAACAGACAAACAGACAAACAGACAAACAGACAAACAGACAAACAGACAAACAGACAAACAGACAAACAGACAAACAGACAAACAGACAAACAGACAAACAGACAAACAGACAAACAGACAAACAGACAAACAGACAAACAGACAAACAGACAAACAGACAAACAGACAAACAGACAAACAGACAAACAGACAAACAGACAAACAGACAAACAGACAAACAGACAAACAGACAAACAGACAAACAGACAAACAGACAAACAGACAAACAGACAAACAGACAAACAGACAAACAGACAAACAGACAAACAGACAAACAGACAAACAGACAAACAGACAAACAGACAAACAGACAAACAGACAAACAGACAAACAGACAAACAGACAAACAGACAAACAGACAAACAGACAAACAGACAAACAGACAAACAGACAAACAGACAAACAGACAAACAGACAAACAGACAAACAGACAAACAGACAAACAGACAAACAGACAAACAGACAAACAGACAAACAGACAAACAGACAAACAGACAAACAGACAAACAGACAAACAGACAAACAGACAAACAGACAAACAGACAAACAGACAAACAGACAAACAGACAAACAGACAAACAGACAAACAGACAAACAGACAAACAGACAAACAGACAAACAGACAAACAGACAAACAGACAAACAGACAAACAGACAAACAGACAAACAGACAAACAGACAAACAGACAAACAGACAAACAGACAAACAGACAAACAGACAAACAGACAAACAGACAAACAGACAAACAGACAAACAGACAAACAGACAAACAGACAAACAGACAAACAGACAAACAGACAAACAGACAAACAGACAAACAGACAAACAGACAAACAGACAAACAGACAAACAGACAAACAGACAAACAGACAAACAGACAAACAGACAAACAGACAAACAGACAAACAGACAAACAGACAAACAGACAAACAGACAAACAGACAAACAGACAAACAGACAAACAGACAAACAGACAAACAGACAAACAGACAAACAGACAAACAGACAAACAGACAAACAGACAAACAGACAAACAGACAAACAGACAAACAGACAAACAGACAAACAGACAAACAGACAAACAGACAAACAGACAAACAGACAAACAGACAAACAGACAAACAGACAAACAGACAAACAGACAAACAGACAAACAGACAAACAGACAAACAGACAAACAGACAAACAGACAAACAGACAAACAGACAAACAGACAAACAGACAAACAGACAAACAGACAAACAGACAAACAGACAAACAGACAAACAGACAAACAGACAAACAGACAAACAGACAAACAGACAAACAGACAAACAGACAAACAGACAAACAGACAAACAGACAAACAGACAAACAGACAAACAGACAAACAGACAAACAGACAAACAGACAAACAGACAAACAGACAAACAGACAAACAGACAAACAGACAAACAGACAAACAGACAAACAGACAAACAGACAAACAGACAAACAGACAAACAGACAAACAGACAAACAGACAAACAGACAAACAGACAAACAGACAAACAGACAAACAGACAAACAGACAAACAGACAAACAGACAAACAGACAAACAGACAAACAGACAAACAGACAAACAGACAAACAGACAAACAGACAAACAGACAAACAGACAAACAGACAAACAGACAAACAGACAAACAGACAAACAGACAAACAGACAAACAGACAAACAGACAAACAGACAAACAGACAAACAGTCAAACAATCAAACAATCAAACAATCAAACAATCAAACAGACAAACAGACAAAAATTCTAAAAATTATATTTTTGGCTTCGATATCGATTGTAGATCAAGCCCCAAGTATTCTTTTAAAAAAATATTCAATGTACAGTTTTGACTTTCCTACGATTTTATTATATGTATAGATTACTACTAACAAAGCTATGGATGTTTTATATGAAGATAAAGTTATTATTATTATTATAACACCCATTGACTAACACCCATAACACAAGCAACTAGTTTGCCTACTTTGGGGTTAAATCAATTTGTGAAATTTGTCCAGCAATATTATTATTAATAATATTATTATTTTCCCCTCACACAATTCGCTGCTCGGGGCAAACGGAACAAAAATTTTAAGGCATCCCCTACCACCCTCCATGTGGACTTTACTAATATTAGGGGCCTTCATTCGAATTTAAATGCCGTCCACTACCAGCTTGAGATGGCTAATCCGGCATTGTTCTTTTTAACCGAGACGCAGATATCTTCTTCGGCTGATACTTCTTATCTCTTCTACCCGGGGTACAAATTTGAGCATTAATTTATACCCCGCGCAGGAGTGCTTACGTCAGAGAGGATATCTGTTCTTGACGTATCAGCAGCCTTGAAGGCAACAACCTATCCATCCTCTGGCTACGTGTAGACAGCGCCGACCATCTCCGCATCTATGCGTGCCTTTACAGGTCCCACAGCAAAAATGCCGAATCAAACCGATTCATAGAATATATCCAAATTGCAACAGATTCCGTGCTGCAGCAGATCCCCTCCGCAGAGATCATGATCATCAGTGCTTTTAACGCCTACCATGCCAAATGGCTCGGTTCACGCATCAACGATCATGCGGGAAGATCTGTTCCCGATTTTGCTTTAGCGTATGGTCAGACATAGCTGGTTACTTTGCCTACGCGTGTTCCAGATGTAGACTACCATCTTACTTCCTTGCTAGACCTTCTGCTGACCTCACACACATACAGTTATCAGGTTTCTGTAGAGGCTCCACTTGGTTCATCGGACCACTGCCTAAAACGGAGTGCCGATTACGCGTTTATCACGCGCTTTTCAGGCTGCTGCCGCATTTGGCACTACAAGTCAGCAGATTGGGACGATATGTGGTCCTTTTTTGCGACTTGTGCCCATGGAGGCGTGTTTGCTTCTCGCTAGAAGATCTAGATGTCATTGCTGACTGCGTCGCTGATGTGGTGTTACAGGGAATGGAAATTTACATTCGGTTTTCTGCTGTACCCGTTGATGGCAAGTCTCAGCCTTGGTTTGGTTGCCAAAACGCTTTCACGCCGAAAGCATGCCTGGCCTGCCTGCCTACCATGTCTGGGTATCGGCATCGCAGGATGAAAGTACCAGCACACTCGAAAAGGAGTACAATTATGCCTCTGGGTCTTTAAAAGAACCATTGCTAAAGCAAAATCCGAGCACATTGGCAGAATTGATGGGAAGCTAGTTCGTCTTTCTTCGGGAACTCGTTCGTTCTGCTCTCTGGCTAAAGCTGTCTAAGGGAATTTCTGTATGCCCTCTTTTTCACCTTTGCACAAAGATGGTAGCCCATTCTGCAAAAGAGAAAGCTGATATCTTAGGCTCACTTTTTGCAGCCAACTCGACCCAGGACGTCCAAGAAAATGCACTACCTACCATCCCGCGGTGTGACACTTCCATGCCGGAGGCAAAGTTCTTGCAAACTGCAATGCGTAAGGCACTCATTTCCTTGGACGTCCATAAGTCAAGTGGGCCTGATGGCATCTCTCCTATCATGCTCAAGATGTGGGCTCCAGAGTTGGCACCAGTCTTAATGCGTTTATTCCGGCTCTCCTAGTCAAATGGCGTTGTGCTCATAACTTGGAAGACCGCTTTAGTGCACCCAATACCTAAAAAAGGCGATCGATCGGTCTCGTCCAACTATAGCGATAACCTTATTCTCCAAAATAATGGAGTCCATTATTAACTGCCAGCTTCTGAGGTATCTATATGAGCACAAGTTGATTAGTGATCGCCAGTATGGTTTTCGTCGCGGACAATCAGCTGGTGATCTTCTGGTTAATTTAACACATCGATGGGCGGAGGCAGTCGATAATAAGGGAGAGGCATTGGCAGTTATTTTGGACATAACGAAGGCCTTCAATCGGGAATGGCACAAGGCACTTATTTCCAAGCTTCCATCCTTCTTCCTGGGAAATTAGGCAAATGGATCACCAGTTTTTTGACGGATCGGAGTATCAAGGTAGTTGTTGATGGCACATGCTCTGACCTTAAACCCATCAATACTGGTGTTCCTCTTGGCTGTGTGCTATTGCCTACGCCGTTTTTACTGCATATTAATGACACGCTGCGATCGAGCAGCATTCATTGTTATGCGGAAAATAGTAAAGGCGATGCTTTATACTCTGGCCGCAGCGGAATTTCTCGGGAACATGTCAACGAGTGCCAGAACAAATTAGTGTCAGAAATTGAAGCACATCTTTCCGTAGATTCGGAGTGGGGTCGATTAAATTTGGCCCAATTTGGGGGTTGGTAATGGGGTTACCATTAAGACACAAGTTTGCGCGTTTACCACTAAAAATCACCGTTTGTCGTATCACTTCGTTTTGAAAATAATTCCCTGAAAGCTAGCACGGCCAGTATTGGAATACTTGGAGTCAACATATCGAGCGACGTTCAGTCCGCGGTCACTTGGAAGGTAAGGCTAAATTAGCTTGTAAAAAGCTGGGAGTTCTCAGCAGGGCTACGCAGTACTTCACTCCAGCCCATCGATTATTGCTTTATAAGGCGCGAATCCGGCCCCATATGGAGTACTGCTCTCATTTGTGGGCGGGGCCCCTCAGTACCAGCTCCTTCCTTTTGATCGCATTCAACGTAGAGCGGCTCGAATCGTCGATGACTATTTCAAATCGACTTGATTCTTTGGCGTTACGTAGAGATGTGCCATCACTGCATCTTTTATCGGCTCTATCATGGGGAATGTTCCGAGGAACTGTTTGGGATAATTCCTGCCGCCAAATTTCACCATAGGACATCGCAACAAAATTCGAAGTTCCATCCTTACCATCTCGATGTCTGGAAATCCATGCAATTCTCGAGGCACTTTTTGCCCCGCACTACTTCGATGTGGAACCAGCTATCGGCAGAAATTTTTAAATTTTTAAATTTTCGAAAATTCGGCCCATGTCTCTCCTTGGAATACAAGTGCAGTATCATCTACATATGCAAATATTTTGCCATTATTTTTTAAATTTGCACAAATCATTTATATATAATACACAGCATTTGCATTGGTCAGTATTTGCTTTCTGTTTATCGGAGATGCGCTCTATACTTAATGCTCTAAGAAAGAAACACAATATTGTCAAAGAGGTTTCGAGATGAAAAAATATGTATATTTACTTTATTCATAAGTCTACACCTCTAAATATGACTCGTATCTTTACTCGATTACCTACATGTAATAAAGTGTGAATATTTTAAATTAAAATATTTTGTCGGGTCCTTTTTCACAAATAGACAATAGTCTTCCCTTAGCTGTTCATAAAATGCATACGATTGACTTTTCTTTACTATCATGATTTCTAGGTATTTTAGGGTTTACATTTCAGTTTGGTAAGATCGCCTTTAAATTTTTTGTAACAACAGTGTTACTACTTCTTCAATTGCAGGGCCAGATTTACGGGAGGGCATACGAGGCTTACCGAATTTTTTTCTGAATTTTCTAAAATATTAATAGTTTATGAAATATTGGCAAAAAACGAAATTCCATTTTTTTCCATCTTTAATTGTTTATAACTTTTGTAATTTTTTTATATGCTAATACACGCTTTTAGCATATTTTTCTAGGCGTCATTCCGGATCCAATGAGCTATCGCACATAATTTTAAGAGCAGTATCTCTATTTTAGACACTTTTCAACTTATCGCGCATACTATTGGCTGGCAATAACAACCGGAATGAACAAAGGGAGAACAAACATTTATTTTGCATGGCATCGTTTCTATAAGAACTTGATTTACATTTAGCAGATATTTAGTAACGAAACATAAACATATATATCGACGGTCCCTACATATAAAAGAACATGTCAAAAATTAAAAAAAAATAATTTATTACATATATGGGTTTAAATTTTTCAAACGCTCATATCTATATGAGATTTTTTCTTTTATTTTATGTATTTCCCTACTTGTACAAATCGAATAAGAGAACAAGTGTAATAATTACAAACAATAGGTGTCGTATATGCGGATATCTATACTTATCGTTATATACGGTGTTTTAAAATGCGCGTTTTAACATTTTAAAACGCCGTATCTTTATATGTTACATGTCTTTTTTAATGTATTTTTAATATTTTTGGATGTCGATCTTAAGTTGTTTAAGGTATGGTATTCAAAATGAAATATGTTGTTGTTTTTCATAAAACATTTATATTTTATGATTATTATTTTATTTTCAGCTTTTTTTGTTTTCAACGTAAAAAAGGGTATCTCCGACTTATCTGATATGAATGTCAAGGTAAAAACAGTCATCTATTAGTTTTTCTGGGAAAATATTAAAAAAAACTTAAATACTTTTATGAACTTTTAAATATAATAACTCATTGTAGGAAAAAAATATTTATAATTACGTGTAGAATTATTTCCAGAGAGATTTGAACTTAATTACGCTGTCCTGTAAATCTCAGTTTTGACATGTCTCTTTTTACGTAGGGACCGTCGATATGTATGTTAAGCGCTGCGTGAAAGTTAGGCGTAGCAGCATTGTCTCATATCTACGTTATTTCCGAACAAGGGGTCGAAATTACCATCAAAATAAATCAAATGAACCCATTTCGGGAGCGAACTTAGCTGTATTACAAACATAATATTCAACTCATATGTAAATTGTTCTGGGTTTACAAGACCCTGAGTTAATTAGGTTTTCAGTATGAATGTTTTTCATTTAAACATATCTAGCTTGAGGTCTTTGTTGTCTTAAATTGCTTTTTTTATCTTAATTATTATCTGTATTGAACTTGTCTGTGCTATAGTCTATGCTATTGCAAAGATAAAAGGTTTATTTGTATGCTTTTAGATAATGGATGGATTATTTTTGTGTTATAGCACTCACTCCGTGCTTGGGAAACTGGAAAAACCTTAAAAACAACAAAGAAAAATATCGACACGCGGGATTTGAACCTGCGACCATCTCCCTAAAGCCGGGACGCTCTTCCATTGAGTTAGTGTCGACAGGCTCGAGGCGGCGAAATTCTTCCTTGCTATATGATCGATTACGTCGATTGTACTGATCGCCAGCTATACATACTATAGTATAGTATATACAACTAGTTAAATGAGTTCATCGTTACAGATGAAATTCACATTTATAATTTTGATCAGTACTTTCGTATTTCTAATTATTTTTGTGTTATAGCACTCACCCCGTGCTTGGGAAACTGGAAAAACCTTAAAAACAACAAAGAAAAATATCGACACGCGGGATTTGAACCTACGACCATCTCCCTAAATCCGGGACGCTCTTCCACTGAGATAATGTCGACAGGCTCGAGGCGGCAAAATTCTTCTTTGCTATATGATCAAACCCCGCGTGTCGATATTTTTCTTTGTTGTTTTTAATGGATGGATGTTATTACTTATCATTGTCGTTTTCCGTATGGAAGGAAATTGCCTTGTCTTTACATTTTTATGGTATTCGTATTTGTAAAACAATAATCCGTTTAAATATTCCGCCGTGTTGGTCTGGGCTACTTTGAAGAATAGTGTATATTTTAATCCAAGGCAGCTACGATTATTGATTAAGTTTTTTCGACGGCTCTTGTAAAGATTTATCGGTCGTGTAAATAAAAAAAAACAACAGTTTTAATCTATCAGAACAAAACCATTCCGAGATATCGCGTCCGTGAAAGGTGTATATGTGTGCGTTTTTTGAATATTACTTGTATGTACATTGACTTCTGTTAGACCCTAGTATTCTGTGCTGTAGTGACGCCTTCTTTCAATAATTACGTTGATTTGAATATTTTTTTACACTTTATAATTCCGGTAAGGTTTTGATTGAGTCTACCGTACCCCTTGACGAAATTATTAATATAGAATCAGCTTTGATAATTTACCTATAATATGCATATTTTTTTAATTCATATATTACGCATTTCTATTATCTGTGGTTACTGGTTATTTTTTATTTTTTATATGACTCCCTAGCGATATATTTTATTTAATTCACTAAAAAAACGTAAAAAATTATTTTAGCTTATCTAATATTCATCACTCCGAAAGACACATAAGGGATGACACACAAAACCAAAACTGCCTGTGTTCTTTGTGGGTTAGATGGCAGGAATACCACCACCGCGGCAGCAGGCTTACAATCACGGTAGTAACATTCTTAACTTTTTCTACAGATAAATCATATTTCTCGAAGTCATTGTTTTGGATTGCATTGCGTTACGAAAAACACATGTTTATGTTTATGATAATATTTGTCTCCAATGTATTGACAGGAAGGTATAATGGAAAAGATTTTATCGTTATAAAATATGTTTTATACCACAGTTACGGAATTCTAAATGCGTCCAGTTTATTAGAAGCTATGACGTTAAAAGCATACTTTTATCTAGCCTCCTTGTAGAGCTAGTATCAAGGTTTATATGTCATAACACGTGCCCACTTGCTCTTTACGGGCCATTCGGGTTGTCTTCTACGACTTGGCTCTTCAAAACTAAAACCTAGTAACTAGTAAGAAACCTTTCGAAGCGAAATGCTGTCGATGGCGGTTAATTAGTAATTTAAAATGTAAGAAACAGTAAGTTTGGTAGAAATTTGCTTTCAGCACGACAGAATTCTTGAATGTCATTGTAGAATAATTAATTATATAGGACTTGCTAACTATTAGAGTTCACATGATGCGTATACGTATTTAACACATTACACTGCACACTCCATTTCTTATATAAAAATTGCAATAAAGCACTATGTATTTTGAAGATAAAAAAAAGGTAAAAGCTTAGACATAAGTAATAATCAGTAAGTAGATGGTAGTAAATTATGAAACCTACAAGTTAGCCATGTGTTTTATATCGTAGGATAGCAAACAAGCATTCAGCTCTCCTGATGCAAAGAGACAAATATCGCCCCATCGACACCAAATATGTCAACGGTGCCTTGCCATCTGTATGACGGGTTCTTGTGGGTGGATGGTTGGACGGGTGGTTAAGCAAATAAATTAAAATTATTTGACATTAAGCGATGAGAGGTATGGTGATATACACTTACGTTATAGCAACAGGATGAGAAAAAATACATACAGAATAGGTAGGTAACCAGATTTTCTTTGTTTAGCATTTACCGAGTTTTGAATTTGGACAACCGAGATTCCTACTGGAGTTTAGTTAGTTTAGCTTTATTTAGCTGCAAGTGTGCAACTAGACTAATGTTGTTTATACTCTTATTCAGTTCCACTTTAGCTCAACGCAACAGTTGTTTGTTGTTTGAGGATATTCCTAGAAGTATATTTACCATTGAGTCAAACAAGAGTTAATTTTATTTCTTTTTCAAATGGAGAATTGTAAATTTAATTTATTTTATAGATTCAGGCGTTAATTTGCGGAAATCCATAATTCAGAGAAGGAATTGAGGTATTTAATTTGTGAAATTTCCGCGAAATCGTATGTAAGACTGTTGTGAGGTAAGTTGTAACTCTAACAAAAGGTAGTGTAAGGAATTGGACAAACTTATCCAAGGCCAAAAATTAAAGAAGAACCCAGCGGTATAATAGTCCACCCACGTCTCCACATTTTCTTCCACGTCAGTAGCAAATGCAGTAGGTAACACCAAATAAGGTACTCAAGGACGTCGTAATGTAAGTTATGTTTCTACTCTTCCTGTAAAGGCGTCTGTAAAAGTGATTGATGAGGGTCTATAGAAGGTGCACCACGAAAGCAACGCATGTTGATAGATGCTTACATTATTGTAATGTTTATATTATTGTAATTAATTTATTCTAAAATGTAAATTGTATCCGGACACTATTTATTATGCTGAAATTCACAAAAAACCTTTAAAGATTAATATTACTTGAATTCAAAATTATTGAATACTACTTTAAGCCATTTACGTCACAATATATCGTCAACATAGAAACAATACGTTTTTGTATCTCTCGTCATGAACATTATTTGATTTTAACCTCTTAAAAGTTATAAAATGAAAAAATTTTGTTTACAATAACGAAACAAAATATTTATTGTCACTCGTTCACATAATAAATAGATGGAACTTGTTTCTTTTTGTTTTTTTATGATGACATGTATATACAGCTTTCTTTGTTGTAAGTTTCGACTATAGTAATAAATACTTACCAATTTGCTGCATTTTATACAATACTTTGTTTAACATTTTGCGTCTTATCTGATATCCAACATATTTCTAATTTGTTTAGTTGCTAGTATAAAAGAAAGTATTAACTTTACGGCAGAAAAGTAAAATCTTCGGTTGATTAAGAAATAAGAAAGAGTCTACAAGTTTAATTAGTATCATGACTTCCAAGTAAATTCCTTTTTAAAATTTACTTGCTATAAAAAGTGTCCGTTGAATTCTAATAAGTTTTATTATTGTACATTAAATTAGCAGCACTTGAGGTCTATCTCATCAATACTGTTTAATTGCCACTACGATGCCGGCATTAATTTATGTTATGTGCCAGCCTGTAGGGTAAACGGCGTTTAAAATCTTCAATGTTACTAATTGTAAGAATTGGTACGGTCGACATCAAGATTCTCGCTTTTTTGTTTGCCAACCAAACATTCAAATATCCCCGTGTTGTGGCGGGCCTCCATTGAAGAATAGATCATCTGCCGTTCTGCCAGGCAGTTTGTAAAAGGCGAACTATGTTTCACTGCCATCGTGACTATTAGATGGTAGAGTTCCACATCGTCTCGCCTGGGTCTGGTACCACCGCCTCTTATAAGCCTGCTGTAATAGCGTGAGTGTTCGTCATTATCATGTTCCGGTTTGGAGAGTAAGTACCCAGTAAACCTATAAAAGTCCTATCGCCACGCAGACACTAACGAACCATTAATGTTTTTGGTGTTTATAATAAGCGACGGTTTTCTATTTCCAGCAAGAGCCATTTTCTTGTTTGCTATCTTACGGTATAAAATGTAAAAGATATAAAAAACTTCCACACAGCCAAAATCCAAACATCGATACATTCAACATCCGGACTAAATATCCATACGTCCAAATATTCAACAAACATTCCAACATCCAAACCAAACATCCAAATATCCAATCATCTAATTCTTCAATTACCCGAACTTACAATCATCCAAACATCTAAACATCCAATTATCCAATCATCCAATCATCCAATCATCCAATCATCCAATCATCCAATCATCCAATCATCCAATCATCCAATCATCCAATCATTCAATCATTCAATCATCCAATCATCCAACCATCCAATCATCCAATCATCAAATCATCCAATCATCCAATCATCCAATCATCCAATCATCCAATCATTCAATCATCCAATCATCCAATCATCCAATCATCCAAACAAATTACGATGGGTGCAGCCAGAAGATGAAAATGCAAATCTACTTAAATTTATTTTTTTATGACTTACCTATTACAAGATTACTTAAATTATAATTATATGATTAAACAGATCGATGTGAGATCTGGAATTTAAAGTGTGAAATCCGCTGAGGGTGTTATTGTTCCTTAATTGGCATTAATAGGCACGGTTGCTCTTGCATTTCTATTCTATGCGGATTGTCCGTGGGTAGCACGTTTATGGGCACGTTTCTGCTGCGCTTGTGCTTTATGACTTCACCGCGCGATCGTGCAATGTGTAACAAACATCCAAACATCAAAATATCCAAACTTCCAAACATTAAAATATCCAAACGTGGTGACGTTCAAACATCCAAACGTGGGAACATCCAAACAACCAAACGTGGGAACATACAAACATATAAACGTGGGAACATCCAAATATTGATATGTGGGAACATCCAAACATTCAAACGTGGGAACATCCAAACATCTAAAGTGGGAACATCCAAACATCCAAACGTGGAAACATCTAAACATCCAAACGTGGGAGCATCCAAACATTAAAACTTCTTTACATCCAAACATGGGAATATCCAAAGTGGAAATATTAAATCATCAAAACATCCAAACTCCCAAATATCCAAATAATCTAAACATGGGAACACCAAATCATTAAAACATTCCAACATCCCATTATCCGAACATCCCAACATTCCGACTTCCAAAGATTGGTAGCAGAGGTATATTTGTTTATCCACATTTACTAATTCAGCAGCATTAGATCGTTCCGTTATGTCTGATCTCCTATATGTAATTTATAAGTTTGTTTTTCCGAACAAAAATGTGTGAAACAAAATGTCGGCCTGGATTAGCTGCCAGAACCTTACACACCTGTACCTGTACATACCCATCTGTAAGATTAATTCAAAATATTATTCAATACTTTGAAATATTTGTCCCTTTGAAAGCACACTTGCCAATCGTAACAAGTCTTTTGACAAGTTCATTTTCGACAAAAAGTGACAACACTTTCCTCCTGGGGCTTCTTTGTTACGAAATTGCGCATAAAACACACCCTTCGTACCTTTTCGAACATGGATTTTTGATTGCATCGTCTTTTATAGTTCAGAATTTATTTTGTTATTGTTAGTTTAACATCCACTTTAGTAACCAGTGTTGCGACTAACAATATTTTAATGGTCTTACATATTTCCGCTTAGGTTGGCAACTTCAGCTATATTTTTACCATTTGTCGATGTTAATTTTATTACACATTAATTATCAGAGATACTTTTAATTAATTTTTATTAAACTTTTAATTTTATTACATTTTATCAGAAAAAAGTGGGGAGAGTACGAATACGAAAAAAAGGAAATAATCTTTCTCATTTCTTTGCAGGCTTTTTCATTTGCAATTGAATAGATATATTTACTAGCTGAGCCGGTAAACGTTGTTTTCTAAATATATTTATAACAGTATTTATCTACTTCATAATGGATGTTATTATACGTATAAACCTTCCTCTTGAATCACTCTATCTATTATCATCATATCAAAATCCGTTGCGTAATTTTAAAGATCTAAGCATACCTACATAGGGATTAGGGACAGACAGCGAAAAGCTACTTTGTTTTATATTACGTAGTGATTAGACCGTGGTTCCAGGATTTTTTTTAACTAATAAGAAGCTGGATTTTTGTGAATAGCTTCGTTCCGACAAGACGTTCATCTTTTTTCAAATCGGGTAACTAATAAAATTATGGGGCTTCGAACATTTTGATTTGGTGAAGGACAAATATTAATTAATAACAATAATTATTTTTACTTTAATCGCTTAATTATGTTATGAAAAATTAAAAAAAACTTTTGTCCTACATATTCGATGGTTTTTCTTACGAGTCCTCCACTCTAAAGATTTGGAATTATGAGATTTTTAAATCGATATTAATCAATTTAAAACCAACCTTATTTTTTTCACAAAAGCTTGTTAATTATTATTATAATTCAATACTTTGTCCAAAACACTTTGTTCTACACGTAAAGTGAAAACTTTTCTCAATCCAACACTATAAAGTTTTCTTTTTTTTTTCTAATTCGAAATTTTTAGAAGACAGAAAAGGACGTCTCGTCAAAACGAAGCTGTTCACAAAAATGTAGTTTATTATTAATTAAAAAAAAGTTTGTTCCTGGGACTACTGTCTATATGCATTTATCTATTTAAAGTAGTTTTCCTTCAATAAATTTAAAGGGTGGAAAGCCGCAGGTAAAAGCTAACTTTTATGTAATTTACATTCTCGTAAAGAGCTAACTAAGCCCCTTTAAATTGGCTTTTTATTGGAATTTGGCTTCTTTGTACCCGGCAATTGCACGATTTATACCTATTGGAATTCTGAATGACTACAGATGTTAGGCAACCTTTAAGAGCTATGTAGCAAAATATGTTATTAAAATCATGGATACTATCTAAAGTATAACAACGCCGGTTCCCCTGTGGTATTAACAGATGAGCCGAATGTTTTTTTTATGTTATAGGACAGAAAACAAGCAAATGGCTCTCCTGATGGAAAGAGAAACCATCGCCTATAGACACCAACGACGTTAATGGTACGTTGCTATCCGTATGGCGGGATATTAATGCCACATGCATAAGTTACCGGATACCTTACCCTTCGAACCGGTGACAGCGCCGACGCTATTGCGACCGGAATAGCTAACGCGATGGTATTAAATTTGGGCAAGACGTTGCCGAACTCTACCACTTAGTAGTCATGGTAGTTTTTATGTCATTGGATAACACTAGGTAGAGTTCTGCATTGTCTCGCCCGGGTCAGGTACCATCGCCTTATGTATTCCTGCCGCAATAGCGTCAGTGCTTGTCGCTGTCGTGTTCCGGTTTGGAGGGTAAGGTAGCCGGTAAACTTATGCATGCGGCATTAGACCTAGCCACAAGATAGCAACGCACCATTAACGCCTTTGCTGTCTATAGGCGATGGTTGATTCTTTCCATCAGGAGACCCATCTGCTAGTTTACTATCTTATGATATAAAACAAAAATAATAACAAACAAGCAGATGGTTTTCTTGATGGAAAGTTTATACTTTCCATCGTCGGCACTTGGTGAAACTCCGTCATAATTATTGTTTTAAATTTTACACTTGTACTGTTTCACAATTCACTAATTATATATAATATATACTTTTTTATTTAAATAGTCAACCGGTTTCGCATTTTACTGCATCATCAGTCCTGATGATGCAGTAAAATGCGAAATCAGTCCTGATGATGCAGTAAAATGCGAAACCGGTTGACTATTTAAATAAAAAAGTATATATTATATATAATTAGTGAATTGTGAAACAGTACAAGTGTAAAATTTAAAACAATAATTGATGGAAAGTGACAACTATCCGTGTGGCGGGTACATGCATAAGTTTACCGACTACCGTATCTTTAAAACGGGATAGTGGCAAGAATTGACGCTATTGGGACTGGTATACGTATACGTAAAATAGTGGTTTTAAAACCGAGTAAAACATTGTGGAACTTTTCTCTTCGTCACGATGGTAGTGATAATATTATGTTTAGCTAATTGTTCGCCTTTTATGAACAGCCTAGCGGAATGGCAGAGGGTCTATCCTACAACAGGGGCAAGACCAATATATAATTTGACATTATTCAAGATTTTTTATTAGATTTTGCCCAATAATGATATTTTGAATTTTGTAAATATTTCTATGTAAATATATATAAAAATTTGTTAAATGCAAATAATTTTTTCCTAATACTAATTAATACTAATTTATCCCTCCCTCTCCCATGTTGGTCCGGGCTCCTTTTGAAGAAAAGTCTAACTGCTCGCTGCCAGGCACATCGTAAAAGGTGGCCGATTGGCTAAACGTGTCAGTAACATCGTGACTACTAGGTGGTAAGTTTCGTAAAATCTCGCCCAGGTTTAATACCACCAATAGCATCGGTGCTTGCTACCGGTTTGGAGAGTAAGATTACCGGTAAACTTATGGATGTGGCATTAGCATCCCGCCATACGGATAGCAACGCACCATTGACATTTTGGTAGCTATAGCCGATGGTTATCCCATTAGAAAAACCATCTGCTTATTTGATATCCTACGATATATAAAAACAGGATATAACTATGATAATGAAGCAGTTAAATCATAATATATTCAGAGTTAAAAGGCGGTAACTCTGTTATAAAAAAACCTCTTTAGAATAATGATGAGAGATATTTCAATCATCCATTCATAACATTGAATATAAAATGAGATGAAATGATGTAGTCGTTTACATCATTATTCAAAACACTACTGCTTTTATCTTGTTATCTATTACAAGTTATAGGCGCATTAAATATTCTATGAGACTAATAAAACTGTAATTATATTGCACCTATTATTAAAAAGCAAAATATTTGTGTTTAATCATTCACCCCGTGCTTGGAAAAACTTGAAAAACTTTAAAAACAACAAAGAAAAATCGCTATAGCGTAGGTACAGATCTAGCGGTCAGTACAATCGACGTAATCGATCACATAACAAAGAAGAATTTCGCCACTTCGAACCTGTCGACAATTTTCAAAAATCGAATTTTCTCCATATTATCTCTCCGTTTTGAGGGCCTAGCAACCTTTTTCGATTATTTTCACGATGACGTCAAATGTATGTATGTATGTATGTATGTATGTATGTATGTATGTATGTATGTATGTATGTATGTATGTATGTATGTATGTATGTATGTATGTATGTATGTATGTATGTATGTATGTATGTATGTATGTATGTATGTATGTATGTATGTATGTATGTATGTATGTATGTATGTATGTATGTATGTATGTATGTATGTATGTATGTATGTATGTATGTATGTATGTATGTATGTATGTATGTATGTATGTATGTGTGTGTGTGTGTGTATGTATGTATGTATGTATGTATGTATGTATGTATGTATGTGTCGGCGTCCGCGTCATCAAATGCAAGAATATTGTAAACAACAGGTGTACGCCTGAGCCGGCAAGCGCATCGTTCGATATCCCTACCACTCAACTTGTTTTGCTACCTGTATAAAAGGCTCTGAGCGCCCGCCGTTAAGGCAGTCTAGGCTCTGGCGTGGCTCGGTACACTTGTTGTATCTTGCTAGTAGCTTATCCTTGACTCTCGGATAATTAATTTGTGCAAACAAGTTAATTATTATTGTCAACTATAAATTAGTCGCAGTACAATTTATAATTGACTATCTATTGCTTAAATTATGACTTATTTGTAATAGGGAATAATTAAGTTACTTGAAATTGTTAAACCAGAACTAGTCATTAGTGATGGAAAGCTTTAATAGTGATCTAATGTTATTCTGATCTAAATATAAAGAGTTGTTATATTACCACATCCGCATTTTATTTATCATATCTGACCCACTTCCTACATCAGAAGTGGGATCGGATTCACTCCCACTTCAGCATCAAACTATTTCGGTTAATTATGTAGAACAGTAAATGTCTCTTTTCGCTTGTGGTGTGGAAACTATTCTTTGAAAATAGCAGAAAATATTATTTCACGTTCTGTAAAAGCATCTACTCCCATTAAGTTGATATACTTTGATTCTGATGAGGCAGACTCCGATATGACTGACTGGTGTCCTCCTCCTTGCTTCGTTTTCTTCATTACTGAGGGTCGTAACCTCCTCATTGGATAGTTCTTGATAATGTTACGCCATTGGACTCTATCTTTAGCGGCGTGCAGAGCATCATAAAACTTTTTAGACATGAGATTGGTGCAAACCTGGTCTGACCATCGCATAGGAGTACGACCACGTTGTCTTTTGTCTTCTACTTTTCCGGTCATGAATAGCTTTTCGAGATTGTCTCCTTGCTTTCTAGAGATCTGGCTGAAGTATTATAGAATTCTTTGAAGGCACGTAGTAGACAGTCTGGTCTTTACTCCAAGTTGTTTTAGTATGAAGGTGTTGGTCCTGTGTGCTGTCCAAGGGATACGTAACATTTTCCTCCAGCACCACATTTCAAACGCATCAATGCGACGTCTGTCTGCAGCTCTTAGTGTCTATGACTCTGCGCCGTACGTAAATATGGAGAACACCAGGGTACAAACCAGCCTCTGCTTTGTTTTTAATGAGATGCTTCTGTCGTTCTAAAGACCCTTCATCTGACTCGTAGGATTTTTGTCGTGTAACTTACTAGCTGGTGTACCTCAAGTAAAATAAATATAGAAAAGAAAAAATTAGACGGGGTTGATCTGATCATTGTAGCTACTCTTTCACTTAAGAGTCATGCCGTCACCTACTTCACAAGCTGCTGTCTTGGCAAGCTATATTAGGACTTGAAGATTTCTTCCTTTTAGACTTAAATATGAACCGATTTAAGAGCACCACTGTATTTCGAGGAAGTTACAATTTTGTGATAGAATCGAACATCGTAACAACTGTTGCCGTGATAAACAGAAACTTATCTCAAATAATTTTTGCTTGCAGCGAAAGCAGGTCATCTACCACTATCTCTGGTGACGTGTCCAGTGGCCGACCACCAGTGGTCTGCTATGTATGTTGTGACCCCGGCCCAGCCACAAAGCTTCCATTTTTCTGATGAGCTACAAGAAGAAAGAAGTTGCCACTTCGAGTTCCGAAAAACAGAAAACCAGTCAACATCTGTTCCAGAGCGTTACATGGTGTATTACACTAAGTAGAATTTAATTATCTTTTATATTTGAGTCTGGTTTAGAATGTAGCCATATCAAACAAATCTGTTGTGATTCCTTTGTAAGAGAACGGTTTTATGAACAAGAATCTATAAATAGTCGCTTGTTTTGATGTAGTTTCCACTGAACAAATCAAATGCTTAACCACAAGGCAAAATTTAAATTTGGAGGTAGTTTCACGTTTGACCTGATAAGTCTTAATGTTTCGTTAGGCCGCAAAATTTGGACCAATGTAGAATAGGAAGTAAGCGAAAACAGATTAATGCTTAGCAATACTTAAACACAATCTTGATAGCAAGATAGCAACGCACCATTAACATCTTTGGTGTCTATAGGCGATGGTTGACTCTTTCCATCAGGAGACCCATCTGCTTGTTTGCTATCTTATGATATATAAAAAAAAAAAAAAAAACAATCCTGCTCAGTTTCAAAATCTGCTAGCGAGAGTATGGTAAATACTGACTTTGTAGGTAAACATAGAGAGCGCTTGGTAGATATTTTTAAAAAAACAATTGACAACCAATTGAATTAAAACCGTCGGGCTTAAATTCGTCGAGCTGAAATCGAATTAGTTGACCCTTTGAAGATCGTTAATAAGCAATCTTAAAGTTTATTACCAACTAAACTCAAACTAATTTTTTTTTTAAAAAAAAAGAGAAAACAATACAGATTTACATCTTCTTGCGACAGGCACATATAGAGCTAACAGTCGGTCCGAATATGTAATGCGATTCCTGTAGGGCTTAATAATGATAGCGCAGTATAATTCTCTGACAAATCATGGCAAAAGCGGTTAGGTAATATTTAACACGCGCTCAGCAGCATTAGGTTTGACATTCGGCAACTAACAAAAACTCGCGAAAGTATCTACAAGCTTTGAAAAAAAAATCAGCCCAATCGGACATTTTATGGTTGAGTAGAGGTAATGAAAGGTTAAACCTTTTAGTGTAGGTGACTTTGTCTTTATTAGGAATGTAGAACGACACTAAACGAAAATTATTGTTGACTCAAAATATAAGGGCTCCTTAAAAGTTACCGCAATTTTAGAAAACAAGTGCGCCCATGATAGCCTCTGCGAAGTTCCCCATATTCCCGTAGGGTTTCTTGAGGTACCTATATGAAAATTATAACAAGGATGACGTGACGGCGTATACTCATGATAATGATCTTGTTCATAAAACTGGTCCAAACAATATTGATAGAAATGCAGTGTATATTGTAAATAGTTATAACAGTCAGAGTTTTTAATATCTACCTGCGAAGGAGATTCTCTAGTCTTGTAATAACTAATGCCACTATTTATGAGGCTACATCATCAGCAAAAAAAAATACGATATTAAGTAAACGAAAAAAAACATGTAGTAAAATGATAATAAAATATCACTAAAAATGTAAGTAAAAAAAAAAAAAAAAAGAAGCGAAGAAAAAAAATAATTAAAGGAAATGGGAGTCTTATAAAACTATGAAAAGAAATCAATGGAAAAAAATGTAAAAGAAGTAATTTAACAAAAAAATTTAGGATTGACAAAAGATGCAGGATTGACAAAAGATGCAGGTATGACAAAAGATGCAGGTATGACAAAAAAATGTAGGATTGATAAAAAAAATGTAGAATTGACAAAAAATGTAGGAATGACAAAAAATGTGGGAATGACAAAAAATGTAGGATTGATACAAAAAATGTAGGATTGATACAAAAAATGTAGGATTGACACAAAAAAATGTAGGATTGACACAAAAAAATGTAGGATTGACAAAAAATGTAGGAAGATTAGAGTCATTGAAGGGAGTGTCCGGTCCAATGACTCGGCTAAAGGGGTTCATTCCGGTCTAGCCTTTTGGCTACAGGGATTGCAACCCGGTCTAGCACTGTCAGCTAAAGGGATTTCCGGTCTAGCATTAGCTAAAGGGATTTCCGGTCTAGCACTGTCAGCTAAAGGGATTTCCGGTCTAGCATTAGCTATAGGGATTTCCGGTCTAGCACTGTTTGCTAAAGGGATTTCCGGTCTAGCACTCTCAGCTAAAGGGATCTCCGGTCTAGCATTAGCTACAGGGATTTCCGGTCTAGCACTCTCAGTTAAAGGGATTTCCGGTCTAGCACATTAGCTAAAGGGATTTCCGGCCTAGCACACTCCAGTCTCCGGTTTTAAACTGATGAGAGGGAGCTTAGTACACTCCAGTCTCCGGTTTTAACTGATGAGAGGGAGCTTAGTGCACTCCAGTCTCCGGTTATTAACTGATGAGAGGGAGCTTAATATACTCCAGTCTCCGGTTTTTAACTGATGAGAGGGAGCTTAGTACAATCGAGTCTCCGGTTTTTTCAATTGATGAGGGATTCCTAGCTTAGTAGGATCCAGTCTCCGGTTTCAAAACTGACGAGAATAGTTTAATAGTTGTGGTTGCTGAAAGGGTTACCGGACCAGCACACTATTGTAACATTTCGCTAAAAGATTACGCTAATTATAGAGCTGTAAAAAAAAAAAAATAAGATTGTTTAGTTTTCTAAAAGATATGTCAGGATGAACGAGGCGTTCCTTGTCCTCAGATGTATAAAGATGCGCACACGAGGACGTGTGCATGTCAGTATGGCCGTGTCGGCGTCCGCGTCATCAAATGCAAGAATATTGTAAACAACAGGTGTACGCCTGAGCCGGCAAGCGCATCGTTCGATATCCCTACCACTCAACTTGTTTTGCTACCTGTATAAAAGGCTCTGAGCGCCCGCCGTTAAGGCAGTCTAGGCTCTGGCGTGGCTCGGTACACTTGTTGTATCTTGCTAGTAGCTTATCCTTGACTCTCGGATAATTAATTTGTGCAAACAAGTTAATTATTATTGTCAACTATAAATTAGTCGCAGTACAATTTATAATTGACTATCTATTGCTTAAATTATGACTTATTTGTAATAGGGAATAATTAAGTTACTTGAAATTGTTAAACCAGAACTAGTCATTAGTGATGGAAAGCTTTAATAGTGATCTAATGTTATTCTGATCTAAATATAAAGAGTTGTTATATTACCACATCCGCATTTTATTTATCATATCTGACCCACTTCCTACATATGTATGTATGTATGTATGTATGTATGTATGTATGTATGTATGTATGTATGTATGTATGTATGTATATATGTAGATATGTGTGCGTGTGTATGTGGATATGGGTGCGTGCGTGTATGTGTGTATGTAAACATCTTATAACTTTTGAACGGCTTGACCGATCGAAATGCGGTGGCATTCGATTGGCTTCCGCTCAACTTAGACTTCAAAATTTGAACTAATTCGGTCCAAGTGATTTTGAAAAACCCTAAAAAACCTGGTTCGTAGATCTGCAATTCGAACATTAAGTTGACTATCTATTTCAGCAGCTCTTAAAGAAGTTTTTAGCTTGTTTTTTGTAAATGCTAGGGGAATAATGATTTGTCTGTTTAAAAATTGTTTATGTGCTAAATCTTTAGTTATGCTAGTTATACCTACTTGAGTAACAAAGAACACGGGCCGTTTTAGTTTTGAACATCCCTTGTGTGTCTTTTGGAGTGGCAAATATTAAATTAAGTGGAATAATTTTATACGTTTTTTAAATCAATAAAACAAAATATATATCTAGGAAAAGTTATATAAAAAAATATAAAGACTTTGATTGACTTCTGCTATCTTAAATGTTACCATTGTACAAATACAAAATATTTTATTTCATGTACTTTAAATATAAATAAGTTAATATACAATCATCTTTATTACATATAATAACCAAATTAAAATGCTCATTATTTTACACAAAGAAATAAATAGCTTTCTTTATTATTTTGCATCAATTACTATCGACGTTCGAGTCTGAGAGTTCCCCTGACAACAGTATGTGTAATCTATGGTAAATGGTTATTGGTTATTGGGTAGGTATGTCAATTAGTGTCTACACGTCTTGTCGTCACTCCTCGCTTATTTTGCATCGGACAAGTGACAACTTATCATTTGTCAATAAGAATCGTAATTTGTAACCACAGAGTATTAAGGAGAGAACTAAATGTTTACGTTAATCTAACCTAAATTCCAATTTTATCTTTATCTAAATATTATTCTCCAAGCTTAAAAAATATATAATAAATGTGGATAAGTTGAGGAGTTATATCGAATCTTACGAAATATATTAAAATTTAAGATGATTAGTAAAAATAATGATGTATGGAGTCTTGCCCGTGTTTTTTAAATTGTATGTGTGCGCTAGTAAACGTAATTGTAAACTTAAATTGCATGCGGCAAGACTACTCGTGTAGTCGTGTCGAAGTGACCACAGAGTATTAAGGAGAGAACTAAATGTTTACGTTAATCTAACCTAAATCCCAACTTTATCTTTATCTAACTATTATTCCCCAAGCTTAAAAAATATGTAATAAATGTGGATAGGTTGAGGAATTAATATCGAATCTTACGGAATATATGAAACTTTAAGATGATAAGTAAAAATAATGATGTATGGAGTCTTGCCCGTGTTCTTTCATTCCTATTCGTGTAACCATTGAGATGTTAAGGTGTTACAAGTATATTATATTATGTTAATGTATAATATATATTATATTATGTTAATGTATAATATATATTATATTATGTTAATGTATAATATATATTATATTATGTTAATTTATAATATATATTATATTATGTTAATTTATAATATATATTATATTATGGGTACTAGCTTTAGTCTGTAGCTTAATAAATATAATGAATAAATAAATATTGTTAGACCAATTACACGAATTGATCTAACCCCAAAAGTAAGCAAATTATTTGTTTGTGTTATGGGTGTCAGCCAACGATACTAATAACTACGTAGAAATACATAATATGTATTTCTACCTAGTTATTAGTATGGTTGGCGTTGTATATTATACAAATATTGTTACATACATAATAAACACCCAAACCCAGAAATATAAACATCTATGCTCGTCACACAAATAAGAAATAAATAAATATTCACGAGACAAATTACACTTACTGGTCTAACCCCAAAGTAAGCAAATTATTTGTTTGTGTTATGGGTGTCAGTCAACGATACTTATACATAGAAATACATATATAAATACAAGAATATATTATATATAAGATATAAAGATAAATAATAATAAACACCCAAACCCGGAAATACAAACATTAATGCTCATCACACAAATGCTTGCCCCTGTCGGGAATCGAACCTGAGCCCCCTCGATTAGTAGTTATTTTTGCTAACCACTCGACCAAAATAGGGCGGTCTTTTTTCTATCCCGTACGTACAGTTCTTATTTTCAAAATAAAAGTTGTCCTGTACCTTTTCTGAACGCCACAACGCGTATGCAAAATATCATAAAAGTGGAAGCACAAAATAAGTGGAAGACAAACTAGATACACCTAGTCTTATAAGTTCCAGATTAATGTACTGATTGAGTACAAAAACTAATCAGCTATATTCTCAAAAAAATTAAGTCTAATGCATAAATTTCATCAAATAGGTTTATCTATTTAAAAGTAATCGTTGACGAAAATTTTGAAAAAAGTCTTTTTTCGACATAACTTCGAAATATTTCAACCAATTATTTTTAGTATTCTACAATATTTTAGTACTAAAAAAATTACGTCGAATGCCGTTTTAAAAATTAAAATTGAATCTTATTTTTAAAAGTTACAGCTTTTCAAATATTAACGTTACGTTGTTTTTAGCAAACTTACTTAAAGATTTTGAAATAACTTTTAGGCTAATATATTTATTTATTTATTTAACACTTTATTGTACACAGAAATAACATTAATAAGAGAAGGTACCGAAGGTAAGAATACAAGGTACCGAATGACCTCAAAATCTTATCAGCTTTTCTCCTTTAAAAACTGCGTCAAGTACCGTTAATTGTATAAAAATCAGTCACTTTGTTTGGTATCTATCAATGACGAAAATTTTTGAAAAAATGTTTTTTGACATTGCTTCGAAATTTTTGAATCTACCGATTATTTAGCTAAAGCAATAGTTAAATTGAGTTGAATGCCGTTTGAAATTTACCATTTGAAATTTGATCAATTTGATCAATTTGATCATCGTTTCCAAAATATACAGTTTTTCAAAAGTATTTTTATCAAAATAAACTGCATGTATGATTGTTTCGTTGGTTCATTCGTGTTTTCTTGCTGTTTTTTGTGACCCAGCAATTGAGATATTTCAATATTTCTTAGAACTGAAAAAAAATCTATGCTTATAGTTTTTACTCTTTTGAGCTTAAAATATCTTAATTTAGGGGCAAGTTTCAGGGATGGCCTGCAAGGTCAACCCTTTACAGATTTTTCACAATATGATTATTGTGAAACAGTACAAGTGTATTAATTGATTAATATTGTATTGAGATCAATTTTCAATCTCAGCCCGAGGGTAAAAAGCTAAAAAAAGGTATGGTCATGCCCGTATCCCCGAAGAGGTAGGCAGAGGTACAACGTGTGCATCAATGATTAGCCGAAGATACGTCTTAGTCCCACAACGTGATAGGTGATAAGCTTATCACCAACCGGGCATCTTTCCAATCCCAGGCATCGTTGTTTTTATTAGAAAATTGAAAAAAAAAACACATTTTTGACTTGTCTGACTCGGGAATCGAACCCTGAGGGTTTCTCTGAGAGAAAAATTCGAAAAATTTATTCGCTGAGTTTCTACCGCCAATTCTTCGTGCCTACGGGAAGTCCAATATTAATCCTAAAAATTTTGAAGGTTAATTAAATAAAAAAAAATTATATATATATAGGGGCGAAAATGCGCTCGATCGCAAATCTGCTCGAGGCAAACGGAGCATTAACACTAAGGCAACCCCTTCCACGCTTACCGTGGAGTTCTGCAACATCAGGGGAATTCACTCTAACCTAAACCCCGTCCACTACCATCTTGAGACGGCAAAGCCGTCATTGCTCTTCTTTACTGAGACACAGATTTCTTCTCCGACTGATACCTCTTATCTCTCTTACCCGGGGTATAAATTGGAGCATTCCTTTATACCACGGGCTAGAGTTTGCGCCTACGTTAGAGAGGATATCTGTTACTAGACACTTTTACTACTCCACTTGTACATAAATTTCACTTTTACACAATTTTCATTATATTACTCGACCGGTTTCACTTTTTAAAGCATCTTCAGGATGTAATATACTTAACTGATTATTATTGACTGTTGTGGAATATAAACAAACGTAAATATTGATTTTAAAAGGGTAAACTTAAATATCGCTCACAGGTGTTGTCAGCCTTATCAATTTTGCCCAACAATGTGGGAAATTTTAATTTACAATTATATTGCACTGTTTTATAAGGATATCTGTTCTCGTCGCCTCTGCAGTCTTGAGGGTAAGGACCTTTCCATCTTATGGTTACGCATAGACAGCAACGACCATCCCCGCGTCTATGCGTGCATTTACAGGTCCCATAGTGGTAACACCGAAACTGACCGACTAATTGAGCACGTTCAAGCGGCTACAGATTTAGTACTGCAGCAGATCCCATCCGCAGAGATCGTAATTCTTGGTGATTTTAACGCCCACCATGCCGACTGGCTTGGGTCACGCACAACCGATCACGCGGGAAGATCTGTTCACGACTTTGCCTTGGCATATGGACTGTCATAGCTGGTATCTTCGCCTACACGAATCCCAGATGTGGAAGACCAAAGACCTTCACTGTTGGACCTACTCCTGACCACTCATCCAGACGACTACCAGGTCTTCGTCGAAGACCCACTTGGTTCGTCAGACCACTGTTTGATCCGTACCATAGTGCCAAATGTGCGTCATATAAGGCCTCGCTTTGCTGGCTGTAGACGCGTGTGGCACTACAGATCAGCGGATTGGGTCGGGATGCGGTCCTTCTTTGCATCCTACCCATGGGCACAGATATGCTTCTCGCTGGATGATCGAAGTGCTGTTGCTGACTCTGACGCTGATGTGGTGCTACAGGGTATGGAACTTTTTATTCCCATCGGTGCCCATCGGTGGCAAGTCCCAGCCCTGGTTTGGTCGCCAATGCAAATTGGATTTACGTCATAAGCAAGAGTGCTACCAAGCCTGGGCCAGTGCATCAGCGGGTTGTGATGAAAAAACCAGTTTACTCAGAAAGAAGTACAATTTTGCGTCTAGGTCCTTCAAAAGAGTCATTGCAAAGGCAAAGTCAGAGCATATTAACAGAATTGGCAAGAAATTAGTTCACCTTCCCTCGGGAACACGTGCGTTCTGGTCCTTTGCCAAAGCTGTTTTAGGGAATTTCTGTAAGCCTTCCCTTCCAGCTCTCCACAATAATAATGGCTTTTTGGCCCACACGGCAAAAGAAAAAGCCGATCTTTTGGGCTCACTTTTTGCAAGGAACTCGACTTTGGATGACCATGAAAATACACCACCAACTATCTCAGTATGTGATAGTACAATGCCAGAGGTTAAATTTCTTCAAACCTCTGTTCGAAAAGCTTTAGTTTCCCTGGATATCCATAAGTCGAGTGAGCCTGACGTTATTCCACCAATCGTGTTAAGAACGTGTGCTCCCGAGTTGGCTCCGGTGTTGACGCGACTTTTCCGGCTCTCATATAATTCAGGCGTTGTACAAAATTCCTGGAGGACAGCCTCAGTGCACCCAATACCCAAGAAAGGCGGTCGTTCAGATCCGTCCAATTACCGGCCCATAGCTATCAGCTCCTTGTTCTCAAAGATAATGGAATCCATTGTCAGCTGCCAGCTCTTAAGGTATCTAGAAGAGCATCTGATGATAATTGACCGTCAGTATGGTTTCCGTTGCGGTCGTTCGGCAGGTGACCTTTTAGTCTACCTTATTCATAGATTGGCGAAGGCAGTTGAGACCAAGGGGTAAGCGCTAGCTGTTAGTTTGGACATAACGAAAGCCTTTGATATGGTGTGGCACAAAGCACATCTTGCGAAACTTCCATCTTATGGACTTCCCACCAACTGGAGCACCAGTTTTTTGACAGATAGTAGCATTAAGGTTGTTGTCGGCGGTGTATGCTCAGACCTAAAATCTGTCAATGCTGGTGTTCCCCAAGGCTGCGTGCTATCTCCTACTTTGATTCTTCTGCATATCAATGCTATGCTGCAAATTAGCGGCATTCATTGTTATGCAGATGACAGTACAGGAGATGTTGTATATTCCGGCCACGCTCACATTTCTCGGGAACATGTTGACGAGTGCCGGAAAAAACTTGTGTCTGAAGTCGAGGATTTATTGAACAAAGTCTCGGAATGGGGTCGACTAAATTTAGTCCAATACAACCCAAGGAAAACACAAGTTTGTGCGTTTACCGCCAAGAAAACACCTTTTGCCGTATCCCCTCGTTTTGAGAATACTCCTTTGATTGCCTCAGCCAATGTTGGGATTCTTGGTATCGACATATCGAGTAACGTCCAGTTTCGTGGTCATTTGGAAGGTAAAGCAAAGCTGGCGACCAAAAAAATTGGTGTTCTGAACAGGGCGAAACAGTACTTCACACCAGCCGACCGTTTGCGACTATAGAAGTCGCAAGTCAGGCCTCATATGGAGTACTGTTCTCATCTTTGAGCAGTGGCTCCGCAGTATCAGCTCCTTCCTTTTGATCGCATACAGCGTAGAGCATCTCGTATTATCGATGACCGGGCTCTTTCCGATCGGCTTGATCCTTTGGCGTCGCGAAGAGATGTTGGTTCTCTCTGCATCTTCTATCGCTATTACCACGGGAAGTGTTCCGAGGAGTTGTTTGGTTTAATACTACCCGCTGATTTTCACCATCGGACATCACGCCAAAATTCTAAATTCCACCCTCACCATTTGGATGTCTGCAAGTCCACTACAGTGTGATTTTCGAGGCATTTTTTGCCCCGCACGACTGCTCTGTGGAATCAATTACCAGCGGATATGTTTCCGAACCGATACGACTTAGGGGCCTTCAAGAAAAGAGCATATTCATTCCTTAAAGGCCGGCAATGCACCTGCAGTACCTCCGGTGTTGCAGTTGTTCATGGGCGGCGGTGATCACTTACCATCAGGTGAGCCTCTTGCCCGTTTGCCTCCTATTCCATAAAAAAAAGAGCGGCGATGGCGATGGCGTGAGATGGATCTTGAGTTGCTACATATTATAGGTAGGCCGAACTAATTATAGGTAGTAACTCGGATAATTTTGACCAGAGGAGGAAAAGTCATATAACCTTTTTGATGTAAAATTATAAGTTCTACACATTTTATTCAGAACTTTTTCATAAAAGCAAAACACACTTTAATTTTTTTCAACACTTGCCAGTGGTTGCCGACGAAATTACTTTTATACATTCATTTTCAATTTTCATATCGTTAAGACTACATTATATGCCAAATATAGAGAAGAGTGACATATTTTGATTTAAAACTTTATTTTACTGGAGTAAGATACTCGTGTCAGTTTTTTGTGCATAAGCCAAAGTGACAACCCTAGCGCGACCGCTGAGTTTAGGTATAAAAATTGAAGTTTTTGTTGTGTGAATTGTTACTCTCTATATTCTGTGGTGGAAACCTACCAACAAACACTCGTTCGCATTTAGAATAATAATTTATTAAATTAGTATAATAATTAGAATTGTGTTAAGCAACAATATATATTTATAAGTTTAACGTGGCATCACATATTTATTTACTTGAATATACCAGAAAGAGGCGAATAAAAATTAATTCTAGGAGTATATTATGGTAAATATAGAACAAAAAAACAAGAATAAATCTAAACAATTATTTTTCTATCCACGTACACATTTATACAATATACATATCAGAATCAGAAAATATGTGGCCTTGAGACTTCAGGCTCGCGACGCAAAAGTTTTAACTTTAAGCCAATTGTTATATGCATTCTTATATCAAACAATAGTCAAGTATTGCCCCAAGCACAAGACAGGAATAATAAATTTCATAAGCAGATTATTTTTATTTTGTACACGAACAAAGTAATGACCCGTTTTCAATATTTTGTGTGTATCAAAAAAACTGCATACATATATTTAATTTAAATTATTCATATTTTTTTGATAAGTAACATAACCTTACAGGGGATTTATATCTAAAAGTAACATAACATTTTCTACATTTAAAAAGATAGTAACTAAAAATGCACAAAAATCAAGTCGAATTAATGAGATATGTGATGAAAAAAAATAAGAGCGTTAATAATATATATGTAATTTAAACATATTTTTTTATTGACGTTTTCTTGTTGACTTTATTGCACAGGATAAAAAACAAACAGACATTTCTGCTAATGATAACAACTAGAGATGTGCCGGATCGTTAAAATACTAGATCCGCGGATACAGATACGGATCATTGCTGTTAAAATCCGCGAATACGGATACGGATCTTAACTTTGTTACAATTATTTTATTACTCAGTCAGGCATTTAAATACTACAAGTATTTAAGTACAACAATAAATATTTCGTTGTGTTTATAAGTCTTGGCCGGGCTCCTTTGAAGAATAGGTCAACTGATATTCTGCCAGGCAGATCGTAAAAGGCGACTAGACTTCCGCAATATCTCGCCCGGGTATTACTTTACCGGCCTTATTTATTCCTGCCACAATAGCGTCAATGCTTGTCACTGTCGTGTTCCGGTTTGGAGGGTAAGGTAGTCGGTAAACTTACGCATGTGACATTAAACCTAGCACAAGATAGCAACGCACCATTAACATCTTTGATGTCTATAGGCGATGATTGACCCTTTCCATCAGGAGACCAATCTGCTTGTTTGCTATCTTATGTTATAAAAAAAATCTATAAAAACGATAATAAATCACGTTTGTTGGGAGGTATGGGAGCCACACTTAAATGTTTATTTTATTTCAATTAAATTATTTATTTTCAAATTGAGTATATAACTTAATATTTTGTAAATATTTTAAGCGTCTACCATATTTTGTTGTTATTAAGATCAAGAAAAAAAATTGCAAAAGAGTCTCCTTTGTTGTATGAGATATTATCACATTTTTTTTATTATTTAAATATTTTTTACTATATTAATATTACATTAAATATTTTTTATTTTGTTTTTAATATTTTATTGTTATAGCGATAACGGAAATACACCATCTGTGAAAATTTCAACTGTCTATCACGATTCATGAGATACTGCCTGGTGACAGATGGACAGACTGACAGAAGAACAGACACTTAAGTCTTACCCTTTTATGTACAGAACCTTAAAAACACATATTTGTGACTGATATAATTTCTAAGAACTTCAAGTACTTCCTTTCTATCTTCGTATACATGTAGGTACAATTTAAGAAAGAATTAGTAATTCAGTTCAAATAATGTTTAGATATTATTTGAACTGAAAAACTAAGATCACATCAGGTTTGGATTTTCGATAAAATAAAATTTAATTAAGTTTCATACTTTATATAGAATTTTGCATATGCGATGAAATCTAATAATTAATATAAAATATATTATTAGATTTCATCGCATATTCAATAATGTAAAATGTAACAGATACGGATGCGGATCTCTCTCCGACAACAGACGTTAAAATGTTATGGATCTGGAAATGTCTGGATGGAAACAAACTGGATCTGGTATATTCCACTATGTTTTTAGATATACCTAACTCTAGATAAGAAATTGCAATGGGGACCGCACATTAAAATTCAGCAAATATGTAGACTTAACTCTGCATATTAATAAGCAGCTTATGCAGTTAAAAAAATTAGACAACTGACGTGAACACTGCAATAATTGTGTAATTTAGTTACTTCCATAGCATTTTATCATACGGAATTCTTCTTTGAGGAAATTCGGCTGAAAAGAGCCACAAAATCTATTTACAATCATAGCCCGAGGGTTTTACTGATAGAAAAATTCAAAGTAATCAATATTGTTACTTTAATATCCAATGTATATTTGGAAACTTAATATTGGTCTGTACGCAAAAATATTTGTTTGTTTAAGAAAAATGGTATAATGGTAGGTATGATGAACAAAAACAATCTTGAAAATGCATCTCGTCTCCATAGAATAAGTAACTTATTTATGGGACAATGTATACGCTTTTACAATAAACTGCCTGATGCTATAGAGATCTACTAATAAAAATATTAAAAAAAATGTGTTAGGTCAAAATTGTGTAAAAAAGGATATAATAAAATCTCAGATTACTTAGAAGCAAAAAAAGCCAGTATAGCCATCACAGCCTCCAGATTAGAACATGGCATAGCCCTGCAGGGGCCTTTTCTCCATGGTCTCGTATCGACATTTTCACACAAGTGACCTGACCGTCCAGATAAACTTGCACCTCCGTCCATTAGACACCTCTATTTTTTAATATAAGTACCTAATATAGCTATGAGGCAAATTAGGATTCTCTTAATAAATAGAGATGCTTACGTGACACTGACGTTAGTGCGGCAGGAAAGGGTAACGCAGTGAAATCAAACCCAAGCGAAATGTTGCAAAAGCTTACTCCCTAATACCGCGTATAATAATCGCACAGTTATGGATTTCCAGACATCGAAATGGTGAGGATGAAATTCTGAATATTGCCGCGATGTCCGATGGTGAAATTCTGCGGCAGAAATTAATCTAAACAGTTCCTCTGAATACTCCCCTACGTAATGCTAAAGAATCAAGCCGATCCGAATTAGTCTTGTCGTTGATGATTCGAGCCATTCTACGTTGAATGCGGTCAAAAGAAGGAGCTGGTACTGAAGAGACCCCGCCCACAAGTGAGAGCAGTACTCCATATGAGACCGGATTTGCGTCTTATAAAGTTGTAAGCGATGGGCCGGTGTGAAATACTCTCTGGACCTGCTGAGAACACCAAGCTTTGAATTGTTGAACTTGCACGCCAAGGGTTATATACCAATGTATGATATTTAACACTACATATTATATTTAATGCCTTGCAATGTCAGATTAATCCATAAGCAAGTTGAACAATTGCAGGATATCACGTCGTGGAAGAAAGGCAAACACTTGAAGGCAGAAACACCACCAAAAATAAATATTCGTTAGGTCAAGAAAGGTAAGGTTTGAAAAACCGCGCTTTTAATTGAATAAGGGTTGTCATTCAGGGTTAACGTATTGACTTCTCTCGTCTACTCTTAAATACAAGCGTTAATTTTTAGATAAATGAAATTAAAAAAGTTTTTAAAAAAAGGCTTTTATTAAATGAACTTACTTGTGACAAAGTGAGTCTTGGCCTCCGAAACGAGAATACGCCATTGTTTCCGGTCTTGTGCAGTACGCTTCCAGTCGCTTGCCTCAAGCTTATTCAGGTCTGCATTTACTACATCGCTCCATCTATATCTGGGACGACCGACTAGGCGCTTGAATGACGGTTGACCCTTGTAGGCTTTTTTAACATTGCGATCCTCTTCCATTCGCTCTAAGTGACCGAGCCAGCAGAGTCTGTGGGCTTTTGTCTGTCCAATTATATTGGGTTCTGCCTACAGATTTTCAATTTCAGCATTTTTTAGCATCCTCCAGTTTCCATCATCTCTTTGTCGTGGACCAAGAATTTTCCGGAAGATTTTCTTTTCCGCCACTAGGAGCTTGTCTTCTTCTTTAAGCTTCAGTGTCCAAGCTTCATATCTATACATTAGAATGGGTCTTATGACCGTTTTATATATGCGGAGTTTTGTGTTTCTTACTGAGAAGTTTGGACACCCACACTTTATGTAGAGCGGTGCTAGAGCGCAGTGCATTCTGAATGCGAATATTTATTTCCTCATCTCGCGTGTTTATGTCGGTAATGGTACCGCCTAGGTATTTAAAGTTGTGTACTCCTTTGTACATCGTATCATCAACATGTAAGACAGCGGGTTATTAGCGGGATACTCCGTCTTATCAGTGTTGATTTTTAGGCCAACTTTCAATGCCTCCTGTTTAAGGACCTTAGCCGCTGACTGTACTTCAACACTAGTTTCACCAAGTAGAACAAGATCATCTGCATACCCTACTACCTTACGCTTCCCATTCAGCTTAACTCCTACTTCCAGTGCTAGCACTTTTCTAAGGACATGTTTCAAAGCTAAATTGAAAAGCATAGGCGAGAGGGCAACACCCTGTTTTAGTCATGTGACTACTGGGAACAGTTCCATCAGCTCGTTTCCTATATGCACCTGCGTATTGCTTTCCGTAGTAGCCACCTCTATCAGGTCGACCAGCTTACTAGGGATCTCAAAGTTCCTTAAGATCGCGTACAGTACACTTCGGCCTATGCTATCGTAGGCCTTGGCAAAATCAACAAACAGCATCTGGATACACTGTGCATAGTCCCATCTTTTCTCCATGAGCTGCTGCAGAAGGAAAATTTGGTCAATCGTGCTGGTAGTCCCCGGATATTTCTTCTGCATAGGGTTCCAACTTCTTAAGTAAGACATATGAGAGTACCTTGTAGGCTGTCGGAAGCAGCGCTATGCCTCGGTAGTTCGAGCACTTCTTCTTGGAGCCTTTTTTATGGTCAGAGCAAATGACTCCTGTATTCCATTCGATCGGTTGTTGTTTATTTTCCCATGACTTAACTGCTTCTCCGCCATATTTCCAGAGTTTTAATGGCAGTCCGTCTACACCCGTTGCTTTATTGTTCTTTAATCTCATGATGGCTGCTCGAACTTCATTGAAACTTGGAGGCTCTACCTCGTCAGAATTAAGACTAGGTGTGAGATCAATGAGTTCGGTTATTTGAGGACAGTTAAGCAGTTCTTGGAAGTAGTTGCGCCAACATATCGTTATTTCTCTTAGATCAGTGACCAAATTTCCATCATTATCTTCTAGAACCTGCGCGGTTGGTTGGTAACATTTTTTACAACTTTGGAATTCTTTATAAAACTTTCTCGACTCATTTGCCCTAATGAGTGTTTGCATTTCTCTTATGATGTTATCCAAATTCCTTCGTTTTGCTATTCTGATCACTATTTTTGTTTCTGCCTTCGATTCTTTGTACTTGTCCTCCCACTGACTGCTTTGTTCTGCGAGAATCCGGTTTTTCCTTTTTTCTTCCACTATTTTCTTACATTCTTGGTTCCACCACTTCCTCTTGTTATTTTTATTTTTAAAATTCAGCACTTTAACTGCAACTTTCTTGAACGTATTCTTGATCTGGTTCCAATTTTCATCTATATTATCTTCTATTACTAAATCTTGGAATCTATTTTGCAATTCTAATTGAAACTTTTCTTGACACTTGTGATCTTTAAGCTTTTCTATGTCCATGAAATCTTCTTTTTTTCTATGTTTCATGTTTACTATTTTGATTTTGGCTCGGATCTTTATGCCTACTAAGTAGTGGTCTCTGTCACAATCAGCGCTTCTGAAAGATCTTACGTGCTATATGGTGCTCTTGTGTCGGTCGTCAATGAGGACATGATAGATTTGACTCACGATTTTACCATCAGGGGACTTCCAAGTACCTTTATAGGTATCCTTGTGGGGGAACATGGTACTCTTGATGACCTTGATGATTTGGATGACGCAAATGTAATGAGTCTCACGCCGTTATCATTTGAGCGTTTATGCTTACTGTGTCTGCCTATCGTTAGAAAAAATACGCCTTCCCGACCTATTTGCGCGTTAAAATTCCCTAAGAGTATCTTCGTATCGTATGTGGGTAGCTGGTCGAAAGCTGATTCTAGATGGTCATATAATTCATCTTTAGTATCTTCGCTTGACGTCTCTGTAGGGACATAGACGTTGACAATTGTAATATTGCAAAACTAAAAACTTAAATTTCTCATATATGTACTTACAGATATATAAGTATTTATATACGAGTTAATCGTAAATAGGTGTATGTAAAAAATCTATTAAGTTACTTCTGCAAACGTAAATATAGGTACTTAATTAACATATACATTTTTAATGTATACAATACCTCGATTTAAATTCAAAACTTTGAGGTACCATTTAAGTACAGTAACCAATCATAATAACGACTCAAGCATTTAAATTTAAATGTAGGTACCTATTGTATGTTTCAATTTCGGCTCAATCGGATATCAGTAAGTGATTGAACAATGGTTTGCAAGATTTGAAAAATGTGTTACTTACATGCATTTATATAAAAAACAATGCTTACATGCTTACATACGAATATGTCTAATTAAATATAAACTAGTATAGTAATAACAAGTTTGCTTATGTGTATGGGGATACGCATAGACGTGAATTGCTTCAGTGCCCCGTGTTGGTTCCGGCTCCTTTGAAGGAATAGACCAAGTGCCGCTCTGCCAGGCAGGTTGTAAAAGGCGACCGATTGGCTATGCAAGTCATTGCCATCGTGACTACTAGGTGGTAGATTTCGATTGATTTTGTCAAACACTTGTACTATTTCACAAATATTTCACAACTAACCTTTAATTGTTGTGAAGCCAACCGGTTTCGCCTATTACAGCATCATCAGGGCTTTTAGTTTATAAATTCTTTGAACATGATAAATACACACGCAAGACAACAACTAAACTGGTAGATTTCTGCATTGTCTCCCAGATCTGTTACCACCGCCTTACCTATTCCTGCCGCAATAGCGTCAATGCTTGTCACTGTCGTGTTCCGGGTTGGAGGGTACGGTAGCCGGTAAACTAATGCATGTGGCATTAGACCTCGCCACAAGATAGCAACGCACATTAACATCTTTGGTGTCTATAGGCCATGGTTGACTCTTTCCATCAGGAGACCCATCTGCTTGTTAGCTATCTTATGATATAAAAATTTTTTTTTGAATCCGGCATTGCTGTTTCGTGGTCTAGGGGTTAGCATATTTGGCTAAGATAATGTCTCGTGTTTGAACACTGGGTTGGAGCTCCGCGGTTTTTCTCGAAATCCAAAATTTCAGAAGCAATTTCGAGTCCGGTCGGCGCGGTGGTGTGTTACTAATCGAGTGCACGTAAACCTGTCAGTCCCGATTATCGCTAGAAATAGGCTAACTCGTTATCAGGTTGGTAAAATATATCAGCCGGTATGGGGATCACCTCCCATGTCCCTATTTATTATTTTATTTTATATATTTTATATCATAAGATAACAAACAAGCAGATGGGTCTCCTGATGGAAAGAGTCAACCATCGCCTATAGACACCAAAGATGTTAATGGTGCGTTGCTATCTTCTGGCGAGGTCTAATGCCACATGCATAAGTTTACCGGCTACCTTTCCCTCTAAACCGGAACACGACAGTGACTAGCACTGATGCTATTGCGGCAGGAATAGGTATGGCGGTGGTACCAGACCCGGTCGAGCTGATGCAGAACTCTACCACCTAGTAGTCACGATGGTAGTGACGGGCATAGCCACTAGGTCGCCTTTTACGACCTGCCTGGCAGAACGGCAGTTGGCCTATTCTTCAAAGGAGCCCGGGACCAACACCCTAACATCATCAAACCGGTGAATCGTGGTAAATTGGAAAGTCTAACTATGTTCGGCTACCTCTGCTTACCCCACAAGAGAACGAGCGTTATGGTACATCACACAGATTTTAGTTGTCAAATATATTTAATTTATGCTTATCACGATAACATTATCCCTGTCGGGAATCTAATCCGATCTCCACCAATTGTGTACTCAGGTTCGCTAACCAATCGATCAATATGGCGGCTTCAATATTCGACTATTTGTATGAAATTGCGTTTCAGCCGTTGACCAAAGTAAAATTACTTTTGTCGAAGGTTTCAGCTACATAATGAAGTTTTGACGAATAGTGGATGAAGCTGTTTAGTCGAATCCTTTTTGTAGATTCATCCTCTCTCATTGCGGCTCTAAATACGAACATTAAAAGAAAACAACATAATCCTTCGTAAGTGCGGTTTTTGTAACATCTTTACGAAGCGTTAATACCCGGAAAATGTTGCCGATTCATCGTCAGTATTAGCGTCGGATTAGGACAGAAATAAGGTAATCACGACACTGGAAGTTCTGAAATGAGGCCGGGCAGTTGTTTTTATATGATGGGCATAAAACTAAGAAAGTTTGTCTATCTCTTGGTGCGAAGACATCATTTGTTTAGGGTTTAATACTCGTAGCAGATTTACTTATAGTTTACTGTTTTAGTACGGGTTCTTGTTAACTAGTAGACTATTAGTTACTGATTATATATTCACTAGCGATCGTCTGTGGCTGTAATACGACCATAGACTAAACAGTAAAATCTTTTTTAAATTTGGCAACTGACTTTAGCTGTAAAGAAAATATTAAACATGTGTGTATATTAACGTGTATGTTACTTGAATGTAATGTGAGTAATGTTTATTTTCATTAATTTAATTATGCATTGTATGCGTTGTATTAATGCATTGTATTTAAAAATATTAAGTTTCTCCAGTCCTCCACAATGTAAACTTTAACTACGCCAAATTTCATACTTCACCGTTCGCGCAATTGTCTTAAAAAGGGGTCTAAAGTTTTTCCTTCACGTATTAATATATAGATGATATACTTGATAGGTGTATCACCCATGTAGCTCTAAGCTCTATTATATCTGGAGGCAACACTTCTAATACCTACTTGAAACCAAATTTTAAATACTGCTGTCATCTTCTGAGGTCTTACCCTCTCTTTCTAACACAGCTGTATAAAAAGAGATGAGGAGACCTCATAGACAGAGATATAACGAAAATATTTGTTTCAATTGATTAACACGAGTGCTAGCTCCATCTATACCTAATACTTCATGGTATCACCATTATATACATATGATTTGTGACGACGCGTAGCTCTCTTGATATGCGAAGATGTGATGGTATGCGAACTTTCCTATTTTACTAATTAAAATAATCCATACTAATATTATAAATGTGAAAGTAACTGTCTGTCTGTCTCTTCTTCACACCTAAACTACTGAACCAATTTGAATGAAGTTTGGCACAAAGATACTTTAGACCCGAGAAAGGACATAGGATAGTTTTTATTCCGGAAATCCCACGGAAACGCTAACAATACGGGTAAAACCCCGGGACTTTTATTTAGATTTTTTTTCCACGCGGATGAAGTCGCGGGCATAGCTAGTAATGAATAAAGCGTGTCATGTAAAATCTTAAATTGCCGTGACGGTTTCACCATACGATTTTTTTAACGCGATCGCAAAGTTCATATCTCCTATTTTTTTGGTATCAACGTGCACATTAACTTACGACACTATTGAACAGATGGGAGCAATTTACTTAAAATAAACTTATAAAAAATACAATGGAATGCAATTTATATATAAACTAGCTGACCCGGCAAACGTTGTTTCGCCTTACATATTAGGAATCCATAGCGGACAAACACCGTGACGCGTAATTTATATAAGACTACGGATTGTCCTTCCACGCAGCCAAAATGGCATTAAACTTTATATGGTGGTTAAGTATTTTTAAATTTTATAATTTTCCGTACAATTTTCTTAATATTTTCTTTTATGAGAACCTTCTCCTTACAATTACAAACACAACAAAAAAAATACCGAAATTGGTCCAGCCATTCAGGCATGATGTCGTGACCAAGGAAAATCGGGATTGATTTTTATATATATATAGATATGTACAGTAACGTAGAACAAGAACACAAGAAAGAAAACGAATGCTTGTAATGCTTTTATTTAAATCGGACCTGACTTTAGCGACCCAACTCTAACGGAAATAGATAATAAAAAATTTGAAAAAATGTATCTTGATCTATTTCTTAGATCCTAATGAAAAATTGAACTTAATAATCTTGTATTAGTTTCAAAATCCTAATCTGCTAATATATTGACTACTAGGCGGAACAAAGATCGCCGGGTCAGCTAGTTTCATATCTTTTAATAAGTTGTACATATTTTTGTGTAAAAATACCATTTTGCAAAAAAAAAAAAGAATTACCGAGCAAGGCTCAGTCGCCCCCAACTTATTATTTAAATGTGGTGTTTCGTAGCGTAAAGCCAAGTATTTCTTTATAAAAGTCCTATTAAATTCAAAAAGATTCCTTTAAACATTACTGCTAATTTAAAAGAGTTCCCAATCAAAGAAATAAGAAAGAATTTTAATCAGCTTACTGTAGCTATACAAAAATATACTATTAATGAGATTGTCAATCTCCATAGCTATGTTAGTCTGTTGTTTATTTGGTATAACGATTTTTTATTTTTTTATTATATCATTTTTTTTTTCGGAATGTCTCAATTGCTGTTAGCCGTAAGGGCTGTTACAGCTTCACCGGTCGCGGGGGCGAGCAGAGTGCTCAGCCAGAATTTAAAGGTGTAGGGCTGTACGCCCTCCGCCCTAAGGGTGTATCCTGTGAGACCGAACCTCGGCTTAGGGTGGGGTTGTGATTTGTGATGAGAGGGCTAGTGGCATTGTTTTGTCCGTCCGCCGAACCTTGCCCTTGGGCTCGGTTCGCCGAAGGGCGAAACAGGGGTCCTCGTCGCCGCCGGCGGCGACGTGTCGCGAATGTTGGTGTGTAGTGTTATCGTGTAAACCGTTGGCCAGAGTTATCGGGTTATCGGGATCGGTAAGAACGTGGCGGGGCCTACGTAGTTTGGGATCGGGATTAGGGTCTGGGATGTAGTCAGCCGCGGCTACCACCAGTGGGTTCGGATGCGAGATGGCACGATCGAAGTATCTTTTGGAGATGTCTTTGAAATGCTTTGCTAGGCTCGGCAATTCAAGATCGTTATGGAGGTCTACGTTGCGCATATACCACGGTGCTCCCGTGGCAATACGCAGGAATTTATTTTGTACCACTTGCAACGGATGCAAGTCCGTACGGGGGAGGTGGGCAAACGCTACGCAAGCGTAAGAAAGGATGGGGCGTACGCACGACTTGTAAAGTGTCACCTTGTGTCTAAGTGACATTTTACTGCGTTTATTGATTAGATGATATAACCGACCTACAACGAACTTAGCCTTAACTTTCATTCTTTGTATATGCGGTTTGAATGACATTTTGTTGTCCAACGTTACCCCGAGGTACTTGACTTTCTTTTCCCACGGGATGACGTTTTCGAACAGAGTAATGTTGCCTAGCTTACGCAGACCGCGCCTTTGTTGTCGCGGGTGTTTACCGCGGCGAAAGTACACGGCTGCACTTTTTGAGGGATTTATTTCAATACGCCATTTTCTGAACCAATCGCCAAGGGCGTTGGCCGCAGCCTGCAGCCGCTTGGTGATTGTTACTTCGGAAAAGTTGGACGTATAGAGGGCGGTGTCGTCGGCGAACAACGCGAGCTCGACGTGCGGCTCGTGTGGTACGTCGCACGTGTACAGGGAGAATAATACGGGTGACAGTATGGAGCCCTGCGGGACACCTGCTGTAATCGATCTGTGGGTGGAGAAGGCTCCCTCCACGCGGAATTTGAATCGGCGGTTGGTGATGTACTCTCGTATGATGAGTACGAGTCTGTCGGGTATGCCCATTTGGTATAGCTTGTATATTAAGCCATTGTGCCAGACTTTGTCGAACGCCTTTGCGACGTCGAAGAATAGGGCGCCTGTGGGAATTTGCAGCCCCGGGGCTGCGTTTAACCCGTTTAGGATATATTCGGTGAGACGGTGCACTTGATGAGTGCAAGAGTGAGCCGCTCGGAACCCGAACTGCTCATTTATTAAGAGGCCTTTCTCGTGAACAAATGCCTTAAGGCGAGCGAGAATGATTTTTTCATAGATTTTGCCTAACGTATTTATTAGGCTAATGGGGTGGTAAAGTCAGTAGTTGACTTTATTGCGGGGTTTACCCGGTTTGTGAATTCCTATGACGGTGGCTTCTTTCCACTCGTCTGGAAACGCGCAGCCGGCTAGTAGTGCATTGAAGCTGTACACTAGTAGGTATATTAGGGAGGGGGGGAGGTATTTTACTACCTTATTAGTGATTTTATCGGGCCCCGGGACCTTTTTATTGTGTAGACCTTTTATTATGTCGCCTACTTCTTCGGGATCGGTGGGTAGAAGTGGGTCACCCTCCGGAGGTAGCGCCGCCCTGCCCTCTACTTCGCTATCCACAAGATGGACGTGGTCTAGGTCCGTAGGCTGATTTGATGGGGAACATTGTGTTTGGATACTGTCGGCCAGGCATTCGGCTTTGTCTGCATCATCAAAAGCGGGCGTTTGATTAGGTCGAATGAGTGGAGGCATCTCTACTACTGGTTCGTTTTTAAAGGCCCTCGCCAACGGCCAGTAGGCCGTGTGCGATGACGAGACCTCACTTAACAGTCTGTCTCACCGTTCGTTACGATACTCGGCGATGCGCCGCTTCTCTTCTCTTATTATATATGATAGCAAACAAGCAGATGGGTCTCCTGATGGAAAGGATCAACCATCGCCTATAGACACTAAAGATGTTAATGGTGCGTTGCTATCTTGTGGCGAGGTTTAATGCCACATGCATAAGTTTACCGGCTACCTTATCCTCCAAACCGGAACACGACAGTGACAAGCACTGACGCTATTGCGGCAGGAATGTTTAAGGCGGTGGTACCAGACACAGGCGAGACAATCCAAAACTCTACCATCTGTCGTGTTGCTCTACAAAATATGCGACATAAACGGTCATATCTTTTGATTGCGTTTTGTTTGTGATGTAACTTAAAATTAATGATTGTTGGATTTTGTCCTTTACTTGTGCTGTAAGGTATTTAAAGCCGGGCAGGCCTTCTTGTCAAATTTAATAATTCTAGGTCAAAAAGAAGTACCCCACAGGTTTTGATCTGATTCTATCTTTTGAAATAGCAAAAATTGCAAAATATACTACACTAGCAATCTCTCGCGACTTCTTTCACGTGACCAAAAATCATTACTTTCGTTTGCTTAGTCAGGTAAAAAGTAGCCTATATCACTCCTGGATAATGTAGCTTTCTAAAGGTGAAAGAATTTTTAAAATCGGCCCAGTAGTTTTTGAGTTAAATCGTTACAAACAAACAAACAATCAAATCTTTCATCTTTATAATATTATTATAGATTATAGATTATAGATTATAGATTATAGAAGTATAGATAATGCTCACATGTTTTGATCGCGTTGATTTACATGTTTTATATTCTTACAGCTTAGTGGGTCCATAGACCCGAGTATTTGATATAGATTTTAACTCAATACTTTTACGCGTTCCTGAGAATACAGATGGACTGAATGGATGGATGGATGGAATGACTCATTTAAGAGTCTCGTTTTTCCTTTTCAGGAAAGGAACCCTAAAACCGAAAGAGGAAACACATAAATTGTAGTACCGTATATGTGTAGTTTCTAAACCACAAAGGATGATAATAGATAAAGTTAATCCTTACATAATTTTAAATAAAGTATCTATCGGTAAATTACCGGGCCTTGAATCATGGCGTCTCCGATGTTACGCCGAGGCTTCTTCCGTGAAATATGATTGTAGAATTTAGATATCGAATTTTCCGATTTCCGACGCAATAGCGTCAGTGCTTGTAACTATTGTGTTTCGGTTTAGAAGGTAACGTACACGGTAAGCTTACGCATGTGGCATTAAGGACTCCGCCACTTGGATAGCAACGCACCATTAACATCTTGGGTTTTTATAGGTAATGGTTGTCTCTTTCCATCAGGGCTGCCTTCTGCTAGGTTGCTATCTTATGGTATAAAAAATAACTTGAAATAAAAAAAATGTTTTTTTTTATTTAAAGTTTTTTTATTATTTTTATTATCCACCAATTTAACAATAACGAGGCGTTCCACAAGTACTTGTGAAAATCCTAGTACTAGTCATGGAAGATTTATTCCGGGTACGATAATGATTAACAACAAATATAATAATAACGAAGATTTATTATTTAATAATAACATTCCAAAAGTTATTTGGACATTTGGTAATTTGACATTTATATACAATAAGAACAGCTTTAGCTGACGCCTCGAAGAAAATGTTACTACTCGTAAGTCGTAAATAAAACGAGTCGTTTTTTTCATATAGGAACCGGGATTTTTAAAATTGGTCACGTAGTTTTTGAGTTTATGCCTTAAACACAAACATAACATGGCAAATATGTTCTCACTTTATTATTATAGACTGTGCAGTGTACATGTAGCAAAATTAGGGATGGATCGGATGAAAACTGTAATTATTTATAAAAAAATCTGAATGTTACAATTTTATAGGGCTTGGTGAAAGATGGAGCGGTGTTGTTATTTTCTGACATAACTCTTTAGAGTAATAACGCTTAGAGTGATAATTTTGCATTCAACGTTTCGTTCATATTTTAAGCCAAAACCGTATCGATGTGTGCATGACCTTCGTCACCCGTCGTGTAATTACTTGCGTTGACACGCACACAAAGACACATTATTGCGTGAATAATGTTGCAAGCAAATAAATATTTTCCCAAAACGGCATTTAAAATAGGTCTACTATAGGTCTTTCATATTATAACATTAATAGTCATTTAGTATAAACTTGAAACTTATACTTTTATTCGGTTACGTAAAATATTTTAAATGTCGAGAAATATTCTAGATGTTCTCAAGATCATATTCCAAAGCTATTTAACCTTATATTTTTTTTTTAGTTTTTGTGATATTATTTGTAATTTAAAATATTATTACCTCATTAAAATAAAGATTGTCTTTCTTTCCAATAGTACTATTAGACATATAAAAAACTTAAAACTTACATTTTTATCCCGGAGAGATAAAATGAGTAGAATTACAGGGAAATGTTAAAGAGTCAAGATATTTTTTTTGTATATTATATCAGTAATCAAACAGCGGTAACCAATCAGCACCAACCGTAAATAAAAAATATGGCCAATACAAGTTTACATTATTGAAGTTATAAAAACATTTATTGAAGTAATTCTTTAAAAAAAATGATTGAAATATATCTACTAAAATATAATTGTACAATAATAATAATATAATATAATATTCACGGGACAAATTACACTTACTGATTTAACCCCGAAGTAAGCAAATTATTTGCTTGTTTAATGGGTGTTAGTCAACGATACTAATACATAGAAATACATATATAAATACTGGAATATATTTAATAAACACCCAAACCTGGAAATACAAACATTTATGCTCATCACGCAAATTGCTTGTACATTGCTTGGCGAATGCTTGTGTGTCTTTATGTGTATGTCTGTGTGCGTGTATGTGTGTATATGTATATATTTGGTGAAAGCTAAACTAGCTTGAACGTTAGCAGATGGGCGGGCAAGCAGGAACAATATTTACAAGCACATTGAGGTAAAAAGTAATAGCATAGGTATGCTTATTAATCAAATTATTTATTTAAATCAGTTTAAAAAGTTAAAATGTTTTAAGCTAAACATAATATTTCTGACTACTATATTGAGTCAAGCTACTATTGACTCTGTGCACTACTTGAGCACCACCTATCGTGCGCAACTGTTTTGGTTCAGATCTTAGAATATAGAAAAACGTAATCCAGGTGCGTAATCTCCTCTAACGTTTTTAGCTGAATCGGAAACAATACAGCTCTTTGTGGCGACTCTTTGACTTCTACGTGCTATAATATATGCATTAGAGTATACGGCACAAATTAAATCGTGTATGAGCAATATCGTCATTCGCAACATAAATTTCAAGCTATGTAGAATTGAAACTTAATTATCAGCATAAACATATTAGGAGGCCAACATTTGGCGCAGACCGATTTAGGGCACGTTACCCTACATTATTTCGTTGATAAAACTTGAAAATATCGCCAATAAAACTACTTGACACTTGGGAAAACACGAAATAATGCTGCACCATGGCATATTATTTCATAAGAAAAATTAAAAAAAATTGTCTTTTTAGCAGTAACAGTATTTTTCTGGTGATCACTGCGGCATCTAGAATGCTAGTTGGAACAATTTTTTTGGCTTCTAAATGTCCTCATTATACACGAATATAAGCTTTGTAATATTGGTTTGACAAACGGTTTTGTAATATTTGTGCCAGTATAATGGTAAGTCCCAACACTTCAAAAATATTTTTTATGCAAAAGCAAAGTCCAAGCTATATAATATCGCACACAAAATAGTAATACACGCGTTATTAATTATAATGAAAATAGGTAAAAACAAATACGTGGTAGAATATTTTCCTCTTTGGCTGGCAACATTTTGAATATCGTTCAACTTAGATATTTACGATTTATTTGTTTGGAATTTATACAAAAATCCCCTCAAATCCAACCGTTTAGCCTGCAGAAGGGGGGAGTGATTCTATCAAAAAATAACAGTTTAAAATCGATAATTGAAAACTTGTTTTCACAAACCTACAATACTTTTTAAAAATCTATGCAACAATACTGCCTTCAATTACAGCCCATAGTTTGAAAAAATTACCATTCCTGCATTATATGTAGGGGAGAAAAAAAAATATTTTTTACGATTTAATATTACCACTTTGTTGCTGTGACTGAGATATATATATATATATATATATATATATATATATATATATATATATATATATATATATATATATATATATATATATATATATATATATATATATATATATATATATATATATATATATATATATATATATATATATATATATATATATATATAAATATATAGCTTAACTAGATCTAATATTAACGATCTCTGAGTTATCGTGCGGACGGACGGACATGGCAAAACTATAAGTGTTCCTAGTTTACTTTGAAACCCTAAAAAGTAGGAGTAGTCTGGATGGAAACTGGATTTATAAAAAAATCTGAGCGTTGCAACGTACCTTCTGTCAGTAATGATAGATTAGTATTACCGATATGAACATAAAACACAGGACGATAGCGATTATTTTCGTATTATTCGACTGGTCATTTTTCAATCGAGGTCAAAATACATGCTTGTGTACAATTGTTATGAGATTGACCCACATACTTTGTTTTGGCTACGTTATATAATAGGTATTTTCGTACATGTTTTTGTGCAATGGATCAAAAAAACATTTACATAGACATGCTAATTCATAAAAAAAGTAGGCCATTTTTTTAAAGTACACATTGTTATTGTAAGTTCAGAATATTCTTTACATAAAGTCACATATATGTAGAAAAAATGTTTCTACGAAGAACGTGCAAGAGGCTGACTGAAGATCACCAATGCTCAAGGATATTCTAAATTCAGAGCTTAAAGTTGATTTGGAGGCCTTTCACATATGATAGTAGTGTGTCCCACATACAAAATATCTAGTGTCCTCAAATTGATTTACCGTATAAAAGTCAAAGTCTTAATCAAATAATAGATTAATTTATCAATTAGTAATTGATAATATCGACATTGACCGGACCCTGACATAACATTATCTAGAACACCTTTTTAGTTCAGCAATACAGCTTCGGTATAGATGCATGTAATTCTGTATTACTGTCCGAAGGTGGTGTCAAGAGTCTTCGTAACCGGCGTGCGTGTATGAATGTGGAGAAAGCAAGATAAGCCTGCAAGGATCGTGATGTATGGCACTAGTTTCTCTCTGCCTAACTCGTAAGGGATCTGGCATGAAGATATGTATGTATGCATGTAATCCTCGATTTGGATATCAAGTTGGGTTGTTTACGACCGTAAGTGATGGTGTTTCTATTACTTGGGTTTCTAATTCAACTGCTTCTCAGAGTACGCGGAAAAGCGTAGGCATCCAGTCGGAACATCTGGCCGTTTATGAAATCCAGAGCATGGATATCAAGAGTAAGATTTTCCAACGCTAGTGCAAGTGGGACCCTTTGGGGTAAAGCACCTGCAAATTGCACTTTTATATTGTTAGGAAGAGTATAAGGATTGGGCGGATTTAGGATTCCAAGACTAGCACAAACCAGACGAAATACAACGCTGTGTTGTCACTTTACGCCTGTGTTACGTACCTTCTAGGAGAGCGCGTTCCATCCTAGGCCGCATTTTAGCTTACCAACAGGCGAGATCATGTTCAAGCGCTTCCCTAACGATAATAAATAATAATAATAATATAAGAGAGTGGTATCATCCCGGCGTGCCGTCATCCCGCTGCATGGATAGCAGCGTACCCTTGACATCTTTGGTTTCTATAGGCGATGGTTGTCCCTTTCCATCAGAACTTTTTGCTTGTTTGCTATCAGAAAAAATGTGTTTTTTTTATTTCATGGTTTTTTATTATTTTATTATCAACCATTAGCAACCAATTTAACAATAACGACACGTCGATTAGTACCTGTAATTATAGTATGACATTATTTTCTGTGTTGGTTCGGAATCTCTTTGAAGAATATACCATCTGCCGCTCTGCCAGGCAGTAAGTAAGCATAGCCAATCGTCCGCCTTTTAAGGCAAATGATTGGCTATGTGAGTCACAACTATCCTGGCTACTGGGTGGTAGAGTTCTGGATTGTCTCATCCGGGTACCACCACCAGTACCACCGCCTTACCTGTTCCTGCCGCAACAGCATCAGTGCTTGTCATTGTCGTGATCCGGTTTGGAACGTAAGGTAGTCGGTAAATTTATGCATATGGCATTAAAACCCTGCTACATAAATAGCAACGCACCATTAATGTCTTTGTTGTTTATAGGCGTCCGCGTCGGTGTGTTTTTCATTAGGAGAGCCATTACTTGTTTGTTGTCATATGATGTAAAAAATCACTAATTTGGTTGACTAACTGCACTGGTAAACATTTTTTACTATAAAATTACTTCTACGTCAAAATAAACGGAGAAATGGTGTTTTGGTTTTATTGGAATTAAATTTGATTTAAGCTTATATTTTATTTATCTTTGAATTTATAAAGTTCAAGAAGATTAATCAGATTAATCATTTCGAATTGTAAAATTAAAAAAAACCGTCTGCTTTTAAAATAATTGAGCACCTATGGAGGGTTATATTCACTCGCAAAATTGGGATTTCATTTAATCAAAATTCACAAAAGTTCGTACGTGAGTCAATACTTTCGGGTAATTTGATTGCGAGAGAAATTTGTTTATTTTAATTTCTTCCAGCGAATCGGGAGTTTCTCGTTTCTAATATTCAATTTTTAGGCCTTTTTTGCAATCCTAGGAGAAATCAACCCGTGGATTAAATAGTTTCTTCTATAACTTACGTTTTAGTGATATGGGTTTGATAATATTTACATATTACAATATTACAAACACAACAAAAAAAGGATTAGCGAAATCGGTCCAGCCATGTCGTGACCATAGGAAAAGATTTTTTGAATATATATATATATATATATATATATATATATATATATATATATATATATATATATATATATATATATATATATATATATATATATATATATACATCTCTATTCTCTATCTCATTGTGACTAATACATACCACATAATTTCTCGTGAACATATGATATCACCGCCTTACCTGTTCCTACCGCAATAAGGTAGGCGCTAAATGTACGCAAGTGACATTGCCAATCAGCCACCTGGGTAGCTGTGTACCATTAACGTCTTTTATCTTTTGTGTCTATAGAGTATGTTTTCTCTTTCCATCAGGAGATCCAACTACTTGTTTGGTATGCATTGATATAAAAAAAACCTTCTACCTATTGATGTTCAATTTAGTCTGTCTATTCGGTAAGGGATCCGATATGTTAATCTGCGAGCATTTGTAAGTTATCTTGATCGAAGCTGGTTATATAATTCATTTTAATTAGTATTGGGTAGTTTCACTACTAACCGAACGGCATATTATGTATCGGAGTCAAGTTCAGCCGCGTACGTTCAACTCTGGCCGTGAAAGCTGAACGTGTGTTTGAAGGGTTAACAATTTTTTATTTACTGCCCGCCTGGTCAAGTGGTTAACATGATCAGCTGAAGCACAGAATATATAACTGTATGTATACTAAATGCTAAAGTAATGAAGCTCTGGGAACAATTCAGGGGTCCTATAAAAAGAAATGATGGGGTTTAGTCTATCTAGATATTATCGTAGTAGCAGCTAACATTCTGGAAGATTGTGGTTATTCAACATATCCATACCTAGAAGAGTTTCTTAAATGTTATGTATCATTAAGTAGCTAACAAGCGGATGATTCTAATGATTAAAAGAGAAACCTATAGACTCTGAAGAGGTTAATGGTGCGTTGCTATCCGTGTGGCGGGATGGCAATGCCATATGTGTAAATCTCGGCTACCTTACACTCCAAACTGGTACACGACAATGACAAGAGGGAAGATGAACATGGAAGAAACGTCACAAATTTTGCTACTCTAATATAACATAATGGTAGCAATAAATAATTTAATTGCAATTTTTCGCTTTGCTAAACAGAATTGTACAACATTTTTGAATAAAACACTTAAACCGACGAAAAAACTTAATAGCAACAAATAATAAACCTATTATATTAATCTTTAAAACTAAGTTCTGAATTCCTAATTAATTTTAAGTCATGTTGAATTTCTCCTCCGTTTTTTGGTCGTTTGAAAGATTAGCTATGATTCAATAAAATCTGTTCAGCCATTATAGGATTATCAGCTCTTTTCAAACTGACGAAAGAAATTAAGCAAATTTATCGATAATCGTTGTATCCTGTTACTTAAGTTATATTGCAATGACATGGTGACCTTGATCTGATGCTGCTAGATCCTCATTCGAAGATCACCAGCTTTTATTTAACTGCAAATGTTCATATGTATATAAATAACAGATTTTCTAAATTATGCAAATCATTTTTTAACGTCTTACTGATATCAGTTTATATTAAAACTTGCCAAACTTCAGTGACCACGCAATAATATATGGTACCATTCAGCTGATCTCATGATGTAGCCTATACGTAGGGTCTGTACCTCTCAGATGCATAGTTTTGACGAGACGACTGAGTTTTAGCTCATTAGTATTGTTGCTATAAGTACATATTAAGTTTAATCGGTACTCATGATGACGAACGTATTGAAGTTGGAACTAAAAGAGTATTACCGAAATTCACAGATAGAAAGTGCTAAGTTAGTGGAGTCTGAAATTGGTCAAATTGCCCTTATTTGCTTTTGGTCTGGATAATTTCTAGGTTCTGATGATTGAACTGGAAGGTTGCCATGGGAACTGCTAAAATAAACAAGTTAAACCCATCTAGTTTGGAATCAATTGTTCTGTTTTTACAAATTTCCTAGTGCTAGACAATTTTCATCATAAATGAAGCTGGATGGAGGTCATGGAAACTTTTGAATATAACGGAGCAATAAAAACGACTTTGGGGTCGTTTGATTCGTTTTTTTAAGGTCTTTGGAGCAGGATGGGTTCTAATGCCTGATGTTAAGGCTGAAAGAAGCCTATGAGAACTCCTAAGCTTACACAGATAAACCTATCGAGCATGGATTTATTCGGTTAGTTTTTAAATACACTTTGGTGCTAGATACCTAGAAATCCTAGAATCCGATGATGGAACTGGAAGGTGACTATGGGTAGGTACTCCTAAGCTGAACAAGATAAAACTAACGAGTTTGGGCTCATTGGTTCTGTTTTGACAAGTACCCTAGTGCTAGATGACTTCCAGGGTCTTATGATGAAGCGGGCAAGAGGTCATGGGAACTTTAACTTATAATTGAGCAACACCATTGATTTCACGCTCGTCTGATTCGTTCCTTTAAGATCTTCGGATATCAGATCAATATCCGATAATAGAGCTAGTAGAAGAATTTCTAGAATCTGATGATGAAACTGGGAGGTGGCTATGAGGACTTTCAAATTAAAAACCCATTGAGTTTGGGCACATTTGTTCTGTTTTAACAATATCATGGTGCTGGATGTTTTAAATGGATAAAGCAGGACGAAGGTCATGATAACTTTGAATTAAAGTTGAGTAGCACAATACATGTTAGGCTCGTATGTTTCGTTCTTTAAGGACTTTTAAGCCGGATGGTTTCCGGTATTTAAGTTTACATGTTTTTTTTATATCATAAGATAGCAAACAAGTAGGTGGGTCTCCTGATGGAAAGAGTCAATCATCGCCTATAGACACTAAAGATGTTAATGGTACGTTGCTATCTTGTAGCAAGGTCTAATGCCACATGCAGTAGTTTATTAGCTACCTTACCCTTAAACGGGAACACGACAGTGACAAGCACTGTAGCTTTTGCGGCAGGTATAAATAGGGCGGTGGTAACAGACCCTCGTTCACTGGATCTCCATGCAGCAACTCTGTCCCGCTCGTTCCGACTCATTACGAACCACAGCGGAGGCGCACTCGTCCCGACTCCCCGAGGACCGCGCATATTCGGCTCGTCTCGACTCACCACAGACTCGAGCACTCAAGGCACATACGCTTCACTGGCACAACTAGATCGACCTTCGGTCTCGGGGAAGAGTATTGTAGCGGCTCAAACAATCACAAATGCTACAAGAAAAAATAATAAAAAAATGGAAAAAAAATGAAATCCAAAATAAAATCCTGAATCGCGATATCACAATTATTTATCTTGTAACACTATATACAAGTTTCAACGTTTCTCAAATGGACTTCGTACACCTTAGTACACCTTGCCTGGCTGGAAAGATCTTCTTTTTCCCCTTCCTTGTCTTTGTGTGACGTCATCAACCTCCACAGTTATGACGTCACCTGACAAGAAGCTGGGCCGTGGTTCCATCACTATGACCCTTCAGCGGTACGGACCAGCGGCGCCACAAATTTCTAAAAGATGTTTTTAATGTAATTCTGTATCATTTTCAATAACGCACCTAGTATCCACGATGGTAGTGACTCGCATAGCCAATCGGTCGCCTTTAACTACCTGCCTGGTAGAACAGCAGTTGGCCTATTCTTCGAAGGAGCGCGGGACCAACATGGTGAACTAAAAGGAGACCATGAGAGCTTTGCAATAAAATAACTCAAGTTCATTGATTAAGGAACCATGGTAACCCTTACCTGATGCTGCAGGATGCTCTTTTGAAGATCATCAGTTTGTTTTACGTTATTTTTTTTAAATGATGCATATGAAGCAGGGTGGTGGTCGGATGATAGGAAAATGTGTCGGGGATTTTTTAAATTTTTAGATTATGTGTCATTATATAGCAAACAAGCAGATGGCTATCCTGATGGAAAGAGACAACAATCGCCTATAGACACCAAAGATGTTAATGGTGCGCTGCATATCCGTGTGGCGGGATGACGATGTCGCATGCATAAGTCTACCGGCTACCTTATCCTCCAAACCAGAACACGACAACGAAAAGCATTGACGCTATTGCGGTATAAATAGGTAGGACGGTGGTGTCATATACCCGACAAGATTGCGGAACTCATATACCTAGTAGCCACGAAAGCAGTGACTCGTATAGCGAATCGGTCGCCTTTTATGACTACTTTGAAGAACTAACACGTATTAATGTATGATAAAAGAAATTACTAAATTTAACTATTCTTTGAATTCCAAGCATAACATATTAAACTAGTTGATACTAAGTATATGTTCAGGAGATAAATATTTTAATGTATAAAATTTAGGAAGTATTTATTTACATAAGCACATCAAGAATAAAGTGACGTAATTTATGTTAATAGTAAATTTAGAAACATGATAAGTGTTTTAATGTTTTTTTTTGTAAGTTTATGATGAAACAATATAAAACGCAGGTATAATATTAGAAGGGTTAGATTGATTAAAATGTTATTTAAATGACTATTACAGCTGTCTATATGGGTTTTCACTGCGACACCATATATTTTGGGTGAGCAGAGTGCTCAGCCAGAGTTTAAATTTAAATTGGGGCTATAAACACCCACGCTAAGGGCTGTCTCCTGTAAGACCGGACATCGGCTTATTGCGGCGTACGGACTAAATCTTTGTGAGATAAAATACTTTTATAAAAGGCGATGTGACGTCGTATCATTGGACAATTTTTAACCGACGAAAAAACGGCAGTTATTATTTGACATGTATGTATGTATGTAATGTTGTTGGAATTGGAATTCAGTATAATCCATTCATTATATGATCTATTTTGTCGTCCAAGCGCGTGTACTAAATTTCGCAAGTGTATGTTTATCGATATGTCTACGAATTTCTCGGCCGCTAAAAGCCATATCGCGATAATTCTTTTTGATTTAAAACAGACTTAGGGAACAGTCTAAGTTTTATAAAAAAAGTTAGTATATTGACTGTTGGTGAGATTAAGTGGAATCGGAGTTTCAAAACACGATGAAGTTAACGCTAGTGTCAACGCTGTAAATTGTTTATGTATGACATTGAATTAAGCTCAAAACAAGAACACGACAATGACAAGCACTGACGCCATTGCGGCAGGAATAGGTAAGACGGTGGTATCAAATACCCAGCCAAGACGTGGCGGAACTCTACCATCTAGTAGTTACGATGGTAGTGAAACGTATAACCAATCGTTCGCCTTCAACAAACTGTCTCGAAAGGAGTTCAGACTAACACGGAGTAATAGCATTAAGTTACGCATTATTTATTTTTAATTTTTTATGTAATAAAGTGTTACGCTAAATAAATAATTTTGGAAAGGATAGACATTAAGCCTTAATTATTTATAGGGGTTGACATAGATGAACAAACATTTTTGGATTCGAGTGAAACGTTACGTGTGTGCCAAGTTCGGAATCAATATAAATAATATGATTTGTCTGGGAGTTTTCGATTTGTGACTGATTTGTCAATAAACCGGCCTTTTTCAATAGCATTGGCTAGTTTCAGATGCAAAAGTTCAATCTCTGCCCATCCCTTCGGAGATACTTGTGTAATGTTTTATTTATTAATTCTAGACTGTACCCGACTCCATCTATAGGTAATAAAAACAGACTTTAGGCTGGCGAGTAAGATTTCCATCGCCGTATATATTTTTTTTTTTTTTTTTTTATATCATAAGATAGCAAACAAGCAGATGGGTCTCCTGATGGAAAGAGTCAACCATCGCCTATAGACACCAAAGATGTTAATGGTGCGTTGCTATCTTGTGGCGAGGTCTAATGCCACATGCATAAGTTTACCGGCTACCTTACCCTCCAAACCGGAACACGACAGCGACAAACACTGACGCTATTACGGCAGGAATAGGTAAGGCGGTGGTACCAGACCCGGGCGAGACAATGCAGAACTCTACCACCTAGTAGCCACGATGGTAGTGACTCGATAGCCAATCGGTCGCCTTTTACGACCTGCCTGGCAGAACGGCAGTTGGCCTATTCTACAATGGAGGCCGGGACCAACACGGCGAATATATGCCCCTGCCAAACTATTTTACCGGTACTTTTGATCACTGGAACTAATAGCTATGTGCGTTCCGAGACATAGAAGTTAAATCACCGTTCTACACTTAGAATGTCTAAAAAATAAAACAAATCCGAACGCAATTTAAAATAATAAATTAGACACATCCAGTTTCAAGAAAATGACTTCAAAAAGGGGGTTATTAGTTTGACATTTTTCTATGTAACATTGATGGAATTGGATAATAATTTAGTATAGATGACCTATGTAGGATTCTTTGCAAAGTGCTAAATTGTCCTAAGTTTCGTAAATTTACATATGTATGTTTGTTTGTATGTTAGTATATTGTAGCTTAAGCCTTGGATTTCTCAAAAACTAAAAGACACATCGAAATGATCCTTTTTAGATTTAAATCAGGTGTACTCAAACTTAGGGAACAGTCTAAGTTTTACTAAAGCCGGGTAAGTAGTTTTTGAGATATGAGTACAGTTGATAAATATTGAAGTTGGTTTAATTTTTTTTAATTATTTTTTTATTACAAAAACTATTAACTCTGATTGGAATTTCATACCCACGTGTTCATACCTACATACGAAATTAAATTAATGAGAGGACTGTCCTGTAGTCCTTAGTTATTTCTGGTTTTATATATACACAATATATTTATATATTTTTCAGAGAACTGTTATTGTCTCATTGTGATTCCCGGGTGTAGACCGTGAACCCGGTGCGAACGAAGTGTTTATCACCAGTCGGATGATCCGAGGCCGCTATATAAACGTACGACTAAAATACCCGGCACCATTCGCAACTAAACACTTCTGCTGCGAGCTTCCGCAGAACGAGGCCGCGCTGACCGTCAGCTGAATTGAGACAATTGCCACTTAAACAACTCTTCCGCGATGTACCCATTAAAACTTTTACTCATACTGGTAATTGCTGCGACGGCGATCGACGCCGCTCCTTTCTTTGACGCTATATACGACGCTATATACGGTAATGGAAGACGATCATACGGATATAACGACTATGGATATAGTGGATGGTATGGTGGATATAATGATTATGGATACCAGAACGCTCCTGCAAAACCAGTACCTAAGCCAAAGGGAAGAACGTGGAAGCAGTTGTGCAGGGTGCACTATCCGGACGGGAATATGGGAAGACCGGGAAAGGCAGGAGTTATATGCCTCTGAGGTTCAGATCGCGTGTTCTACGCAATGGAGAGATTGCTACGTCGACGAAATATTATGAGAATGGGCTGAAATTTATAATTTAATGTGTGTGAATAATTAAGTCAGAATATGTTGTGTTTAAGGACGTTGAAAAATTTATGCAGATTTTCTAGTTAGATGTTGCTCAAGATTGTTACTATGTTGTTGTGTGTTGTTTTGAGTTAAGCGTGATAACCTTGTGATAATTTGTGTAAGTTTCATTACGTTAATTAGTTTGATAAGTAGCTATAATTTGAACTCTGCCTAGAACACGCGATAGTTAGTTTAACTTATTGATACGAAGTGTAAAATAAATTGGTACTTATGCTTTGCATTGATTACAAAAATCCCGATCCATTAAATTACTATATTAATATAATAATTGGAATTTCAATGCAAATGCCAAATTTTGTAAATCCGTCTTGTTGTTATTTAAATATTTTTTTTCTTCAATACTCTTACAAAAATTAATTTAATCTTGTAAATATTTTTATCGAAGGAACACCTCAAATGAATTTGTTTGCATAGTCGATGCAGGTTCCGAGTTAAATGTTCCATTTATGTTATAAGTAAAACATATTAGAATTAGTACAATTAAATTTTAAATTCGCAATATCAAAATGATAATCATGTTACATATTATATTTTAACGACATTGCATTGTTAAATTATTGTACACGGTAATGTCCAGAATCGGTTAAAGAGAAGATAACTATCTTTGGATTCTTTAAATCAATAAAATAAGAAATAAAATTAGGAAAAGCGTGTTGATTATTATTATTATTATTAATACCTGTACACGGGTTTTCATCTCTACATATTTATGTATGTATTAATGTAAATTTGACATTTCCTAGTTTAAAACTGCCAGTCTAAAAGACGCTTGTACGTTTAATTTTTGTTATAATTATAATTAATTAAATTAACGGAAATACGCCATGTTAGTTTTATTTTTTATTTATTTTTAAAAATCTTAAATCGTTTTATGGCGATATAAGATAAGTGGTCTGTAATTTAGGATATATTCACTAAATCTATCAAAATTGTTCTTTTGATATCATGATTTGATAATGAGTGCGTTGTCGGTTAAATTGCATCACACTACCGACGATCTTTTTTATATTATAAGATAGCAACAACAACAACAATAAGATAGCTCTCCTGATGGAAAGAGAAACCATCGCCTATGGACACTAATCGTGATCGTGATGACGTGCGTTGCTAGCCGTGTGGTGGGATGGCAATGCCACGTGCATAATACAAACCGGAACACGACAATGATAAGCATTGACAGTATTGTGGCAGGAATAGGTAAGACGGTGGTACCAAATAACCGGGCGAGACGTTGCGGAATAGATACGTAGACACGTATAGCCAATGGGTCACGTTTTACGACCTGTCTGGCAGAACGGCAACTGTTAGTCATTTCTTCACAGGAGCCTGGACCAACGCGGGGAAAAAAATGGGGGAATGATTAGACTGGACTATAAACTAGTGCTTAGATTGTTCGGTAATTATCAAGATCAAAATCAAGATCCCAGGTTTGGTTTTTGAATAGTTATGGTTACTGGTATCTTTTATTTGATATTTCTACAGCAGCCTGAAACTTCTTGGTGTCTAAATATTCTAGTGCCACAGAAAAGCACGTAGTGCTATTTTTCCGGTTATCCCAAATAACGAGCGATAATCGGGTCTGGTACCACCGCCTTACCTATTCCTGCCGCAATAGCGTCAGTGCTTGTCGCTGTCGTGTTCCGGTTTTGAGGGTAAGGTAGCCGGTAAACTTATGCATGCGGAAAAATTGCGGAAACCGTAATTTTTTGGTTACATAATATTATGATAAAAATATTTTTAATAATTTTAAAGTTACTATCCCTTTCCTCTACTCGTTCATGAGGAACGCGTAGAATAAAGAATGACGAATTTAATTGAATATCAATTTAACACCTCTACGCATTCTTCATGAAATCTATCATGGGGGGATCATCGCCCCCTCTATAGGGGGGTATATCAACGGTTCGTTTCTCCCGACATAAGATTTTAAAGGGATTTTATTAAAATACCTTCTAGAAAAGAGCCTACTCATTCTTAAATGGCCGGCAACCTAACTGCAAGATCCCTGGTAGTGGTATATGGGAGGCAGTTATCGCTTACCATCAGGTGATCCTCTTGTTCCTTTGGGGTAAACTTTCTTATGTAAAAACAAAATTAAGTTTAGTTTTAGATTTTAAATTCGCCTTGTGGACGAAAATGTATGTTTTTGGTGTACAATAAAGTTAAAATAAATAAAAAAAGACGTGTGGCACTCGGAGACTGCCACAGTAAAGCTATTGCATAGCATTTTTTATCAACTTATGCAATTACAATTATATATATATGATTACGGTAATTTTCTAATACAACCAATGCCATCTAAAGGCGGGTTGCTGAACTAAAGAGACAAGCGTGATATTTCAAAAAGTCATTAAAAGTTCTGGTATTTATCGATAGATGGAAAAACTAAAAAGTATCACCGCTGTGCCGCTCGGAGTGGGGGGTGTTAGGGTTTTTCGTTACGGAATTTCTGGATTCGGAAGGCCCGCAATAGAAGCTATGCAATAGCTTAATAATAAATATATAAATCAATTAAGATTTTAAAAATATCAGTCAGCAAGAAATAAACCATCTTTCATATTGGTAAATCTTTCACCTACAGTAGGTAAGCAGCAGAAAAACACTGTTCCAGGGCTTATTATCAGCTTACAACTTGACTGAGTTATAAGCTGACAGCAATAGATTGGGACTGGAAACAACATCATTATTACATGGGGTTGGCTAGTATTGAATGTCCTTAGGCGTTAAGTTAAACTTATGTACTTTTGTTTGTGCATAAATATAAATAAATAAATAAAAGTGGCATTATGCCCAAATTGATAGAAAATAATTAATTCCGGAAACATTGCTAAAAACTATTTGATGTAGCTTTGAAACTGGAAGTAACAGTATAATATATGACTATCGGAAAGTGTAAACATGGTTTAAAATGCTCAAATCTATGTTCAAATTATCGTGGTTCTGAAAAATGCGCCAGCGTGGAAGACAAGACCTACGACGAAGGTAATGATTCAAATGACATTGTGGATGGGGAAACAATGTAGATTGGAAAAAATATTGGAGACGGTTACGATAGTCTTGAAAATTTCGAAGATCTACTACAATCAATACCAATTGTTGAATCTTAAGATGAAATGCCATCAAAGAGGCAAAACTAATGGATAAGTAATGTATATCATTATAATTGGCGATTAAATATTTTAATAAATAAAAAGGTTAAAGCGTTTTATTAAAATAAATAAAGTATATCTATACATATCATAAAATCGTAGGAAAGTCAAAACTGTACATTGAATATTTTTTTAAAAGAATACTTGGGAATAATAATTTATCGATATCGAAGCCAAAAATAAAGTTTTTAGAATTTTTGTCTGTGTGTCTGTATGTATGTTCGGGGTAAACTCAAAAAGTACTGCATGGATTTACTTAAAATTTTGCATGAATATTACTAACAGGTCGGGTCAATATATAGGCAACATATTATCACGCTATCACCCACGGGAGAGGAGCTGTGCGGAGTAAACGAAGTCCGCGCGGACGAAGTCGTGGGCAACAGCTAGTTTTAAATAAAATAGATTTTCTATGACGTAATTAGAATGAAATGTGTTTTCTTCAGTTTTCTGACAAAAACATTGCGCGTGGCCCGACACACACTTTACCAATTTATTTATAATACAAGTTAGCAAACAAGCAGATAGCTCTCCTTATGGAAAGAGTCGTCTCTTTCCACAAGGAGAGCCATCGTCCATAGACAACAAATATTTAATGGTGCGTTGCTATCGTAGTGACGGGGTTTAATGCCTCATGCATAAGTTCACCGGCTACCTTACCCTTTAAACCGGAACACGACAGTGACAAGCAATGACGCTATTGCGATAGGAATAGGTAAGGGTGGTACCAGACGCGGGCGAGACAATGCAGAACTCTACTACCTATTATATTTACCACCTTTATATTTATGATATTTTACAAATTCATTAAATTATATTATCTTCTGTTCATTAAGAAATGAAAAAATAACAATGTAATAAACAAAAACATCAAAAGATATATAACTCTCGATTTGAAATAGCGGAGTTAAAAAGTCATTTGCGTACTGCAAGTACTGTGTATAATAAGTTACGTACTTCCGTATCGTTGTTTGTTACATCAACGAACTAATTATTTTTAATGTAGTTATCATATTATTTAGGTGTTTTAATAAATTCAAGAAACAATTAGTCATATTGAATATAATCATCAGTATTATAAATAACATGTTTAAGTTTCCTCGTTGTAATAAATAAATATCGCTGGATAAATAACATGATTTGATCTAACTCCGAAGTAAGCAAATTATTTGTTAGTGATATGAATGTTAGGCAATGACACGAATACCTAGGAATACTTATATAAATACTGAGACCACGCATGTGGTCTGTGACTGAGATATAAATATATGTAATAAACACCTAATACCAGAAAATACAAACTTTTATGCTCATCACAGAACTACGTGTCTCTATCGGGGATCGAACCCGAGCCGCTAACCAGTCAATCAACAGAGTGGTCACAATTTAATTATACGAGCTGAAAACGGATTATGGAAAGTTGTTAATATTTTAATAATTAATCACTACAAAAATTACATAAACCGACTTAACCAAAAGGAAGTAAAAGTAAAAAAATGCTTGTATTATGTATTTATATGTATTAGTAACGTTGACCAACACCCATAACACAAACAAATAATATATTATTCATTTTCATCCTGATTAGCGACCCTGACTACACAACCGCGTAATTAATGGGGCTCGAGGTCGAAGGACAAACATATATAATGTGTCAGCGTGGGCGGTGATGATCTCCAACCTCCGTTACGCTAGCAGCCGATACGACCCTGCTTGCTGCCAATGAAGATGAGCTGAAGACTATTTTGGAGAGGGTGGAGCGAGTTAGCAAGGACATAGGCCTGTCAATAAACAAATCCAAAACCTTAATCATGGTGATTGATCGCTTCAATAAACTGCAACTCAGCAATTCACTCAATCTGGAGGTAGTTGATAGTTTCACATACTTAGGATCAACCATCAGCAACAATGGATCCTGCGAGGCAGAAGTGCGATGGCGAAAGAAGCAAGGAGGATATTATAAATAATATATAATACAAATAATATATATGTTTGTCTTTTGAACTTATGCCCCATCGATTGCGCGGTTGTGTAGTCAGGGTTGCTAATCTGGGTGAAAATAATTAATATATAATTTACTTGTATTATGGGTGTTAGTCAATGATACTAATACATATAAATACATAATACAAGCAAGTTTTTTACTTTTACTTACTTTTGGTTTAGGTCAATTTATGTAATTTGTCCAGTGATTAATTATTAATACATTACCAACATATTATATAACGTGCATGATAAATTATAACATAATATACATAATAAACACCTAAACCCAGAAATACAAACAACTATGCTCATTACACAAACGGTGCGTGACAGTAAATCTTACTACGCTTTTACAAGATGATAATTTATCCTCCAAACTAATAATAATGCACACCATGACCAATGACAACTGACAAGCATAAGCTTTTGCAATCAGAAAAGGTAAGGAAACGGTTTTAAATAAAGACGAAGCATTACAGAATCCCAATAATAGCAAACAAGCAGGTAATCCTTCTAATGGAGAGAGAAAACCATCGCCTATAGACACTCGTCACCTATAGTTTTCTAAAACTCGAAGAACATTTTTGGTGGTCCTTTTAAAGTGCATTACTTTGCTCTAAAAAGACGTCCATTCGTTGTCTAGCTTGAAGCAGGCGTTTTTCGCTTCCGCGCTTTCTCCGTTTTTTGAAGTGGGTTCAGTTCTCATTTTGTCAAAACTTTTTCAATGTATTTTTTACTCAAAGATTACTCTCGGAAACCGGGACCGATTGGGTAAATAATTTATATTTTGTTTGAGAGGGTATGCTTTTCATTTGTTAGTATATAAATCTGATAAAGATTTGACTCAAGGTTTCAGAGATACAGAAAATATGAAATTACAATCAAGTCACTCAATGTAAATTCATTCTACCGGGTTTTCAATAAGCGCTAGGCGACTGCTCATATGCTTGGCCGATGACTCTTGTGTGAAGTGTTACGATTGACAATCTCAGGTAATATGTGTAAAAGATTTTGCAATTCAAGAAGGTGTTTAATAGATTGCTAGTAAGCAATCTATTAAAGACCTTCACACAAACAATTCTTATTCCTTTTAAATATTATAAATACCTATGCAAAGTTCTCCTTTCTTTATTTTTTGTTTTACAACTTAGTATCAAATTCTTTAATATTTAGTAATAGATCTTTTGGTATCTGTTGGTGTAGTTGTTTGGTCTCTTGCTTTAGTTAAGTCTGAGGTGCTACAATACAGTAGTTTGTATCTCCAATTTATAACTCTTAGTGCAACCACAATGTAAAAAAGTATCATAGGCCGTGGCATATTAATTTTAAAATTTGTGTTAAAGCATCATCGAGGTATCTTATGAATTTACATCTTATGCTTGGATTAAAATAATGGCAGAAGTTACATACTGTAATGAATTTCTATTATTATTATATGGATTATACGTAGAATATTTAAAGAATTCAAGTCATTCTCAGCAATGTTCACGTATATATTTGAACAAATGTAGTCTTTTGTGTAAAAAAGACATTTTGGATTCTACTTCTGCTGTTGTGCAATTGTAAGGTTCTAGGATCAGCATCAACATATGATTACGTCTTCATTATTTTGGCGAACAATAAATAAATTGTTAAACTATTTTACTATATACATATATACTAAAACTATTTTCGTTACGTACCTACTCCGTCTCGTAAGCGGCTCTAAATCTGTACTGATTGCGGGATTGTCGACTAATCTAGGTACCATAGTTTTAAAATATGTACACTAGGAATACAAAGTACACAGGTGATTTTGAGTTTTAATATCTTTTGCATGTTGTTTAGAGTGACAAATACTAGATCAACAGCTGAAATAATCTTCTACATTTTCTTCTACAAAAAATCCCGTCTGTTTTCAAATTTGAAATAGGTACGTTAAATGATTAATCACCTGTTATAAAATCTATTTTTTATGTTTCAAATTAGAAAAACGAATTAAAAGATTTCTTAATTTTGGCTTTATAATTATAGAAATGTGAAATAGCTGATATTTAGTAGTCCTAATATTACTTAAGATATATATTAGATTGAAATGTAATTTAGCTTAACTATTTCACGTTAGGACGAAATAAATCAATTAAATCTATTGGAAAATATTATAATATATATTCTAAAGGATATTTTCACCATTCCCCATGTCGATGCTTTGGCTATATTCAACGCCAGGCTTGAAGGCAAAACCTTCACGAAGTCGGAGGACGTAGTCAATTTGACATCAAACAAAAATATTAAGAACAATTATTCACAAAATAACACTGTAATTACAAATATACGAGCAAACACTACCTACAACGGCCTATAAGGTCTGAATTTATTTTGAAGTTTGAATTTTCTTGTTTATGCGCATCCAAATGTAACGGCAAATATCAACAACTATAAACAGCTGAATACCAACTACTCAGAAGTTCCCTGAATAAAGATGGCGCAGAATTAAAATGCGAGTGGTCGGCCTCTATTATGCTTATTAAATAATCATACACGTAGAGCCATCTGTAGGATTGGTCGGGAGTATTTTACAGTTTTATTAGTTTTAACATTTTGTGGACTTATTCAATAGTCCTATACTTTTTTCTATTAATATTTTTCTATTAAATTAAAGGGTTCAAACCTGGAGAGCCATATAAAAATAAGCAATATTCAAACCAAATCACCATCTATATGCGGATGACTTACAGATTTAAATACACACAACTATTTCAGATTTACATAATTCTATTATTGAAAAAGAAGACGTTTTCTATTAAAGATTTCTGTTAAAGACGTTGAAGCTATACAAGAATGGGCAGACTCTTTTGGTCTCCAAGTCCCAAGTAATAATGATAGGCAATTACGTAATAAAATAGAATTTTCAAAAATCCCTAATATCTAATATCAAATACAAAAATGTCCCTATTAATTATACTGATAAAGTTAAAAATTTAAGCCTCATAATGGATTGTCATCTATCTTGGACTTCTCACATCAACGAACTGATCAAACGCTTACATTACTCACTTCATTCCCTAAGGCGATTACAAAGTTTCCTTCCTCATTAAAATAAGATTCTCTTGGATTAATCGCTACTTCTCCCTCTGCTCGACTACGCTGATGTTTGCTACTTGCATGCCACAGAAGAATTGTTATCCAAAGTTGAGCGGCTTTAAAATTTATGCATTCGTTTCATATTCAGATTGCGGAAATATGACTACATATCAAGTTTTCGCAAACAGTTAAATTGGCTTTCTATCAGAAACGTCGAAATGCGCATGTTTTGAATGTCCTGTTGAACGCAATGCATAAGTCTTGTCCTTCATATCTTTCTGACAAATTTACATTGGCTCCTTGTAGTAGTCGACCGATGCGCTCTTGCATCTCCCCAAAATATTTTTTTACAAGTACCGGAGTTTAATACAAATATTTTGGCAATTCCTTTACTGTTCACGCAGCTAATTTATGGAATAGTCTCCCAAGACATATTCAGGACATCCAGACTATAAGCTGTTTTAAAGTTAAGGTCAGGCAGCATTATTTGTCGCTTGATAGTTAATAATTTTAATATTTCTGTTAGTATTTTGTTTTCATTCACTCTCTCACTTTTATTATGACGTGAATACGCCTTTAAAATTGTCTGCATAGGGGGACAGTTTAAAAAACGGATAATAACAAAATTGGGGGATACAATTTGGTGTTATAGCTACATAACTATCACCAACATCTAAAATCTAATTATACCACTTGATAGCTAATGAATCAAAGAATTTGATAACCTGAACGCGGATAACGATGTTTCGCGAATAGTGGAGTAGGAAGTGCCGACATTTTTAATAAATTTTACTGCGTTACATATTTTGCATAATATGGTATATCTTTAGACTCAGAGCAACTATAAAATTTGATTAAGTTTTATTCGAAAGCTTTTGTAAAGATTTATTAATTGTATAATTTCAAAAAATTGTTTTCAACGCTAATAATAAATATATATGGCACTTAAGTGAAAAAATTCAGTGCAAAATTGTAATCAGCCAAAAATCTTTTACAAACCATATAAAATTCAAGGAATGTATAAAGTCTGAAAGAGATTTTAAGTAGCAATCTAATGATACCTATAACTCACCATATGAAAAAGAAAAGAAGTGTCGAGAAAGCAAAAAGATGAGGTGTCCAAACCGATCAACGATGGCAACTGTACCCTACTAGCCTTAAGGGCCTTTACGGCTTCATCGGTCCTAGAAGCGAGCAGAGTGCTCAGCCAGAGCTTAAAGATATAGCGTCATACACCCTCCACCCTGAGGGTGTCTCCTGTGAGACCGATCCCCAGCTTAAGGGTGGCGTCGTGATTTGTGATAAGTGGGTTAGCAGCAGCGTGTGCAGGTGTGTAGTGTTTTGGTATGTTTCGTTGACCACATTTATCAGGTCGTCAGGATCGGTGAGAACGTGGCGGGGCCTACGTAATTTGGTATCGGGATTAGGATCTGGGATGTAGTCTGTCGCAGTAGGTTAGGGTGTGAGTTGGTGTGATTAAAATATCTTATGGAAATATCTTGAAATGCCTAGCAAGTTCGGCAATTCGAGAGCTTTATGAAGATTAATGTTTACCACGGTGTACCCGTGACAATACGCAAGTATTTGTTCTGTACAACTTGCAACGGACGTAAATCTGTACGGGAGAGACCTATGAGTGGAGAATGAGCCCATTACATGGAATTGAAATCAGTTTTTGGTTAGTTACTCTCGTATGATGAGTACGAGTCGGCATGGCTTGTATATTAGGCCATTGTGCCAGATCTTATCGAACGCCTTTACGACGTCGAAAAATAGTGCACCGGTGGGAATTTGCAGCCCTGGAACCGCATTTAAAGAGTTTAAAATGTACTATGTAAGTCGGTGCACTCAAATAGTGCAAGAGTGAGTAAGCCGCTCGGAAACCGAACTGCTCATTTATTATGAGACCTTTCTGGGTAACAAATGCCTTAAGGCGAGATAGTATGATTTTTTCGTAGATTTTGCCTAATGTATTGATTGTTGGTTCCGGGCTCCTTTGAAGTATAGACCAACTGCCGGTCTGCCAGGCCATCGCGACTACTAGGCGGTAGAGTTCCGCATTGTCTCGCCCGGGTCTGGTACCACCGCCTTACCAATTCCTGCCGCAATAGCGTCAGTGCTTGTCACTGTCGTGTTCCGGTTTGGAGGGTAAGGTAGCCGGTAAACTTATGCATGTGGCATTAGGCCTCGCCACAAGATAGCAACGCACCATTAACATCTTTAGTGTCTGTAGGCGATGGTTGACACTTTCCATCAGGAGACTCATCTGCTTGTTTGCTATCTTATGATATAAAAAAAGACTAGCGAGGGGTAAGTACTGACATTATTTCAGGGTTTTCCCAGCTTGTGTATTCCTGTGATGGTGGCTTCTTTACACTCGTCCAAAAACGCATAACAGGCTAGGAGTGCATTGAAGATGCACACTAGTAGTTAAATACCTCCCTCCCTTATATATTAACTACGTAACGTAGGTTTTTGATTATTTTACCTACTTTTTCGGTATCCGTCACCATCTAATAGTAGCGCCACCCTACGCTCTACTTCGCTATCCACAAGATGGACGCGGTCTAGACCATCTAGGTCCGTAGGCTAGAATAACGAGGAACATAGTGATTGAGGACGAATGGAAAATGTTACCATCGCAAGATGTTACGTATGACGTAGACGTATTCACGTTAAAGATGCACGGCTGTGTCCATGACACAGCCACAACCCGTTTTTTTATCCTAGATTTGGTCTCATTGTCACTTTTATTTATTTTATTGAAATAATCAAAATAAAACAATTTTACCTTGTATTTATCCTTGTTTGTTTTGTTAAAATTTGTTATTGTTAGTTTTTAATCTGATGTACACCATGCCTGCTATTTATATCTTGTGATTTCTCTAACAACCTGTATTGCTGGTTTTGCTGCAACAAATCTCGTAAAGAGATAAGCACGCCTTTGTACGTGTATTTTCTTTTTAAATAAGTATTGTATTGTATTTCAATGAGTACAAAAGAATAAATAAGTAAATAAATAAAATATTATTATTAAGTAGGTACCTAAGCTGCCGAAAGTCGCTAGAAAAGAAATATTATCTCACGTAATAAAAACCGCCAGTTTAATTGATGGTGTTTGTTTAAGGACATGACAATAGTAGGTACTCCAATATTGTTTTGTACAGGTCCCATTATCATTAAAAGAATGGTTGTCACTTCCTTATTTTTCTTAATTTCCTCTTATTCTGTTTTCTGTTACACTAACCTAGTTTTACTGGTCAAGGCTACAGGTTTAAATTGAGGATATAAACAAAAGGATAATAATCAAATACGTCTAAACACTAGAAAATAGTTAAGGAAGTCGTTAATGAAACATTGACATACTTGAAATTATTCTCCGAATGTTATGTATGTCTAAGGATAGGTACCGCATTATTTTAACCGGATGTTGACAAAAACCTGTTGTGAAAATTTTAATAACACTTATAAACTTACCAAAAAACAATATTTTTAAAAATAAATATATTTATTACTAGCTGTTGCCAGCGACTTCGTCCGCGCGGACTTCGTTTCCCCCGTAGGCTTCTCCCCCGTAGCTGATAGCGTGATAATATGTAGCCTATAATAATATGTTGACCCGACCTGTTAGAAATATTCATGCAAAATTTGAAGTAAATCCATTTGACTAAACTTTTTGAGTTTACCCCGGACATACATACAGACGAACAGACGAACAGACGAACAGACAAACAGACGAACAGACGAACAGACGAACTTAGTAGGTTGTATTAACCAAAAAATACGTGTACAAACCAAAAAAGCCGTTGATTGGTGCGAGTGATTGTCTATTCATTTTTACTAGGCTGATATGATGTACATTATGATTACATAATGTACATTAGTTAATGTACTACGTGTTTTTCGTTAATACTAGGCACCTGCATTAAACACTCGTATATTCGCTCTAATCAAAATGTGGTTGGGGCATAAGTCATTGAGATACCACATTACCACATCAGTATTAGTCCGCTACTCAGTATCTTCTAGATAGGAAAAAATCTAAAACGTGTTCGAGTTGGGATTAAACTTAGAACATTATGAGCTATGTGGAACAGAACACGACATTTAAAAAAAATTCTTGACGTTAGATAGGTAAACAAACAATTATTTAATTGAGAACAGCTGGAGCAAGGGAAGTAGAAGGAGAGTGACGAAAAGTGTTGATTCGGGCTCCTTCTGAAGAATAGATTAACTGCATTACTATCAAGCATGTTATTAAATCTCCTCCTGAAGCATATTGTCATTACTACTCAGATGACAACGCATTACTAACATTTTTGGTATATAGCTATGGTTATCTCTTTCTATAAGGAGTCTTTTTTATTGTTTGCTATTCGGTTGTTTGCCGTATATACAAAATAACAAAATTGTCTCTTTTCTGTAGTATTTAATTACCTTTATTTAATTTTATTTTAAGAATGATACTGGTGCGGCTTTTGCCCTGTGCAAAATCTCACTGTCTTAAAAAAGGCAAAGGAAAAGGTTCGAAAGAAAGGTGTTCTATGCAATGGCCTAGTCAAATTAGCTCCAAATTAAAGATTAAACTATAGATGCGATTTTCAGCTATGATGTCTTTTGCAGTCATGAAAATGGCCACTATCAACACTATTCTCAGTGTTGGGGAATCGATAGAAGAAGAAGCAGCATGTTATGTCAAATTTATCGTATTATATATTTTATAATGGCCGGGAAAGGACACCAATCACCATATTATGTTTTGTGCATATGGTGATTGGTGATTTACGTTTTTACTTCGCCGTACAAACTACGTTTAAAACAAAATTGAATTGCTGAATAAAATTAATTTATTATTAAAGAATTGGATTACTTAATACAAAATATGGCCTTCTCTGTTGTTCAAAACTTGTCGGCACCCATAATGCCTAGCATCAATAAGTATGTTAAAGTTATCCTACCGCAATCAATTCCACTGAAATTTTAGTAAATCCGTCCAAGTAATTGTTCTAAAACACGTCTCTAGAGCATATCTTAAGCATGTTCGATAAGGTTGAGGTCTGGTAATTGTGAGGGCAGGACAACAGCCGGATGCTTTCCATTGCCAAGTTTTCTCTAGTCCGCAAATCTGTATACAATCATGCATTGTCATGTATTAACGTGAAACCATAGCGAAAGATTTATGCAAACAGATAAATATAAGCCCTAAGAACATACTTAAAGTAATTTCCGAGTGGTTGTGCTTTTACCAAGTCTGGGGTGCTGCTCAACGAAATTGCCTGTGGTAGTGTAACGCTATCATCGATTGGTAATAACGCTACTGCTCACACTGAGATAGCGATATACCTCAGATTAGTTTCTCCCTGCCTGCAGCATCCCCAGCTCTCAGTGTTCCATCAGTTAAATCATGTTCCATCACGTAAGGAATGCCCCACAATTCAATTTTGTTGAAACTCTAATTAAAACTTTGTTAAAGTTATAAAATTCGGATAATAAGTACCAAAATATTTTAATTATTAAAAAATATATATTCACTTTTAATTTTATGCAAAAACATAATGTAATCGATTTTTTTAACCAGCCGGTAGGTAATCTGGAACAAAAGAGAGTAGATACCTACCTACCTGTGAGGAGAAGACAGAAAAATTAATAATAATAATAATAATATCGCTGGGCAAATTACACAAATCGATCTAACCCCAAAGTAAGCAAATTACATGCTAGTCAACGATACTAATTCATAGAAATACATATATACATACTGTTATACACACAGTAGCTAGGCGTGGGCGAAGTGGGCCTCCGCACACAGCCTCGCACCTAAAGGGACCTCGCACTGCCTGATTTAAAATCTTTATTTTTAAATTAAATAAAAGCCTGAAAAATATTGGCCTCACCCTTCTGTATCTGAAATATAAACAAAACGACTCCTAGATCCTTAGTTAACGCGTTATAAAGACACGATACTTTTCGCTTATTTCAAACTTGGCGCATGTTTTTGGGTAGCTTTAGGGAACTAACAGAAAGGGGCCTCACTGATGCGACTTTGCCCACGTATATATTAGTCCACGCTACGCTACTATATACACATAATAAACACCTAGACCCAGAAATACAAACATCTATGCTTATCACACAAATGTTTGTTCCTGTCGGGGATCGAATCCGAGCCCCATCGATTCGTAGTCAGGTTCTCTAACCACTCGACCAACGGGGCGGTCAAATTGACTATAATTTATTGTATTTGTAACATGATGCATGTTGCATACACATTTTTGATAAATATGTTGCAAGTTTGTAAAAAGCCTTATTTGTGAAATAATATCTTTTTAACAAAAAATTAAATCGACGTAAACTTATGCGTGGCCCCTGGCCATACATATAATCAGTGAGTGAACAATAAATCATCCTTTGTTTACGTACTTTTTTGGTTGGAAAATAAAAGAAATAAATAGGCCCACCTTCGGAGTATACCCATTCCAATAAAAAGGAATTATCAAAATTGGTCTATTCTGTAAAAAAATTTGCGTGATCTAATATAAAAAAAGTATGTGTCAAATTTAGGATCTCCTCCGTTTTTCGTCGGTTGATCAAATATGATTGACATCTTTAGTGTTAATTGCCTGTTTATTTACTATTTTTGCAACAAAAAGGCACCAAAGTAGGTGCTTTAAAAAAAACACCTTTATGCTGCTACTGTTTCCATTACAAACAAACCACATGAATATAAGGCCTGTAATTTAGTAACTTGGGTATCATAAGAGAAGTTACCAAAATGTTTATTGCCTACAGTAAAAAATCAGGCATTTGTATTAAATAAATATGAGAATAATGCTTATACCGGTGATCACGTAGGTAGATATATTATGTTGTTTTTCCACCTATTATTAACATTACGTGTTAGAATGCATACTTTACTAAAATCTATAGCTCCACATTTGAACCATCACTATTCCTTTATTAAGAAAAAACTTTGACAAGAGAAGATAAGGACTTGACATTAATTAAAATTAAATAAGCAATCAGTTATAATATAGCATGCATTCCAACGCTGAATATGTAAAAATGGCTTTATCTCTGTTTTAATAGACCTATGAATCATCTTTAATATTTTCGTAGTTCATCTCATGATACTCCGTAGTTTTTTTACTTGAAAGACAGCAAACAATTCGAGGCGAATCCACTCGCTATACCTGCGTGACAAATGTTTGCCCTCTGACACTATCGTACACGATTGTGCTGTATCATCAGTCCAACTTTTACCTATTGCGTGGTTGTCGTTTAGCCACGTTTCCCAAAAGAAATTCCAAAAGACAACTTTGCTCCAATCATTTATGTTTTTGGCCCTCCTTAAATATGTACATATATTATTTATTCCATATCATAAATACCAATTAAATAATATTTTTTTAAGCATATTTTTATTACAATATTAAAGAGAACTGAATCTGGAAAAAAGGTTTATGCTGCGAGTATCGTTAGCAATAAAAAATAATTACATAACGTCACACCCTTAGTCATCTGGTACTGACAGATGACAACGTCGTTTACGCAACTGTCACTCGCACCATGCTACAGCACGTGGACTGTAGGTGGTAGAGCTCTGCATTGCCTCGCCCGGGACTGATACCACCGCCTTACATAAACCTGTCGCAATAGCGTCAGTGCTGCCTACTGTCGTGTTTCGGTATGGAGGTAGCCGGTAAACCCATGCAGTTGGAATTAAGACCTTACCACAAAGATAGCAACATTATCATTAACATATTTGGTGTCTATAGGCGATGGTTGTCTCTTTCCATCAGGAGAGCCATCTCTTCGTTAGCTATCTTATGATATAAGAAAGTTGTTCTAAACAAAATATGTTTGTGTTTTTTTTACAAATACCAACACAGCGAAAATATAAGGACATGTAAAGCGATTAAGCGATTTAAATAAGGGCGTACAAGAATGCATACACGATAGAAGATAGAAAAAGCCGCAAATATTTTTTATTGTTCGATTGAATCAAATCTCACCGAACAGCCAAATAGGTTAATCGCTAAAGGCGCAATCTATGATCTATAATCAGAAAAAAATGGTATACTATATACAATTGAGGTCATCCAAAAAAACATGTCACTGGGTAGCAGGGGCGTAGCTACCGCCGTATCAGCGTATACGGGGCCCCCGGGCTTACAGAGGCCCCTAACGTGTATAAGCAAAAGTTAGTAAAATGTTATTCACAATGTCACTTAATTTCGTGTTTAAAATATGTCTAATGACTACTATGGGACATGGACAGCTATCAGACTTGTCTATGGAGTCTATTGTCTATAGAGGCAGAAATTCTAGAAAAACTGAAATCGTTTATCTTCTATACTGAGATGATAATTTAATTCAAAGTCAAAGTCAAAACATTTTTATTCAAATTATCCTTTACAGGCACTTTTGACGAGTCAACATTTTTTGAGTTACTACCGGATCGGAAACGCGGCCACACACTGAGAAGATCCGGCGGAAGAAACTCAGCGGGCTTGTCTTTTTTTGTGCATATACATTTTTTTAAACAATGTTTTTACAATTACAATTACAATGTATTTATGAATAATATATTATAATTATTATGAGACTGCTATGAGGAGCAATTAATCCCATGCCTTATTATCATCCAAATATTCAGATATTTTATAGTAACCTTTTTTACAAAGTTTAGATTTGATACATTTTTTAAATTTGTGTATTGGTAGATCTTTAATAGCATTTGGAAGTTTATTGTAAAAGCGTATAGATTGCCCCATAAAAGAGTTACTTATTCTGTGGAGACGTGATACATGCAGAGCAAGATTGTTTTTGTTCCTTGTGTTTACATTATGTACATCACTATTTTTCTTAAATGAAGAAATATTTTTACGAATATACATCAAGTTTTCAAATATAAACTGTGATGGTACGGTTAAAATATTAATTTCTTTAAATTTTTCTTTTAGGGAAACTCGTGGACTGAGATTGTAAATAGCTCTTACAGCTCTTTTTTGTAAAACAAAGATTGTATTTATATCAGTGGAATTTCCCCATAGTAGAATCCCATAAGACATAATACTATGAAAATAACTAAAATACACAATTTTCGCAGTGTCTACGTCACTAATCTGTCTCATTTTTTTAACTGCAAATGCCGCTGAACTCAGTCTACTCGTTAATTTGTCGATATGTGGTCCCCACTGTAGTTTTTTATCTATCGTAATCCCTAAAAAGACAGTAGAGTCCACAAGATCCAATTTGTCCCCGTTAAGTTGTACATTGGTATCTATATGCCTTACATTAGGCGTTGAGAATCTAATACACTTGGTTTTATTTCCATTTAATAGGAGGTTGTTAACATTGAACCAGTGTACAACTTTTGAAATCGCAATGTTCACTTCGTCATACTTACCAACTCGTCTTTTCACTTTAAATAAAAGTGAAGTGTCATCCGCAAACAGTACGATTCCATGCCTATCGCCAACAAAGAAGGGCAAGTCATTTATATATATCAAAAACAAAAACGGACCAAGAATGGATCCTTGTGGAACACCCATGGTGACAGTGGCACCGTTTGATCTTATTCCATTGATATCGACCCTCTGAGTTCTTCCATTCAAATACGAAGTCAGAAGATCGAGGGCCTTACCTCTAATGCCATAGTAGTGTAATTTCCTGATTAAAGTATTATGGTGAACACAGTCAAATGTCTTAGATAAATCACAAAATACTCCAATTGCATCATGTGATTCCTCCCAGGCTTCATAGATTTTTTTCAATAATTCCACACCAGCATCTACGGTTGAGCGACCCTTTGTAAATCCAAATTGTTTAGGATGAAACAGTTCAAATTTGTTAAAATGTTTTAACATTTGATTAAGAATTATTTTTTCAAATATTTTACTCTGGGAAGGCAGAACCGAGATAGGCCGAAAGTTAGTGGGATCTGATTTACAGCCAGACTTAAATATTGGAATTACTCTTGAGAGTTTCATTAAATCAGGAAAAACACCATTTGTTATACAGCAGTTAAATATTACAGCTAAGTATGGTGCAATGATATTTATTACTGAGGCAATGATTTTAAGGGAATGGCCCCATAAATCTGCAGTTTTTTTAATTTCTAGTGTTTTGAAAGCATTTAATATATCTTTAGAATCAATAAAAGAAAATTCAAAATTTGATACACACTTGTTGACACATTGCTTCAATAATAATTCCGCGGTACTGGCTGAAGAGCTTAGACTTTGAGTTGTTCTGATGGCCACATTAGAGAAGAATTTTTCAAATTCCTTTGCTACCTCCAAATGTCCCGTAACATTGACTCCTTCTACATTTAATTGGTATTCTTCATCAAAAATACTAGTCTTGCCAATTTCACAATTTATGATGTTCCATGTTGCCTTTATTTTGTTAGAAGAGTGTTTTATCATATTTTTTATGTGTATTGACTTGGCAGCATTGCAAGCTCTTTTAAAAATCTTTGAATAATTTTTGACATACTCTTTGAATTCAGTACTATGATTAAAAGATTTTTCATAATATAAATCAAATAACCGATTCCTGCTTTTAAAAATTCCTGCAGTTGCCCACTCACTAAAACCTCTGCGTTTACTTACAGATATAGATTTTGGTGTAAATATTTGCCTATATTCTGTATCTATCAAATTAAAGAATGTATCATATAAATTATTTGGATTTTCTTGAAAGGGCATCTCAGGCAATTTTGAAGCTAAATTTTTTTTAAAACGTTCTAATCGACTACTATTTATAGGAACAAAAACAATTTCTTTTCTCTGAAGTTTATTTGGTACTCTCAAAAATTGAACTGATTGCCCAGTATGGTCTGAATCTAATGTATTTATAATTGAGCTATTTGTAGGTGTTACATTTGAAAATATGTTATCTATACAAGTAGCACTAGAGGCAGTTATTCTAGTTGGTTCATAGAAAATTTTGTGTAAATTATAAGATTTGAATAGATTTATAAACTTATGTGATAAAGAAGATTGTTCTAAAATATTAATGTTAAAATCTCCACAGATAACAATGTTCATCTTTGAATTTGAGGTTTTATACATAACCTCCTCCATTTTGTTAGAAAACTCCTCAAAAGCTGCACAAGGAGGCTTATATACACTTATTACAATAAATTGCTCGAACTCAATACAAGCAATCTCGATGACTCGTTCAACAGAAAGGCTCACAATATCTTTACGTTCTTTAAATTTAATTATTTGTTAACAATAATTAAAGAGCCACCATGTATCATCTTACTTCTTCTAAACGAGCTGCCAACTATGTGATTATTGAAGCTGAACATGATCTGATGACTTTTAAGCCAGTATTCTGTTATACAACAACTCCAATTCCAAATCTTTACCCATCAGCCCTTGAATATTTTGGTGAACCAGGTTTAACCGACAGTTTAATTCTTTTTTATTATTAGCTGATGGTACATTTTCTTTACATTTGCCTTTATAACATACATATTGTGTATCAATGGCAATTTCGCTTACACTGAAATTTAAATGTCTATTAGTACCAAATAATGCATTGCAAGAGGTTGATTCCATTGTCTTAATTACTAATTTAAATTATGTGGAACATGTTCCACGCTCAAAGGAATGCTACTTAAATTACGTAGCTGCTCAATAGAAGCAGCTGTGTTAGCCAAGCATTTGGCTTTATTAGAAATATAAAAATATAGTGAAATTGCTATTTGTCTTTTATAGTAATTAGAAAGATAAAAATTATCTTTAGTTAAAAAGTATTTAATTTTAATAAATGAATTACAATCTATGAATTGAAATTTATCGTCATACAATGACATTGTTTGTAATCTAATATTGCACTTATATCTAATATTATTTTCAGTCTGTGGCAAACTGTTGCTATATGGTAATGCAAATAGAAGTATCTTTTCAACATTTAACATAGATAATTGTTTAAAATACTTTTTTACAATGTTTATATTGGCATTCCCTCTTCTCCCAGTACATAATATTAGTATAGTATTTTTGCTATAATTATTAGAAACAATTTTTTCAACAATATAAGAAAAGCTAGCATTTGGTATACAAAAGTTCGTTATAGGATAACCAAATGTTTCAGATAATATTTGTCCCATGTTTTTACCAATCTCATCACAATACATAATAATCCTTTTATTTTCCAAGTTGTGGTGATCTTTTATAGGTGAAGTAGCAGTACTGAAACTGACAGACAAACCCTCAGACTGAACTTGTGGCAAAGTTATGCAATTCAAAGATGGTGGTAAATGGTCTCGTGCAGTGGGTGACTTATGATGTAAATAATTATTGAACAAAGAGTTGCATCTCTCTTCATTATACTTACAAAGATCTACCAAACTATTCATAGCCAATATATGTTCTTTTATTTCCTTTTGTGCTAATTCATATTTTATTGTAATATTCTGTAGAGAATTTTGTAAACTATTAATTTCAGTCTGTAAGTATAGTATGTCTGTTTCATACTTATTTAAAATACCTTTAGTTTTAATTAGGTTTTCTCTGCATAGTTTATATTTTTTTAAGATCAATTTATTCTTATGAATATTCTTTTGTGTTTTTCTTATTGTTTTATTTAATTTTATATATTTTATAAGTTTATTTTTACTAGAAAAGATTTTAGTATTTGTGTTCTTTATTGAATTGTTGTCATCGGTTAGATCAATTGTAACTATTGGGATAGAATTATGGGATTGAATGGATTTTTGAATAGAAGAAGTGGCTGAATTTGAGCAAGTGTTTTGCATTACTTCATCATGCAGCAATTGGGTATGCGCTAGTCTGTTGTTCCAACTATCACACTCCATTTTATCAATTGTCTGCTGTGCCACACTAAGTCTTCGCTCTAATTCGGTATTACGCCTTAGTGTGGTATCAAATTCACTGCTGCACTGATCAAATGTGTTTACTATATGGTGCAGCCTGTCACATTCTTCACAGACACTAATATATTGAGCATGTAATTCAGCCATTTCCCCTTTTAATTTCTTATTATTATCAAGTACTGTTAAGACTTCTCTTTCACTATCCTCGTGTTCTTTTTCTAACTTTTGACATAAGTCTTTATATTTTTTCAATTCTTGTAAAGTAAGATGTAGCTTATTTTCCTCTTGGCGAGCTAAAGCCTTACGAGTCATCATGTTTCTGTTTTAATTGATATATGAATAACAGTATACGAGTGTACTCAAATAACTGAAATTATATGTATTCTTATATATTTAAGTATGTGTAATGATAATAAATAAACCTATATTACAAGACTAAAAGTGTGGTATTGAAATATTTCCCAGACTATATGTAACTATGTTAGCAGGCACAGATTCTCCGTTTTGTTTGGCTATTCACACAAGCAAAAGGAAAAAAACAATAGGGGTGCACAGCTAACAAGTACTGTAAAGCATCTAAATATTCTGTTTGTATATTACTAGTGTGATGGTAGTGGTCCCAATCATCCGTTCTGTTTATCCAAAAACAAACAAAAGGAGAACGAGTTCACCACCAGTTGTTTTAAATGTGAAATGTGTTATAAATATAAAATGTATCGTAAAACAGAAACTTACGGCACTAACAAGGAAAATAATCCATAATCCAAAATTAGAAATTCAAAAATTATTTCGTTGCAACTTGCAAGTTTGACAGCTACACAATAGTTTAATTTACTTTTGAATTAGTTGTAATACTCTTCAAGGACACGAGGTAAAGACTTATTTTTCGTAGCTAAGGTTAAATGAATAAATAGAAACTGGCAAATTAGGACAAATTGAATCTAAAACACATAAATATTAATTAAATTACTGGGAGAGAATTTCTTTTAATAAATCTATTTGCCAAAAAGAGACAAGAAATAATTAATTTGAATTGTTTATCTAAACAATTCAAATTAAATACTAGCTAGCTTAAATGGTAGGAGGAAGTGACAACTTGTCTATATTAATATAAAAAATGCGAAAGTTTGGATGTTTGGATGGATGGATGTTTGGATGGATGGAAGTTTGGATGGATGGATGTTTGGATGGATGGAAGTTTGGATGGATGGATGTTTGTTACTCAATCATGCAAAACTATTGAACGGATTTGAATGGCACACAGATAGATGACGACCTGGAACGTAGGTCACTATTGGTGCTATTCCAGGTCGTTATCTATCTGTGTGCCAAATTTCATTCAAATCTGTCCAGTAGTATTTGCGTGATTGAGTAACAAACATCCATCTATCCATCCAAACATCCGACGTCCGAATTTTTGCATTTATAATATTAATATAGATTTATTTTAATTTAATGCAAGTATTTTTTTCTTTTGTGAGATTTTTTTTACCTTTTGTTTGGGCCCCCAACTAATTTTGATACAGGGCCCCTACAAGGCCCGCTACGCCACCGCTGGGTAGATAAACTGTGATATTTATAGTGATGACGTTGAAAGGGTCGCAGTGAAAGGCGAGCCAACGAACTAAAATGACATTGAAGTTCGTTTAACCAGTTTTTTCTGTAAAATGCATTATTTTAATTAATTAGGAAGGGTAGTGCGATGATTCAGTTCCTGGTTATTGTTTTTAACTTTTCTGTAAAACACTTTGCGGCTCATTGTTTTTTACCCGACTGTGACAGAAAGGGGGTTATATTTTCTGAGTACATGTATAATACATGTATGTATGTGTATTTCTTTGCACGTTCTGTCGCTTAAAAGGATTGATAGATTTAAGCATAGATTAATTAAAGAAAAGCGTCAGTGATTGTCACCGTCGTGTTCCGGGAGACCCATCTGCTTGTTTGCTACCTTATGATATAAAAAAAATTGTTTATCTTTTAAAACTTTTTCCGCGCGGATGAAGTTGCGGGTACAGTTAGTACTCAATACGTCATTGTGTTATATATGAAACATTTTTCGTTGTTAAATAGTACATTCTAACACTAACATATGCACCTTGATAGGGTATAGCAATGTAGAGGCGGGCCAATTTCTTTTCTTTTTATTTTTAAAATTTATCGTTCAAAAATTCGTCTATACTATAGTCACACTTATTTATCAATAAATTTTAACATGACTTAGAATTTTTAAAATTTTTTGCAAATTTCAACTTTTTGGGTAACTTTATTAAATATTTTTATAGCCATAACGTTTGGCCCGCAGCTGTGCATTTTAAGGGTTGAAAGTGGTAATTCTGTTATATGGTTGTATATATCTGGTTATAATATCTGGTTGTAAATTTATATTAGATATTAAAAATATAATAGATATTAAAAATAGTGGTAGAAAATATTTGGTAATATTTGTATTTGTTATATTTATCGTTACTTCCAATGGTCTTCCCAAAAGGAGGAGGTTATCAAAATCAAATCAAAATATATTTATTCAGATAAATAAATTGTGCATTACAATGAATAAAAAAATACCTAAAAACTATCTTATAATCTAACTTAACATGTATCTGCCTAAACTAGGTTGATTTCAGGTAATAATTTTAATAATCTATATATATATATATATATATATATATATATATATATATATATATATATATATGTAGGAAGTGGGTCAGATACGATTAATAAAATGCGGATGTGGTGATATAACAGCTCTTTATATTTTTATCAACTTTCCATTATTAATTACTATTTCTCATTAACAATGTAAACTACAATTATTCCTTACTAGTTACTACAAATAAGTCATAATTTAAGCAATAGATAGTCAATTATAAATTGTACTGCGACTAATTTATAGTTGACAATAATAATTAACTTGTTTGCACAAATTAATTATCCAAGAGTCAAGGATAAGCTACTAGCAAGATACAACAAGTGCACCGAGCCACGCCAGAGCCTAGACTGCCTTCTCGGCGGGCGCTCAGAGCCTTTTATACAGGTAGCAAAACAAGTTGAGTGGTAGGGATATCGAACGATGCGCTTGCCGGCCCGGGCCGTGCATTTGTTGTTTACACTTTACAATATTCTTGCATTTGACGACGCGGACGCCGTCACGGCCATACTGACATGCACACGTCCTCGTGTGCGCATCTTTATACATCTGAGGACAAGGAACGCCTCGTTCATCCTGACATATCTTTTAGAAAACTAAACATAATCTCCTTTTTTACAACTCTATAATTAGCGTAATCTTTTAGCGAAATGTTACAATGGTGTGCTGGTCCGGTAACCCTTTCAGCAACCACAACTATTAAACTATTCTTGTCAGTTTTGAAACCGGAGACTGGATCCTACTAAGCTAGGAATCCCTCATCAATTGAAAAAATCGGAGACTCGATTGTACTAAGCTCCCTCTCATCAGTTAAAAACCGGAGACTGGAGTATATTAAGCTCCCTCTCATCAGTTAATAACCGGAGACTGGAGTGCACTAAGCTCCCTCTCATCAGTTAAAACCGGAGACTGGAGTGTACTAAGCTCCCTCTCATCAGTTTAAAACCGGAGACTGGAGTGTGCTAGGCCGGAAATCCCTTTAGCTAATGTGCTAGACCGGAAATCCCTTTAACTGAGAGTGCTAGACCGGAAATCCCTTTAACTGAGAGTGCTAGACCGGAAATCCCTGTAGCTAATGCTAGACCGGAAATCCCTTTAGCTGAGAGTGCTAGACCGGAAATCCCTATAGCTAATGCTAGACCGGAAATCCCTTTAGCTGACAGTGCTAGACCGGGTTGCAATCCCTGTAGCCAAAAGGCTAGACCGGAATGAACCCCTTTAGCCGAGTCATTGGACCGGACACTCCCTTCAATGACTCTAATCTTCCTACATTTTTTGTGTCAATCCTACATTTTTTGTCAATCCTGCATCTTTTGTCAATCCTGCATCTTTTGTCAATCTTGCATCTTTTGTCAATCCTGCATCTTTTGTCAATCCTGTATCTTTTGTCAATCCTAAATTTTTTGGTAAATTACTTCTTTTACATTTTTTTCCATTGATTTCTTTTCATAGTTTTATAAGACTCCCATTTTCTTTAAATATTTTTTTTCGCTTCTTTTTTTTTACTTACATTTTTAGTGATATTTTATTATCATTTTACTACATTTTTTTTCGTTTACTTAATATCGTATTTTTTTTTTTCCTGATGATGTAGCCTCATGAATAGTGGCATTAGTTATTACAAGATTAGAGAATCTCCTTCGCAGGTAGATATTAAAAACTCTGACTGTTATAACTGTTTACAATATACACTGCATTTCTATCAATATTGTTTGGACCAGTTTTATGAACAAGATCATTATCATGAGTATACGCCGTCACGTCATCCTTGTTATAATTTTCATATAGGTACCTCAAGAAACCCTACAGGAATATGGGGAACTTCGCAGAGGCTATCATGGGCGCACTTGTTTTCTAAAATTGCGGTAACTTTTAAGGAGCCCTTATATTTTGAGCCAACAATAATTTTCGTTTAGTGTCGTTCTACATTCCTAACAAAGACAAAGTCACCTACACTAAAAGGTTTAACCTTTCATTACCTCTACTCAACCATAAAATGTCCGGTTGGGCTGATTTTTTTTTTCAAAGCTTGTAGATACTTTCGCGAGTTTTTGTTAGTTGCCGAATGTCAAACCTAATGCTGCTGAGCGCGTGTTAAATATTACCTAACCGCTTTTGCCATGATTTGTCAGAGAATTATACTGCGCTATCATTATTAAACCCTACAAGAATCGCATTACATATTCGGACCGACTGTTAGCTCTATATGTGCCTGTCGCAAGAAGATTTTTTTTTTAAATATTAGTTTGAGTTTAGTTGGTAATAAACTTTAAGATTGCTTATTAACGATCTTCAAAGGGTCAACTAATTCGATTTCAGCTCGACGAATTTAAGCCCGACGATTTTAATTCAATTGGTTGTCAATTGTTTTTTAAAAATATCTACCAAGCGCTCTCTATCTTTACCTACAAAGTCAGTATTTACCATACTCTCGCTAGCAGATTTTGAAACTGAGCAGGATTGTTTTTTTTTTTTTTTTTATATATCATAATATAGCAAACAAGCAGATGGGTCTCCTGATGGAAAGAGTCAACCATCGCCTATAGACACCAAAGATGTTAATGGTGCGTTGCTATCTTGCTATCAAGATTGTGTTTAAGTATTGCTAAGCATTAATCTGTTTTCGCTTACTTCCTATTCTACATTGGTCCAAATTTTGCGGCCTAACGAAACATTAAGACTTATCAGGTCAAACGTGAAACTACCTCCAAATTTAAATTTTGCCTTGTGGTTAAGCATTTGATTTGTTCAGAACTACATCAAAACAAGCGACTATTTATAGATTCTTGTTCATAAAACCGTTCTCTTACAAAGGAATCACAACAGATTTGTTTGATATGGCTACATTCTAAACCAGACTCAAATATAAAAGATAATTAAATTCTACTTAGTGTAATACACCATGTAACGCTCTGGAACAGATGTTGACTGGTTTTCTGTTTTTCGGAACTCGAAGAGGCAACTTCTTTCTTCTTGTAGCTCATCGGAAAAATGGAAGCTTTGTGGCTGGGCCGGGGTCACAACATACATAGCAGACCACTGGTGGTCGGCCACTGGACACGTCACCAGAGATAGTGGTAGATGACCTGCTTTTGCTGCAAGCAAAAATTATTTGAGATAAGTTTCTGTTTATCACGGCAATAGTTGTTACGATGTTCGATTCTATCACAAAATTGTAACTTCCTCGAAATACAGTGGTGCTGTTAAATCGGTTCATATCTAAGTCTAAAAGGAAGAGATCTTCAAGTCCTAATATAGCTTGCCAAGACAGCAGCTTGTGAAGTAGGTGACGGCATGACTCTTAAGTGAGTGAGTAGCTACAATGATCAGATCAACCCCGTCTAATTTTTTCTTTTCTATATTTATTTTACTTTAGGTACACCAGCTAGTAAGTTACACGACAAAAACCTACGAGTCAGATGAAGGGTCTTTGGAACGACAGAAGCATCTCATTAAAAACAAAGCAGAGGCTGGTTTGTACGCTGGTGTTCTCCATATTTACGTACGGCGCAGAGTCATAGACACTAAGAGCTGCAGACAGACGTCGCATTGATGCGTTTGAAATGTGGTGCTGGAGAAAATGTTACGTATCCCTTGGACAACACACAGGACCAACACCTTCATACTAAAACAACTTGGAGTAAAGACCAGACTGTCTGCTACGTGCCTTCAAAGAATTCTATAATACTTCGGCCACATCTCTATAGAAAGCAAGGAGACAATCTCGAAAAGCTAATAGTGACCGGAAAAGTAAAAGACAAAAGACCACGTGGTCGTACTCCTACGCGATGGTCGGACCAGGTTTGCACCAATCTTATGTCTAAAATGTTTTATGATGCTCTGCACGTCGCTGAAGATAGAGTCCAATGGCATAATATTGTGCTATCAATAACAATCTAATGAGGAGGTTACGACCCTCAGTAATGAAGAATACGAAGCTAGGAGGAGGACACCAGTTAGTCATATCGTCTGCTTCATCAGAATCAAAGTATATCAACTTAAGGGGAGTAGATGTATTTACAGAACGTGAATTAATATTTTCTGCTATTTTTCAAAGAATAATTTCCATACCACAAGTGAAAAGAGACATTTACTGCTCTACATAATTAACCGAAATAGTTTGATGCTGAAGTGAGAGTGAATCCGATCCCAATTCTGATGTAGGAAGTGGGTCAGATACGATTAATAAAATGCGGATGTGGTGATATAACAGCTCTTTATATTTTTATCAACTTTCCATTATTAATTACTATTTCTCATTAACAATGTAAACTACAATTATTCCTTACTAGTTACTACAAATAAGTCATAATTTAAGCAATAGATAGTCAATTATAAATTGTACTGCGACTAATTTATAGTTGACAATAATAATTAACTTGTTTGCACAAATTAATTATCCAAGAGTCAAGGATAAGCTACTAGCAAGATACAACAAGTGCACCGAGCCACGCCAGAGCCTAGACTGCCTTCTCGGCGGGCGCTCAGAGCCTTTTATACAGGTAGCAAAACAAGTTGAGTGGTAGGGATATCGAACGATGCGCTTGCCGGCCCGGGCCGTGCATTTGTTGTTTACACTTTACAATATTCTTGCATTTGACGACGCGGACGCCGTCATATATATATATATATATATATATATATATATATATATATATATATATATATATATATATATATATACATATATATATATATATATATATATATATATATATATATATATGTATATATATATATATATATATATATATATATATATATACATATATATATATATATATATATATATATATATATAAATCATTTGCTGTTCGTTTAGTCTCGCTAAAACTCGAGAACGGGTGAACCGATTTGGCTAATTTTGGTTTTGAATTAATTGTTAAAGTCCAGGGAAAGGATTAAAAGGTGAGAAAGTAAAGAAAAAAAAAACAGTAGCAGTCGTGGGACTGCCGATAGAAGTGAAAACGGAACTATTAAGTTGAGAGTAATTAAAACTATATGCAAAACATAGCTATAGATATACTATTATCATTAACATGTCGGTGACGCGAACCGAGGATTTTACCCTCTACCAAAACGCTCAACGCGCCTAAAGAAGTTTTCACTTCAAAAAATAATAGTAGTTAAAAAGGCTTCAACGTTTGCCGGGTCAACTAGTCACTGATAAAAAATTACGAGAGCATAGTTTATAATGTTATTAAATTAAACTCTTCACTCTATCATCTAATATAATCTATCAATTCGACTATATGTTATTTCTAAATGTTTGTTACCTCGGTCATTTATGAACCGATTTTGATTTTTTTTTGTTTTTTTTTGTATACTTGTAATGTGATACAATTTTAATCTGACGAAGATTTGACGCAGGATTCCCGAAATAATATAGAAAATAGGAATTCGGCTGTTGCAGTTTTACTCGTGATTAGGGTAATGAAGCTCTGCAACGTCTTGCCCAAGTCTCGTAGGTATCAATTCCTGCCATCATAGCGTAATCCAGTTTCGAGGGTAAGGTAGCCGGTAAACTTAAGCATGTGGCATTAATATCTCACCATACGGATAGCAATGCACTATTAACATCTTTGGTGTCTATAGGCGATGTTTTCTTTCCATTTTTTTATTTTTTTTTCGAAATGAACTTAAGCAGTTGGTCCAAATGACCTTCACTGCGAAACCGGGCTTTTGGGGCGAGCAAAGTGCTCAGCCAGAATTTAAGTTAGGTGGGCTAAGAGCCCGCCCTAAGGGTGTCTCCTGTGAGACCGAACCTCGGCTTAGGGCAGTATCTTGACGATTGGTGAGAGAGTAAGTGGCATCAGGATTTCGGCTCGCCAACGGCTCTTGACCGGAGTCTCGAGTGTTGGCGGGCTGAAACAATGGGCCGAGTCGCCGCCGGCGGCGACTTTGGCGCGTTCGTGTGCGTGTGAATTGTGAAGTGTAAATAGTGATGGGATCGTCAGGATCGGATAGGTGTTTTCTTTCCATCAAGACAGTCATTAGCTTGTTTGCAATCTTATAATGTAAAAAAATCACAATGTATGTTTGTTGCTGTCATGTTCTGGGAATGTAACACTGACGTAAGTAAAAAATATTAGTTGTGAGATGTAGCTGTTGCATGTAAACAAAACAGCCATTCACTGCTAATATTTTTTTTATTTTTATGGACGCCGGTTTTCTCTTAGCATACAAAAAACTGCCCGTTTGCTTTTTATGCGATAAAACAGATAAATATTTAGTGAGTCATATAACTATTTATTCAATTAATATGTTATGACATAAATTCCATATAGTTTATAGCAGTTTGTAATGTAAGTTATTTAGAAAGGTACACTTAAATATTTGTGGTTAAAGCTATGATGAAAAATTAAATGTTTTCCTTAAAAGTCCAGGCTCTGCAGGCCTACTCTTGAAAACAATATAAATCTTAAACCAATATTGATAAAAACAATAAGTTTCGAATATCGTCAAAAAACGGTACTCTTGAAATCAATATTGCCCACATTGATTCAGTATAGTAACGACCTAATTATTATAAATAAATGTCATCGTTACACGTCAAGCTAGTGTTACAAATGGAAATTTTAAGTACCGTTTTAAACAAAATAACGAATAAAAGCAATAATGAGTAGTTCCAAAAAAATTCGAAGTCCGTGTGGCCACGTGTGGCGCTGTCGCCGAATCCAATAATTGAATATAGTTGTCTAGAGTACGAAATACTTCAAAATTCATTATTCATTTAAAATTGAAATCGGTTTTCCAGAGTAGCCCTACTGATATCCAATGTTCCAAGATTTGATTGAAATACAGTACTTACTTGCTCCGCTTTCGCAGCGACCCGAAGTGAGTCTAGGCCTCCGAAACAAGAGATCGCCAGCCGTCCCGGTTTTTGCCACCTTCCGCCAGTTCGCAACCTTAAGTTTGCGTAGATCTGACTCCACTATAGGTCCTTCCAGCGGTACCTCGGCTGTCCGATGGCCAGGAACTCGAGACTTCAAAATAGGGTCTCTTTACGCTACGATTGTCTCTCAATCACTCCAGGTGGCCTAACCAGCGAAGTCTATGGGTTTTAGTCTCTCCCATTATAATCCGCTCGCCAACCAGCTCTTCGATTTTGAGGTTTTTTCTTAACCTCCAACTTTCATACTGCTTTTTGGTTGGGCCCAGAATCTTACGCATTATTTTTCTTTCTGCCACTAGCAATTTCTTTTCCTCTTTGAGGGTTAATGTCTAGGTCTTGCAGCCGTTTAAGTAGCACATTAAAATCGGTCCAATTTCACTCTTGTGGATTCTGATTTTCGTCTTCTGGCTCAGAAACGCGGACACCAACCCCTTATCTTCAATAGGTGTTGGTGTCCAGGTTGCTAAGCCACTTACACAGTCTTCTGTTAGCCTTCAGCCGCACTACAACCACAGAATACTCTAGTATTCTGTGGTTGTAGTGCAGCCGAAGGCTAACAGAAGAAGACTAACAGAAGTCAATGTATATACAAGTAATATTCCAGCAACGCACACATAGACACCTCTCATGGACTGGTGCGGAACAAACTGTCCCGAACCATTCCGAGATATCGCGTCCGTGATAAGCGTCTATGTATGCTATGCTCGACTATTACTTGTATGTAACATTGACGTCTGTTAGTCTGTATTCTGTGCTGCTACGAAGGGCGTTATGGTTTCGGATGTCAACTGCTTCTTCCCTAGTGTTTCTTTCCGTAATGGATATACCGTGTAAACATAAGTTTTAACGCAGTAAAATTGCAGCAACCGTCTTACCATTTCCTGTATCTTCGGAATCCTGCATCAGTTTTTTAAATCCAAATTAAAATGGGTCCACAAGGGCAGTATATCATCCCAAACAAAAAAGAAATTTCAAAATCCTTCCTACTAATCTGTATTAATCTAAATTATCCATATCCATCCTAATATTGAAAATTCATACCTACTAATATTATAAATGTGAAAGTCTGTCTGTCTGTCTGTTACGCTTTCACGGCTAAACCACGGCAATTTTCATGAAATTTGGCATGGAAATAGTTGAAGATCTGGGGTCAAACATAGGCTATTTTTTTTTTCAAAATCAACCTAAATCAAAATTTCAAACCAACCAAAAGGCTAAAATAGGGGATAAAAGTTGTATGAAAATCTATTTAGATGACATGTTAATCTACTCGCGGGCGAAGCTGTGCGGGTCAGCTAGTAATATTATAAATGCGAAAGTTTGTATGTTTAGATGGATGTTTGTTACTCAATCACGCTAAAACTACTAAACGGATTTGAATGAAATTTGGCGCATATGTAGATGATGACCTGGAATAGCACATATGCTTCTTTTTATCTCGGAAAAATTGTTAACCCCGCGGGATTCGCAAATATTCTTATAATGCAGCGGGCTGCACGCTGCAGCTAGTATTATAAATGCAAAAAATTTGAATATTTGCATGGATGGATGTTTGTTTGTTTTTTATATCTTATTATATATTATATATATATATAAAAGAAAGTCGTGTTAGTTACTCCACTTATAACTCAAGAACGGCTGAACCGATTTAGCTGAAAATTGGCAGGGAGGTAGTTTAGAGCCAGGAGAAGGACATAGGATATTTTAGAATTTTTTCCACGCGAACGAAGTCGCGGGCACAGCTAGTTATAAATAAATTAAAAATTATACCTAAAAAAGATATTTTCCTTTGTATGAACAATACGAAAATACTTTTGCCCCGACCTTATATTATCATAAGTTTGTCGATATATATTTTAATACGTGAAGTAAAATTTTGTATCCCTTTTTCCGACAATTACGCGAACGGTGGAGTATAAAATGTACAGTTGAAGTTTACACTGAGGAGTTTAGAAATCTAATGTTCTTATTTAATATGCATTACAAATACATTAAATTAATAACAATAAAAACTACATACTTTATTTCATACGACATACATAATAATTAATAATATAAACAGGTGTATACTATTTTCTTTATAGCTAAAATATATTATCATACAAAAAGAGATTTTATTGTTTAGTTTGTGGTTGAATTTTCGCCACAGGAAATTACTTATTGTTTTTATTGTTGGACGGGGCCTAGTTCAATCTGGCCTAGGTACTGCTATCGTATTCAGACAGGGACATGTGTGTCTGGTCCACAAGTAATAAAAGAACTTTTATAATTATATGAAAATAAATATTTAGTAATAATTTCCACACGTAATTTTTATCTTAATAAAACATTAATTACAGCACAATTAATTTACCCCGTCTTTGTTCGGATCACTTTTGAAGAATAGACCATCTGTTATTCTGCCAGGCAGTTCGTAAAAAGTAAATGATAGGCTATACAAGTCATTTCCGTCAAGACTAATATGTGGTAGAGTCCTGTCATGTCTCATCCGGGTCTAGCTACACCGCCTTACCTATTCCTAATGCATTAGGTTAAATGCCTGTCACTGTCGTGTTCTGTGGTTTGAAGGGTAAGGTAAGTAATATAACGGACAACGCAGATATCAGCAAATATTTAATAAAAGTAGATAAAAACACTTAAATATTAATATATATTTAAATTTAAATTTTCATGTGTGTGTATTGCTAAGCTTTTTGTTTTGTTTATGTGTAAGAGCAGAACTGTTATGTATAGATATAGCATATATGTACAGTCTTAAATTATTTATTTATACATTTGTCTTTATTGAACCACATATAGAATGTATAGGGTACAAATGACGAGCTTAATGCATAGAGCATTCTCTACCAGCTAACCATACGGCTAACCAGAAAATCACACAGAGTGATGAAATTTTCGTAATAAGTAATTGTAAGTGTAGTAGTAAGTTATTGTAAATGTAATAGTACATTTTTTATGCATATCCTACGCTACCTTAAAATGTTGTTCTTATCAACAAAGGTTGTCTGGTAGAGATCGTTCTTTGGCGATAAGACTGCCTTTGTGTACTTTCTTTAAATTGTCTTTAAATTGTTTGTACTAAGTATCAATTTTTACTGTAATTATGTGCACAATAAAGAGTTATCATTCATTCATTCATTAATAAATTAGGTAAAAGAAACAGTTTGTCTCATAATGTTATTGAAATTATAACTGCAATATCATGACGCATAAAATACAAGTTATAACTATGAGTAATTGGTATGTTCCAATGTCTCAATATAAACGATCAGATAATACTATTGAATATCATTCGCGATAAAGCCTTGCAGTCAAAAGCTTTCGAACTCTAGACTTAAAACTCAGACTTCCGTCATGTTCGTTTTAAGGATATTTTTTTTCCTATTAATTATTGTCTCAACAATAAACGGTGCTCCTTTTCTCTTTTCATTGTTTGATGATTACAAAAATTACAGAGAACATAGAGCTAGAAGTCTTGCTTTAAGAGAACCACCTCCAGAAAAGACATGGAAAGATCTTTGTAGTGTGCATTATCCAGATGCAGGAACAGTGCCAGGAAAGGCAGGAGTTGTGTGTCTAAAATAATTGTGATGAGTTATAGTTATTGCATTTATAAATTGCAAGCTTTACGGTGAATTTGTTACGATTGCTTAAAAATTTAAATCAAATTTAATAAGACAAAAGGATGATATCTCGGAGATTTATAAAAAAAAATTGCGATACATATATAACACATATATAACACACAAGATATTGTGTTCAGCAAAGTTGGGAAAACATAAAAAAACCCTTGCTGTGGTGCGTTTGTGGTATGGTGTGCTTGGACTTAATGTTGCAGTAATTATATATTAGCCTTAGAAAATTGTACAAAGAAGAAATAAAACATACCTTGTGGTTTTATGAAGAAAATACTTAGCAAGAAATTAATTTTTGCCTACGTTGTAAACTAAGATGAGGGATTTACCAAGTCAGAATGCCTGGAGGCTAAAGCACGTGAATAGGTTGCATCTTGTTATTATTACCGCAAGAACAATGAAAATATGTTACTGTTGAAGACATGTGTCCTTAATCTTGTTGATTATCTAAAAAATAATAAAGTGATATTTTGATAATATATTAAGTAGAAAGGTCCTATTAAATTAATATGTTGTGTGTGTATGTGTGTGTCAAATTCATTTCAGGTGTGAAGATGCATCGTAAAAACGTTATTGTATATACATTAACAAATACGCTATTAATTATATAGTTACTACGTGTAGTTCTCTTTTTATGGTTACAGCCCGTATGGCTATCATCATTTCGAAAACAATGTTGAAACTTGTCAGATTGTATGAAAATGCATAGTAATTGACTTTGTATCTGTATTATTTAAAGAATGGATAGATTGTATTAGCCAAAATATTAAAGTTTCGTGCGAGAAAAGTGATTTCCCAATAGACTTTTAATGTGAAACTTTTCCTTTTATGTACTGCTCCAGGCACTGTTTTTTATTAAACGTTATTCATTCGTGAGATATATTTTTTCGACTGTTCGATGTGTTTATTAATTAAATTTATTATTGCGTTACTTTTATTAATTCACAACCATTTTATACACTTTGGGTAAAAAAATATATAATATTTGAAAGTTTAATCAATTTACTCTGCATAAACCATAACATTTTTTATTTAAATATATATTTACAAATAATATAACAAAATGTTAAAACATTAAAACTTTTATCACCTTTTGGGTTTAACAAAATACTTCACATTTATTTATTTATTTTACACAAGTATAATTTCAAAAGTATTTTCAAAAAAATAGGCTGTGTATCTACTCAAACATAATCTGAAAATGTGTGAAAATATGCACATTGAATACTAGTGTTTATTGTGATAATGTACTTATTCGTAGTTTAGAGATTAGAAGTTGTAACTTTAAAAAAAATACTAGTATTATTTTTCTCTAATTAAACAGAAAAATATTTTTATTTTATTACGAGCTGACCCTGGAAACGTTGTTCTGCCTTTTTAACTACTCTTATTTATTAATTTAATGTATTTCTAATGTATATTATTTAAAAATATTAAGTTTCTGTTGTTCTCCGCAATTTAAACTTTAACTGCGTCAATTTCATACTCCGCCGTTCGCTTAATCCTCGAAAAAAGGGTACAAAGCTTTTCCTTCACGTATTATCGTCTAGTGTATGAGATTGACGTTACCATTATTAAGTACAAGTAAGTATGCTTGTGCAGCTTCTCCCGCAAACAGATTAGCATGTCATTCTTACATAGTTTTTCATACAAACTTTTATCTCCTACTTTTATCCCTTTTTCCAGGATAAAAAGTAGTCTTCAGACTATCAAATATCTGTGCGCCAAATTTCATCTAAATCTGTTCAGATTTTTTGGCGTGTTTAAGTAACAAACATCCACCCAAACACCCAAAATTTCGTATATCTCCATGATAATCAGTTTTCACGTGGAGAAACTATTGCGGCAGGAATAGGTAAGGTAGGGGTACCAGACCCGGGGGAAACAATGCAAAACTACCAGATAATAGACACGACGGTTGTGACTCACATCACATAGCCAATCGGTCGCCTACAAACTGCCTGGCAGAATGGCAGGTGGTCTATTATTCTTCAAAAGGCGCCCGGACCATAAGGTATATTTTAAGAAACATTGATAAATAACATGAAAGTTACAAAAAAGACCTGCTTCTATATCTTTTAATACAGATCTTTGTACCACATTTTCCGACTCGATTCTACAACTTTCTGTCTCTTTACAAACTAGATTCTATTTATCTTTCTGATGCTTCTGTATGAATATAAAAGGCTCGCTTATTATGATGGAGTGTCATTCGTGATTAAACCATAGAATAGTGTGCTTTGAAACAGGGCTAAATGCAAATAAGAATAAAACTTTAAATTAGACTATAATATGCAGGTATTCAGAATTTTTCTGTTGTTTATTTTGGTCTCATCAACAAGCGCCGCTCCATTTTTTTTCGCATTATTTAGTGATTTCTATCGTGATAGAGAAGCGAGAGCTAAAATGTTATCTGAGAGAGAACCTCCACCGGCAAAAAAATTTTCAGATTTCTGTAATGTGCATTTTCCTGACTCTGGACCAGGACCAGGTGAAGCTGGAGTAATCTGTATTTAAAGATGTATTGGTGACAAGAAGTGTCCATCAGGGGGTAATTCAGTGTCGTCAAGTGTTGTTGAAGATGAGAAAAGACTTTAATTTAATTGATAAAATTTAAATAATAAAATTCAAGAAAATTTATACAATATTTCTACCCCTATTAGTATTACACCGGGCACATAGGGGTACCCGGGTGAATAAAATGCCGAACACTACCACCTAATAGCCACGATGGTAATGACTTGCAAAGCCAATCTCTCGGCTCTTACAAACTGCCTAGCCTAATCTTAATCGGAGGCCCGGACCAACATGAGGAATTTATTTTAAAACCTTGGCGCTCATAACCTAACGGAGAACAAAATACTTCAACTATACAGAGTTTAAGGGACGGTGTACGGAAAAATTAAAAAAGCATGCTATTTTTACTTTCTAGTCACGATAGAAATTCCTTTGTTTGTGGGAAATGCAATTTTTATGTTTTTTGTTTTTTTATTATTGTCACGAATCATGTTTTTTTTTCTATATCATAAGATAGCAAACAAGCAGATGGGTCTCATGATGGAAAGATACAATCATCGCCTATAGACATCAAAGATGTTAATGGTGCGTTGCTATCTTGTGGCGAGGTCTAATTCCACGTGCATAAGTTTACCGGCTACCTTACCCTCCAAACCGGAACACGACAGCGACAACTGACGCTATTGCGGCAGGAATAGGTAAGGCGGTGGTACCAGACCCGGGCGAGACAATGCAGAACTCTACCACCTAGTAGCCACGATGGTAGTGACTCGATAGCCAATCAGTCGCCTTTTACGACCTGCCTGGCTGAACGGCAGTTGGCCTATTCAAAGAAGGCCGGGACCAACACGGCGATGACCCTTACATGATCTGCAATGTAAGGGCCATCGCCCACGGCGCCTTTTTGTTGGGATGCAGTAGTGATGCTGTCACTCGTCCGCATCGATACTGTCGCGAAGCGGTCGCTAGCTGTGTGCCCTCGCCCACGGGTCCAGATTCAGTCGCGATGCTAACGCGATACTGTCGGTCGCGCGTTTTTATCGATACAGTCGCGATGCATTAGCGCGTTGCAAATGCGACTAACACACGTATTGCATTGCTACATAAAGTCGCCGTGGGCCAGGGGCCTAAAGCGTACATTCAACATTGCTCCAACTCGTTACGCCCGTAATCTCGAATCAGCTGTGTAAGCGCGGTACGTGGCACATAATATATTGCAGTGTATTTACTTAAATTTTACCATATTTAAAACAAGTACTACAGAGTAATAGAATAAATCAAACTCATAGATAAATGATTAGTCTCGCTATATATATATATATATATATATATATATATATATATATATATATATATATATATATATATATATATATATATATATATATATATATATAATAGTTTATATTTAACATTTTGCATCTTACCTATCCGACATAACTTTTCTGGTTGGTTGGTGGTTGGTAAATAAAAGAAAGTGTCAACTTTTTGGCAGAAAAGAAAAATCTTTGCCTGATTAAGAACTAAGAAAAAGCGTACAAGTTTAATTGGTTTCATGACTTCCAAGTACATTTCTTTTTAAAATTCACTTGCTATTAAAAAATGTCCGTTGGGATCTAATATGGGTTTATTATACATTAAATTAATTTGATAAATTCGGCTGACGCTATATTCTTTTAGCACTTAAGGCCTATCTCATCAATCTCATTTCCAACGGTTTTTATCTCAGAATCATGGTCTAAATCCACAGCTTCGACTTTCGATAGACCGTCCCTTACACGCTGTAATAAAATACTTTCATATCCGATTTAATAGAAACATAACCTCATTACTCTGCCAAGTGTAACACCTCACATCTGGTAATACAACTTTTTGCAAAACTAGTCATATAATATGTAGACCAAGGGATGTAAGATATTATCTATACACATATAATACATATAATAAAATCGTAGGAAAGTCAAAACTGTACATTGAATATTTTTTTTAAAAGAATACTTGGAGCGTGATCTACAAACCAAAAATATAGTTTTTAGAATTTTTGTCTGTTTGTCTATTTGTCTGTTTGTCTGTAAACTCAAAAAGTACTGCATGGATTTACTTCAAATTTTGCATGAATATTACTAACAGGTCGGGTCAATATATAGGCTACATATTATCACGCTATCACCTGCGGGGGAGGAGCTGTGCGGAGTAAACGAAGTCCGCGCGGACGAAGTCGCGAGCAACAGCTAATGTCATATAACTATTGACATTAATATAGTAGATACTTGTGTAGTATGTAAATATATACTGGACTAGTTAGCAACCCTATGTAATCAATCGCGTCCTGGTTTTAGTTCAGGTTTATAATTATGTGTAACTAATAAAAAATAAATAAAAAGAGAATATTGCTCTACTGTAAGTCTCAGCGAAATTAGTATAGTAATATGCAAGAAAAATAAAATTACGTATGTATAAATAACGAAAATCTTTGTACACTTATTTTAAGACAATTATGCGAAAAGTGGAGTTCAATGAAATTTCGCAGTTAGGCTGGTTTTAGTGTCACGCTGACTGCACGCTGACGATCGGCGCTGATGTATGTAGCCAACGGCCTTCAGCGCTGAGCGGTCAGCGCGACTCGAAAGCGCTACCTATGATTTCATACATATTGACCCATCAGTGCCGTCCGTCAGCGTGCGGTCAGCGTGACACTAAAATCAGCCTTAAAGTTTACATTAGGGAGGAGTGTAGAATCCTAAAATGTTTAATATGCATTTAGCATGGCATTAGCAATGGCACTAGATTTTTAAAAATAAATATTATACACACTACATTCGTCATACAAGATACACACATGTATACTGTTTCCTTTATGGCTAAAGTCTGTTGTCAGACTTAAAAATGATTTTATTGTTCACTCTATGGTCGAATTTCGACCACAGGGCGATCGCTAGTTTTTATAATTATTTAACAATATTACAATTTAGTGTGTGTGTTATCGACGAATTTATTTTTATTTTCGCAGGGAATATTAATTTTAAGCGATGAGTTAATTATTTTCCTAATGCAACCATGTGTGACTATGTCAATTGTAACAGTGTCAACATCACGGTATGTGAATTTAATTCATTGCTGACCTTCTGTGATACTGGAACTTGTAACAGCACTGAAGTGCCGGAAAAATAATTTACCACCGAGTTTCCGTGACAATTGTGCTTTTAATAGCACGAATATTATAGAAAATATTTTACAATCTCACTGCGGTAAAAACCAGTCATAAAATATTTTAGCGCTCTTTAATTGAAATCTACATTGCGCATTGGATTCAAAAATATAATTATTATTCCTTTTTACTTATCTAATCTATCGTCTTTAGTCAGTGCTACAAAAACATAAACTCTTTTGCTTAACATTCTTTATGTGTGTGTAAAGTGTCAATTTACAAATTTATGCGAATTTTACTTACGAATACATTTTATCGCCTCTGTAGTCTAGTGGTCCAGCATTGGCGTTGACTACATGAGGTCCCGGGTTAGATTCCTGGGTCGGGCACTTGAAAAAAAAGTGTTTTTTCAGTTTTCTGATAAACACAAAGTTGCCCGGGATTGGAAAGTGCCCGGTTGGCGATAGGCTTGCCACCTATCACATTGTGGGACCAAGTATCTTCGGCTAATCGTGGGTGCACTCGTTGTACCTCTGCCTACCCCTTCGGGGATACGGGCGTGAAGATACTTTAATACATTTTAAATTATTTATCACACAATACAATTTATCGTAGCAAGTCGAACAAAAACATAATTATAAAAACAATATACATAATTGTACATTGCAATGCTATGTGTTTCAGCGTGGATATTTTTGGACCCTCCTCCTCCTCCATGTTACAGATTGGCACACTTGTAAAAACCTTCTATATTTTTCTGAGAATTACCACTTTTATTATAAATATACATATTACAGCGCATGTAATAATTTGCGATTGCCCCTTGTAAATGTAATGTTTTCCCCCAAATGTTAGAAGGGAGCTATTTAAGCGTGTGTTCATTTAATGTAGATCTAGTATCAAATAAAACCTACATGTCGTGGACTTTCTAAAGAGCTCAATACGTAAGGTGATTCGGTGATAAAAAGTAATGTTTTCTATAAGAACTTTATGTGTCTTGTTAGTGTTCCTAGTAGCGATTGATGCTGCGCCTTTTTTATTATTGTTTTTTAATAGAAGATCAAATACAGGAAGAGAGTTGAAAAGTGATGAAGCTAAATATGAACGAGTTTCACGTGCGAGTTTTGTTGATAATCCACCCGATAAGACTTGGAGAGATATTTGTAACGTGCACTATCCAAATGCTGTTGGTTTCCCGGGCGTTTCCGGGGTTGTGTGTCAAATCTGAAGATAAGCTCGTCTGGTATCGTTGTGTCTTCATACTATGAGCTTTTACCAAAGTTTGTAAGAACAACTGTCTGATAATTTAAGAAGAGTTTAGGATATCTAAACCGTTAGTAAATAATATCGTCAGTTTTGAATCTCGTAAAGAACAGGACGTCATTTTAGAATTTAGATTTTTTTTATAAAGATTTTTTAGTATGTACTAACTTAATTTTTAATTTATTATGTTTCTGTTAGTTTAGTAAATGTGGAATAGCTTGTTTTCATTTCAAGAAATCCCTTATACGTTAATCAGTGATATTAACGCTAATCACAATTGTCGCTCATAAAAGAAAAAAAGTAGTATTCTTTTATCAGCGAAAATATTGATTTCCGAAAATAGTGTTAGTAAATATCATAATAGATTTTCGTTGATAATAGTAAAAATTGAAGAAATAAACTGCACAGGTCCTAGTAGGTATGATATAATTTGCAAAAAATATTGGGCAAGGGTATTGCGATAATATTTCAGATTTAATTACAGCTAAGATGTGTGTAAGAGTGTTTGTTGTTCTTAAGCATGTAGTTTTGTAATAAGTGTTAGCTGAAATGTTGTAAAAATTGTAAGTAGACTTAACTAAATATAAATGTCAGAGATTTTTGCTTTTAATTTTTATCTTTAAATCTGCTTTCCAATTCATGTAATAAAACCTTAATCGTAACGAAGCGGTTAAGGCTCTTACACATATAAACACGATACAACGTCGCGTCGTGCTACGATGTGGCATAATGTGTAAGGAAATGTGTAAGAGTCCTAAACTCAAGTCGAAGTTTCGCTTGGTTATGTGAATCTGGCCCCTGGTGTTATTCAACTCTTGATACCCATTCCATCGGATAATCCTTTACTTTAAACGATCACTTCTTTATATATTGGTATGTAGTTGATGCCTTAAAACGATTATGACAAAATTTTGTATTTGGATAATGTTTTACTGTTAAAATTGATCTAGGTAAGCGTTATCTGCCGTCTCCGTGATAATCCATTTTCACGTGGAAAGAATATTACCCGAGCAAACCTCTGTCACCCAGCTAGTAAAAATTTATATAAGCTTACAGACATAAAAGACAACGTTCGTTTCCAGGATCTAGTAGAATTTAATTTCAAGGCTCTGTGGAAAAGATACAACCACCAACTGTAGACACCAAAGATGTTAATGGTGCGTTGCTATCTTTGTGGTAGGGCTTTAATGCCACATGCATAAGTCTAACGGCTACCTTACCCGCTAAATAGTAACACGACAGCGACAATCTATAACATAGAGGGGGAGGAGGGTCCAAAATTTAAAAATTTATGTGACTTCATTTTTATGGTCCATAAGAACGTATTCAGTGTTAAAGAGGAGAGTCACTGGTTCAAACAATATTTTACATATAGTTATGTTCATTAGAAAAACGAAAAACTTATAAAAAATCACTATTCTATAGTTTCAGTTTTCAAGAATTAGGTTTCACACAAAAATAAAAAGAACCCCAGTGAAATACTATTTTGAGTATTTTCCTTCGTCCCCAACATTTTCCGATTTCTTTTTATATCATTATATAGCAAACAGGTAGATGGTTTTTCTTTTCATTAGAGATGGTTCTCTAATGAAAAGAAAAACCATCGCCTATAGACACCATAGAAGTTAGTAGTGCATTGCTATTAGTGTGGCGGGGTGACAATGCCACATGCCAAATTTTATCAGGACAAATAAAAAGACACAATATACGTACCCACACTACTCGCATACACAGGTTACTTTGCAACAAGCGTCCTCAGGAGAATAAAACAATATTTCATTCAAAAAGGTTTAAATCAGTAATTGATGGTGAGGTAGAAGACGAACAATTATTGTGCTACTGGAGTTTTCTTTAATTAGCAGACATTCACTGAATTTGTTTTATTTCTTGGTCTACACAAAAATATTCACGGGGCTAACAGGGTAAGGAGGTCGTCATCTCCTAAATCCTACCGCGTTGCCTATGGATTTTTGCAATTTAAGGAAACTTTTATTTGAATCTGATTGCCTTCTACTACTCTTCTCTCTTAAGACGACAAAGCCGACCTTGCTATTTCTGATCAAGACACAGATATCTTTTCGGACTGATACTTCCTATTCCTCCTACCTATGATAAAAAAAATATTAAAAAATATCAAAAAATAGCAAAAAAGCAGATGTATCTTCTGATGGCTCTACCGGCACAAGCCTTGCGTCAGAACTTATCTATCTAGTCGTAAACTGGGACACCGTTCTTGTATCTACGAGTGCCGATGCAGGTCCTAAAAAAGAAAAGCAGGTCCTAGAAAGAATACCGAACTTAACCGATTTGTTAAATATTGTTATACTTACTAACATATTTTAAACGAGATTTATCAAAATAATGTACTAAGTATTTGTACACCTTGAAAAGGTCTACAGAAAACTCCGCGATGGTATATATATGTCTATCTTTTATGGATAACCCACAAAAGCATTTTTTTGTCATTTACTTTTTACGACAAATAATGGCTTATTTTCGAAGCAATTTTAAGCAATACAGCTCTAATCCTTATCCTCCTGTTTTAATATAGATCAATATGGCCGTTTACAGTATGGTAATTTAAATGAATATTTTCGAAGATATTACAGATTTAAAATGCAGGGGCATAGCGGTTGCGGGGTTCTGAAGCCGCTGGGAAACGTGTTTATTTTCGGATAAATAAATATAGGACTTCAGCTGAAAACCAAAATTTAGAACATTCTTTTTCCATTTTTACAATCAACTCCTAAAAGGCTGAAATATGGGCTGAAGTTTGCATGAAAAACCATATCGACGATATGTTAATCTACTTGTGAGCGATGCTGTGCGGGTCAACTAGTATATTATAAAATTTAAAATTAGTTACGGTTGTCACATAGTAGTAGGCAGAGGTGCATCTAGCGCATTTTACATAAAAAGCCAATGGTATTTAGGCACATGATGTGACAATATGAGATGGACATTGGACAGCCTGTAGAGGATAAAAAAATGTCATGAGCCAGTCGCACTCACTTACGAAGGGTTCTGTAACAGCAAAAAACATAATCAACTTTATTATACTATAAAACATTTTTTTTGTTTAGCTACTGAAATATTTTATGCAATTATCGAAATTAAGTGTTCGATTTTATTCAAACTGATAATTTTTGAAGCACTTATATTTTTTTAATTCTATATACCTATTTTTTTTAGAATTTTCCACTCGAAGATTTAAAGTTTAGAGGGGTGCACAATTTGAACCGTCAAATCCCACCATTTAGCGCATTCGGGTAAAAAGAGCGCGCATTAACCCCTGTGTAACCTACTTTATCTTGGTTTTGTTTTTTGCTTCCTCAAACACGAACGTAAGCATTACTTGTAGTTATGTAATACTGTCTAGAAACCAACGCTGACCTTAAAATGGCTAAGTGTTGCTAAGTCACGTGCTTAGATAAAAATAAAAGGAATAGATCTACTTTTTTACCGGTTTACAAACTTGTTAACGGTATGGTAAAAACCAAGTGCGTTGATTTGTCTTGATACTATAAAATTTTGCACTTTCGAAAGATCTGTTTTTTTGCTATCTTATGACATAAAACGAAAACTACGCATCTGTTATAACGCAGGCATTGTTTCGATTTGACTGTATTAATACCGGCCAAACGCTAGTTTGGCTGAACATTTTAACCCATCAATATTTAGCACAGTGCAATGTTGTTTGCCTCATTAGTGTAATTGGCTTTTGTACTGGTCAAATAACATTTCGTTGCGTTTATATGTTGAACGTAAACTGTTCATACAAGGACCGATTGAATGTTTGTTTCCGTGCTATATTGGTAAGCAGAGTTTCAGCATTTGTTGTTAAACATTGCATGATCCTCCGGGGGCTGAGAATGGGGATTGGTAGAAATTAAATAATTCAACATAACGAGTGTTTATTTAAAGAACAGTAACATTATAAAATTTCAATGTCTTTTGTTGCCATTAGTTTATAAATACTTTGTTTACGATATTGTGCTATATTAAAAACCATGGGCCAGCGACTTCGTTCGCGTGAAAAAATCTAAAATGAATGTCCCGGGGTTTTACCCACATAGTTCCCGTTTCCGTGGGATAGCCGGGATAAAAACTATCCTATGTTTTTTCGCTGGTCTCAAGATATCTTTGTACCAAATTTCATCCAAATCGGTTCAGTAATTTAGGCGTAAAGAAGAGACAGACAGAGTTATTTTCGCATTTATATATTAGTATGGATTTGGAAATGAACGAAAAATCTCTATTCCTCTGTTTACAACTTTAAAATATTGCTATAGTGTCTCTGGTTGTCGCCCGTCTGATAAATACCTACATACACGAAGTTGCCCTTGACAAAGACAGCTACCGGTAAGTTAGTTGTCCAGTACATTTTCCTTGATCTCTGTTTCATATTGCTTTGACCTTTCATCTGCCTTTTTACTTTTTAACATTCCCCTCGTACTAAAACATATTATGACGAGATATAAATATTTTTTGTAGTTTTTAGAGTTCCATAATTAAAATGAAAAACAGAACCTCTACTTCTATCTGTCTGCTTATCTTTCTTCCTACCGCAGTCGATTTCCTCGAAACCGCTGGGCTAATCAACTTTAAACATGGGGGCCACTTTTGAAGATTAATTAAAAAAGTTAAAAAAATTAGGGCTTGTTGTAAGAATCACAAAAATATATTTTTTAAGATTTTAAGAAGAATTGAAGTTAAGTAAGGATTGCCTCCTTTGGAAAGAGAGGTTTATCTTAAAAAAAGTTTTCAACTATTATAAAAACATAATTTGTCTGTGATTGAAGACTGCCGCACCATGGTCGAATTGTTCAGGTGCTGCCCAAGATGGTGCCAAGAGACTTTGAAGCCGAATAAAACAAGTACTTCTGGATTGTGATTCAATTCTTTCTACCTAATCTGTAAGGGACTAGAGTTGAAAATATGTATAGGATATTTACTTGAAATGTATTTATAAATATGATATATATAGAGCTTTGCTATCTGTTTCATCATAATATGTAAGATACCAGCCAATCTTACGCTGATGTGCATCTGCAAAGTGGACCGTGCTATTAATTACACGCTCTGAATATATTGGAGACGTTGTGTTCACTTTCGCTTTGCAATCGCATAGTCGGCAAGATTTAGCTGAACACAAATATCGTCGGCTGATCGAGAGAATACTTATACTCCTTTGCTTACTCCCTCGGATCAATAGTTTAGCAATAGTTTTTAGGGTTCCGTACCGAAAAGGTAAAACGGGACCCTATTACTAAGCCTCCACTGTCTGTCTGTCCGTCTGTCTGTCTGTCACCAGGCTGTATCTCATAAACCGTGTTAGCTAGAAAGCTGAAAATTTCCCAAATTATGTATTTCCGTTGCCGCTATAACAACAAATACTAAAAATAAAAATAAATGAATATATTATCCCTATACAATAAACGTGTTTTTTCGTATTTTTTGCTCAACATTATTAACGGTAACAGGTAGACGCTTAAAATTTTCACAGAATATTTAGTTGTATACTTATCACCTTTCAAAATAAATAATTAAATAAAAATAAAGTAATTATTACAGAGGGGCTCCCATACAACAAAAGCAATTTTTTACTCGATCTTAATAAACAAGTAGAAACATGAATTAGGATGGTACGGAACCCTTCGTATGCGAGTCTGACTCGCACTTGTCTGGTTTTCTATGTAAATAACTATAAAAAATAATATATTGTTCTTTGGTCCAGAACTCTTTTGAAAAATAACATCAAGCAACTTCTAAAAGGCAAGTGGAGGCAAAACCAATTATTACTATCGTGGCTACAACACACAAATGGCACAACTTTTGACAACATTTTTCCTACAATTGGTAGAGTGGAAGTACCGGTTTTGGCCTCTGTACCATTTGTGGCCATTTAATGTAAAAAATATATAAAAAGTGTAGGCTAGATGACTAAATTTGAAAAATTGTTAATAATTTACAATAATAGGTGTATTAACCAAAAAACTATTTATTTTTGTTAAATAACCTAGATTTATTATTAAAATATTCGCGTTTTAAAATTGAAATAAAAATTTACAACGAAAACGCTCTGGACTCTCATTGCGTCCTAATGCTATCACGACATTACATAGTCATTACATAGGAACTCTATGGTTTCTGACTTAATGACAACATCAAGATGACGTTTTACCACAACGTGACGTGACCTAGATTTGCGTTCACTGTCAGGACTTAATGTCTATTTTTGTCGAATTTCTTATAACATCGTTATTTTTTATAACAAACATTTTAGTTTTTCTGTTACCTTCGTATTATACTAATCATTAAAACTACAATACATCCGATTCATTGTTAGTGGACACAGGCCTATTCTTTTATTTTTTATTCTTTATATCATAAGATAGCAAGCAAGCAGATGGGTCTCCTCATAGAAATAGTCAACCATCGCCTATAGACACCAAAGATGTTAATGGTACGTTGCTACCTTTTGGCGTGGTCTAATGCCATATGCACAAGTTTACCGGCTACCTTACCCTCCAAACCGGAACATTACAGTGACTAGCACTGACGCTATTGCAGCAGGTCTTACCTATTCCTGCCGCAATAGCGTCAGTGCTAGTGCGATGCGGTGGTACCAGACTCGGTTGGTGGTCGAGTTCTGCATTGGCAGAACTCTGCCACCTAGTAAAATGTCTAAATACTTTTCTATGTATATGTGTATCAACGTTTGCGCTAAGGCATGCAATAATTAGATAAATCGCGCCGAAAGACACAGTGCACGAAACGTCATCAGAATTTAAAAAAAAAAGAAAAAACATTACTACAATATATTTATTTATCTGTGTACCCTTTGAGTATGTATGTACTCCATTTTCAGAAGCTAAGACGTGAAATATTACATACTGCAATAGACAATGAAATAACGTTTTGTGAAGTCGATATTTTTGGCTCAGGTTAAAGCGAATGATTGATTGAAGCGTAAGAAAATTAAGCGAGAACCCCTTGGGCAATACGCCAATACATGACGCCCCTTGACGAATACTACCTTATAATATTTTGTTGTCTTATAAAGTGAAACAAGCTTGTATTTTTTTCATAATGCGAGAGAGTGCCGTACGAATATATTTTTTTTACGTCACCTTTTTGCTGCTGCTATTTCTATTGTAACACTTGCTAGTCCAGAATCTACTTAATTTATATAATTCTGTTACTAATTCAGTATCAGTCAGTGCTTGTCACTGTCGTGTTCTGGTTTGGAGGATAAGGTAGCCGGTTAACTCATGCATGTGGCATTATACCTCGCCACAAGATAGCAACACACCATTAACTCTTTCCATCAGTAGATCCATCTGCTTGTTTGCTTTATATATTTTTTTATATCTTACGATACAAAAATAAATAAAATCTGGAATATTAAAGAATTATTTTATTGCAACAAAAACGAGAAAATCTTTAAAATAAACTCAAAAATTTCCCATTGGGTATTAAATAATGCATATATTGGAAACATAATATCTTGAGAAAAAATATTATTTAATTTATTTTAATGGACTCGTTCTGCCCTAGAAGTAATTCTTATTTCAAATAGCTATCTACCTCGTTTAAGTGCAGGCAAGAGAAAACAGTCGTCTATAAATAATAATAAATAAATAATCAATAAATAAATATTCACGGGACAAATCACACTTACTGATCTAACCCCAAAGTAAGCAAATTATATGTAGTTAGTCAACGATTCTAATATATAGAAATACATATATAAATACAAATTTAATAAACACCCATACCCGGAAATACAAACATTTATGCTCCTCACACAAATTCTTGTCCCCGTCGGGAATCGAACCCAAGCCCCGTCGATTGCGAAGTCAGAGTCGCTAACCACTCGACCAACGAGGCGATCATTTCTATAGATATCTCTATAGATACTAAAGATGTTAATACTGCGTCATCATTGTGGCGGGTTTTTAATACCACATTCATTAATTAACCGACTACCCACTAGTTACACGCATTGACACTATTATAGGTAAGGCGTTGGTTCTAAATACCAGACGTTGCGGAACTCTACCACCTAGCAGAGTGAATTTATTCCGAAGTCATAACTTCGAACTTGTATACAAGGACAAACATTTTTGCGATTCATTTCTATTTATATAGATTTATTGCACTTACCTGATAATATTGGATTTCACCAAGAGCCGATAACAGAATGTGTAAAATACTCATATGTGTTCCAGTATAAGATACATACATACATATCTTCACGCCAGATCCCTTACGTGGTAGGCAGAGAGAACCGAGTGCCACACATCACGATCCTCCAGGCTTAATATCTCGCTTCCTCCACATTCATCACTCTCTTCATACACACACGCCGGTTGCGAAGACTCTTGACACCACCTTCGGACAGTACTCGATCAATCCGATTGTGGTATGTCAGTCTTGGTCTTCCCCGGTACCTACATCCTTCCATATTCGCATTGTATATATGTTTTGTTAACCTTTCATCTACCATCTACCAGTATAAGATGACGTCGATAATATTATATTATTAATAGCTGACCCGGCAAAAGTTGTTTTGCCATATAAATTATTGAATTAAAAAATAGGGGTTAATCGTAGAGGGTTTAAAATTTAGGGTTACATATATATTTTTTAATGCTGTATTATAGAAAAATAAAAACAAAAAATTTTAACCAAGAAATAAAATAAAAAATTTAGGGGTGGACTACACTTAGCATTTAGGGGTATGAAAAATAGATGTTGGCCGAATCTCAGACCTACTCAATATGCTCACAAAATTACATGAGAATCGGTTAAGCCGTTTCGGAGGAGTACGGGAACGAACATTGTGACACGAGAATTTTATATGTAAGAATAGAGGGCTGGTTGTACTCGAATAACGTTGTTATCTAAGTCGCTGCCATGTTCAATCGTCACGTTACATAAGTTAGATATTTGTGTAACGATTTTTCTTTTCTTTATTTTTTTAAAATAGAACAGAACAGAACGTTACCACACTGTAGCCACGATAGCAGTGACTCGTATAGCTAATATTTTGCCTCTTACGAATTGTCTGACAGAACGGCGGATTGGGGGAGGAAGGATAGGAAAATGGGGGCAAAGGGGTCTACAAATGGGGCCCGGATCAACGCGGGAAAATCGTCTACGCGTTATGAAAGATCAAAGATCATAATTTATTATCATTTCTCTAATATTTTTTTAAAATGGAGCATTATAAGTCGTGTATATTAGGCACTATTATTATTACACTTGTACTATAATTTCACTTCGAAACATATATATTTTTAATATGTTATTCAACTGGTTTCATTTTTTACAGCATCTTCAGGATGTAATATACTTAAAGTTAAGTAGGTAAGCATCTTCAGGATTAAAGTTAAGTATATTACATCCCGAAGATACTTTAAAAAGTGAAGCCGGTTGATATATTAAAAACTAGCTGTTGCCAGCGACGAAGTCGTTTTTAATATATCTCGCCAGCTCGCCAGAGAGTTTTTTACTTTTTACTTCGCACTGCCCCTCCCCATAGGTGATAGCGTAATAATATGTAGCCTATATGTTGACCCAAACTATTATTAATATGTATATAAAGTTTGAAGTAAATCCATGCAATACTTTTTGAGTTTACCCCGGACATACATATAGACAAATAGACAAACAGACAAAAATTCTAAAAACTGTATTTTTGGCTTTGATATCGATTGTAGATCAGGCCCAAAGTATTCTTTTCAAAAATATTCAATGTACAGTTTTGACTTTCCTACGATTTTAGTATATGTATAGATAGATTTATGTTTTAAAGTGAAATTTAAGTACAAGTGTAGGTAATAATCATAGTGTCTTGACTGAAATACTTGAATTTCACCAAGTGCCAACGACGGAAAGTATAGAATACTAGCTGTGCCTGCGACTTTGTCCGCGTGGAAAAAATTATATATTATATATATATATATTATATATAAGTCCCGGCGTTTTACCTGCATAGTTTCTGTGCCCGTTGGATTTCCGGAATAAAAACTATCCTATCTCTCTTTATCCTATCTTCTCGGATAAGATAGGATATATCTTTGCACCAAATTTCATCCAAATTGGTGCAGTGGTTGAGGCGTAAAGAAGAGACAAACAGATTTACTTTCGTATTTATAATATTAGTACGGATATAAGTCGTGCACTTTTGGCTGTACCAAAGACTTCATACATCATTTTTTTTTAGTTATTACCCTAAAGTTTAATATATTCCTTAAGATTCTATATTAACTCCTTAACTTCTCCGCGTTTAATAAATATTTTTTTAACTTGGGGAATAGTAGCTAAATAAAGTTGGAATTTAGGTAAGGTTAATGTAAACAATCAGTTCTCTCCTTAGTAGTCTGTGGTTAGGTATTTATCTTGTCATTGGGTGTCTTCAGTACAACAGCTGCTAATCTCAGAAATCTAAGTTAGAGTGACAGAATTCTGAGCTAAGATCTAGCCAAGACTGTTTTAGACACTTAAAATAACAAAAAAGAAATTAGCTTTAAACTATTCTTTAATACAAAAACAGGGAGAATTTTTATTTGATACTTATAATGAAAATTATGATATATAAACTAATTGCTGTTTTAATGAAAATGTAATCAAATTTTATACAAAATTTTATACAATGGCAACACTTAAATATGATGATAGAATTTAATCAAATTAAAGTCTCAATATTTTTTATATGATTGTTCCTAGCGTTATATTTTATTTGATTTAAAAATCGTTGAAAATTGTTCTAGTTTATCTAATATTCGTCACTTCGAAAGACTCGCAAAGGATGTTCAAAACCAAAAGGACCTATATTCTTTAACACTTTGCTTTCCGAATCAAGAAATCTACTCTCGAAGAAATAGGTAAAAATTACCGTCTATCCTCCATAATAGCTACAAGTTGGAGTTGTCACTTTTGGAGAGTAAATTTGATGTTCTTCAATTAAGGAGTTAAGCGTATTAACTTTAGCAATAAATAGCTTTAATTTTCTATTGTCAAATATTTTTCTTTAATGTCCCATTGGAAGCGTTCTAAAGAATCCTAAACAAATTGAGAGTAAAACGAAATCAGCCCCTTTTAACCTTTGAAAAGAATCTTTTTGAGTTGTTAATTGTAAACAAATTACGTTATTCATTGTAATTAAGTTACATAAGATATAGTTGTAGTAATTACGTAAAGTACTGTGACGATTACTCCAGTCAATGGCGCGCATTATTACCATGTACTAAACGCAGAATATGTGAAGTCATTAGCATAGTGTAACATCAAAGCCCTCAATAATGTTAAAGTGTGTCATTATCTCGATAGAGTTTGTACAATAGAAATACAGCCTTATACACTGTCTGTATGACGGTCTACCGAAAATAGAAACCATAGCTTTGGACCATGATTCTGAGATGAATCATGAAACTATTGGAAATTTATGTGCGAAATTTTTGATTTTTTTAAAGATTTTTAGCCGAAGACCACACAAACACCAATAGACCCGATTTTGTACGCGAAATGCGTTGCTGCTCATATGAGCAAATGTATGTAAATGTCAAACGCTTGTAGATATATTATGTCGTCATAAAATAGAATAATGACATATTGCGCTATTTTATTGTGTCGAATAGCTAAAGGTAAGGTTTAACCACTCGATTCTCGTGAAGGCAAATATTAGACATTATGTATGACAATTGCGTGTACTGTCACTCTGAAGGCAAAATTTTACGCCGCTCAATTTTTTGAATTTTTGAATTTAAACTTTAAAATTATAATTATAAAGTCTAATGTTGTATGAAAACGTCTTTGACGTTTATTCTATGATAAAATATCTGTCATGTCAAATTCGTAAACTGACATCTGCTATTGTCGTTTATTATACTTCAGCCACTTTTGTTCGTTCGACCGGACCGCGTGTGTGTTATCGATTTTTTAGTGGTATAAAACTGAATTTTGTGTCGTTTTACGGTGCATTTCTCTCATGTAAGTATTGTTTTTATTAGAAAGGCCTTTTAATTATTCTATCTGGACAATTCGTTGTAAGAAATATATCGTGATAGCCAAAAATAAAGTCATTTAGAAATTCATTATTTTTCACGTGATTTTTGTAATATTTGTTTGTAAATATAAAAACTACTTTGTCGATTACTTTATTTTGATCCTTAATAGACAGAAAATATATCAATTGATACACAATCTTTTACAGAATGAGAAAATATGGCTTAGTTGTAGAAGTAAAAAGATTTTTTTTCTAACGAGTCGACCGAGTCATCATTCCCGCCAAAAGGCGAGTGACGAGACCTGGCGCTTTAATTCGCTCTTGCGTGTCAAAGTTTCGAGAGGTTAAAGAATATCTCTGGATTAATTTTATTTTATTGGTAAATATTATAACTCTGTATTTCTCTGTGTAAATGCAAGCGACATTGACTACCTATGAAATTGCGTTGAATGGCGTATTCAGTTTAATCCGTGTTTTTTACCTTAACTTTATATCATTTGATTTAGTATAATGCACACTACTTTTTATAAAAAATACCAAAATTTAAGGAAATACACAAAATTAGCAATGAATTATGTGCCACATGTCACGTAAAATAAACGACTGTAGTAGGAGCAATATACGTTTTACATTGCGTAACGTGAAAATAAGGAATAATCATAAAACGCAAATTTTGCATTTCCTACAAAAAAGGATTGACAAGAGCGTAAAAATGGCATGTTTTCTTAAGTTTTCAGTAGAACGTCTCTGACTAGAGTTGTGGTGGTTAACATAACGCTTAGCGTTTATATGATAGCGCGCTATGTATACTCAAGGTAAAACGTAGAAAAATATAGTTTAGTCTATAATGCGCTATAATAAAATAGTTATTTGAACAATACACCACACCTCTATTTCTGACACGCTGTATATTCATTAACTATGTAACTAACTTGTGCAATTTTGAATCTATCTCCCACTCTCTATGTGAGCGAGAAAACAAAGAGTTTGTTTCCTCGACTCTGTCACTGACTGATGAACTTGTGACCATGCAGTTTAAATTATTATTAGACAAACTTTAGCACACATAATAACTAATTTAAAGATTGGTCCATCAAAATATTACTGCAATGTGATATAAGTTTTAAAAACTTGCATGGAACTGGAATTAAAGACGAGTGCAACTGCGAGTAGAAGTTAGTATTATGATATTATGCTTGGGAAAGACTAATATAATTCTAATTTTTTCCTGTTAATATGGGACCCTTTGTTAAGAATGGATCAACTTTCTTAACTTCAACTTCCCCGTGTTGGTCCCGGGCTTCTTTGAAGAATAGGCTAACTGTCATTCTGCCAGGCAGATTGTAAAATGCGACCGATTGGCTATACTAGTCTCTACCATCGTGGCTACTAGGTGGTAGAGTTCTGCATTGTCTCGCCCGGGTCAGCTACCACCGCTTTATGTATTCCTCCCGCAATAGCGTCAGTGCTTGTCACTGTTGTGTTCCGGTTTGGAGATTAAAAAACTCCGTAAACTTATACACGTGGCCACAAGATAGCAACGCACCATTAACATCTTTGACGTCTATAGGCGATGGCCGACTCTTTCCACCAGGAGACCCATCTGCTTGTTTGCTATATTATGATAAAAAACTACCTTACTGCCAGACATAGCGCAAAAGGCGATAAAGCTAATACTTTTCACTAAAATCGTGACCTCTAACTAGGTCAAACTTTCTAACTCAACATTCTTCATTCGAACCGCAAAGGACTGGAACATGCTTCCTGAGTATGTGTTTCCCGACGAGTACAATCTGGGGATCTTCAAGAGAAGAGTGAACAGGTACTTTCTAGGGAAGCGCGTTCCATCTTAGGCATCATCTTAGCTTACCATCACGCGAGATCAAGGTCAAGCGCTTACCGATCGATAGTAAAAAAAAGAGGTAGAGATCTGCAACGTTTCGACCGACCTATGGTTATTTTTATAACATAAGATACTAAACAAGCAGATTGCTTTCCTGATGGAAAAATAAGAAAAAGGCGATGGTTTTTGTCGTCGTAAGTTTAGCGGCTTACCTTAATTACCTTACCCTCCAAACTGGAACATGACGGTGACAAGTACTGATGCTATTACGGCAGAAATAGGCGAGACAATGCAGAACTCTACCTAGCAGCAATGACGGTAGTGACTCACATAGCAATCGTTCGTCACTTACCTACCACCACCGTATATTCTTACTTAATATTGTCGGAGCCTTTCACTTTCGTGCTCCAGTTTGGAGAATAAGGTATTCAGTAAACTTGTGCATGTGGTATTCCAACCATGACATCTGGATGGCAACGCCTTTTGGTTTTTCAAAACAAAATTTCCCCGTGTTGATTCCAGGCTCCTTTGTAGAATAGACCAACTGCCGTTCTGCCAGGCAGGTCATAAAAGGCGACCGATTGGCTATGCGAGTCACTACCATCGTGGTTACTAGGTGGTAGAGTTCTGCGTGGTCTCGCCCGGGTCTGGTACCACCGCCTTACCTATTCCTGCCGCAATGGCATCAGTGCTTGTCACTGTCGTGTTCCGGTATGGAGGGTAAGGTAGCCTTATGCATGTGGCATTAGACCTCACCACAAGATAGCTACGCATCATTATCATCTTTGGTGTCTATAGGCGATGGTTGACTCTTTCCATCAGGAGACCCATCTGCTTGGTTGCTATCTTATATATAAAAAACGCAGTATTAACACCTTAGGTGGTGGCTATCTCTTTCAATCATGAGAACTATCTACTTATTTGATATTCTATGAAATAAAATAATTAAATTAAATGTAAAAGTATCTTCATCCCATATCTCCGGAGAGGCAAGCAGAGGTACACCAAGTACACCCACGATTAGCCTTTGTTCCATTAGTTCCATAATGTAATAGGTGGCAACCCTATTGTCAACCGGACACTTATCCAATCCCGAGAAACATTGTTTTTATCAGAAAACTAAAAAACAAATTTTGTAATTACCCGACCGGAAAATCAAATCCGAGACCTCATGTGGTTAACACTGACACCGGAACACTAGACTACAGACGCAATTAAACAAGGCGATTAAATTAAATAAATTAAATAACTAAATATAATTTTACTGCCAAATTTTAAAAATTTGGTTTATATCGAGTATATGAAAAATGTATGATTCTTACGAGTCTGAAGTAATTTATGCTAAAACAATTTATTTTATCTGTAACATTTTCTTGTATTTTCAATATCTGATTTTTATAAAACGAAAATGTGATCTTATTTATTCACTTTTATACAAAAGAGATTCTAAAAGAGAGAAAATCTATACTAATTTAATAAAGTTGAAGAGTTCAGTTCAAAAGGTCTTTTTTTATTTAATACTAACTGCGACCGCTACTTAGTCTGTGGAAAAAAATCTAAAATAATGGGTTAAAACCGATATTTCTCAAGATTAGATGATACTAATATATTCACTTTGAAATATTATGATATCTTAACTAATATGTCAATATTAACTAATATTTCACTGTAATTTGGACCTTAAAGTAACAGTAATAAGATCTTATACTGATTCGGCAGGAAAATATCTTAACTAATATCTTAGATCTTAGCGAATACTAATATATCAGTCACACCATTACTTCTTATTACCGTGGTTTAAAAGAAAGACAGTCCCGGAGTTTTAACCACATACCTCCCGTTCCCGTGAGCTTTCTGAAATAAAATTTATCCTATTTCCTTTCTCGTATCTCAAACTATCTTTGTACCAAAATTCATTCAAATCAGTTCAGTAGTTTTGGCGTTAAGAAGAGACGGACAGACAGGTATTTTCGCATTATAATATCATTATGGATCTGGATTTGATGGTTGAATTTGAAAAATCTTTTTATGTATGATCGCAACAATCATTATGAAGGTTATATTATCTGATCGCCAAAAGTATTATCAGCTCATTACAGATTTAATACGATTAAATATCTATAATAATTACATGGTTACTAGCTGACCTGGCAAACGTTGTTTTGCCATATAAATTATGGAAAAAAAATAGGGGAAGGGTGAAAATTTAGGATTATATATATTTTTTAAATGCCACATGACACAAAAATATTTAAAAAAAAAATTGCCCAAAAAATTAAAATCAAATGTTAGGGGTGGACAACCATTATTACTTAGGGGTGTGCAAAATAGATATTAGCCGATTCTCAGACCTACTGAATATGCATATAAAAATTCACAAAAATCGGTCAAGCCGTTTCGGAGGAGTTTGGTAACTAACATTGTGATACGAGAATTTTATATATCAGATTTGTAGATACACTTATCCCGATTGTATTATTTTAAATATTTTCTATTTCAACAAAAAATCGCCTATGTGGTCTAGTGGTCCGCTGTCAGCATTCACATGAGGTTCCGGGTCCGATTCCTGAGTCGGGCAATTATAAAAAGAGTTTTTTTTTTACAGTTTTCTGATATAAATAACATGACCCGGGATTGGGTAACTAGTCGGTTTGCGATAGGCTTACCACCTATTACATTGTGGGATTAAGTATCTTCAGCTAATCGTGGGTATACTGGTTGTGCCTCTGCCTACCTCTTCAGGAATACGGGTGTGAAGATACATTGTACAACAAAAATTGCAGCCTTTTTACAAACACTTTAATTCTTAATAAAATAGCAGACACAGGCGACTACACTTAGTTGTAGTAATGACATCGCAAATTAAGTTCACTCTATGTGTCAATAAACCGGATTGATCACTTACAGGCGGTAGGTTACGGGCTTTGGACTATCAGAATAGTTCAATGGTAAGAGGTTAGGTGATTCAAGCGAAGAAAAATTAGGTATATAAACAAAATTTTACGAACAAATTACTATATTCACACAAAGAAAATTTTACAGATTTTTGGAATAAAATATTATAACATTCCTTAAAAAACTCTTGCAGTCAAGTCTACTGCTGACTCTGAACAAATTAGTTTCGGTTATCTTATCCAGTAAAATACACCTTGATATGCATCATAAAAAATACTAATTTGAAAATGTCGGACTTGCTCATAGTGTAAAAATTATAAATGGGTAAAACAGGTTTCACGTCATTATAAATAAATAAATAATAAATAAATAAATATTCAAGGGACAAATTACACTAACTGGTCTAACCCCAAAGCAAGCAAATTATTTGCTTGTATTATGGGTGTTAGTCAACGATACTAATACATAGAAATACATATATAAATACAAGAATATATTTAATATACATACACCAAAGCCCGGAAATACAAACATTTATGTTCATCACACAAATGCTTGTCCCCGTCGGGGATCGAACCCGAGCCCCGTCGATCGCGTAGTCAGGATCGCTAACCACTACTAACTGAGCTTGTCTAGATTAAAGTTTTGCAACAAAAACCAACAAATTGTATCGCCTATAATATAATATATATTTCAAATCATTGCAGCTGTTCAGTGTTGTAATAGTGTCTTATGACCAAGCCATTCTTAAGTATTAATCGCTATTTATAACAACTTTTGCAAGATCTTGATAGGTTCTAACCATACGTTTGCAATTATCCATTAATATAACGAATAGACGTCAGAATACACAACCTGGTAGAGAAAATGTAGAAATATATAATAAATAGATTAGAAAGTTTTGAATAAAATTTAATATTTTCTTGTATACAAGAAAATATTAAATAAATATCCCCACGTGTTGGTCCGGGCTCTTTTGAAGAATATACTGCCGTTCTGCAGGCACGTCGTAAATGGCGACCCATTGGCTATATGTGTCACGAACATCGTGACTATTAGGTAGTAGAGTTTTGCAACGTCTCGCCCGGTTGTTTGGTGCCACCGCCGTACCTATTCCTGCCGGAATAGCGTTAATGCTTGCCATTGTCGTGTTTCGGTTCGGAGGGTAAGGTAGCCGGTGGACTTATGCATGTGACATTGTCATTTTGCCACACGGATAGATGTGCACCATTAACATGTTTGGTGTATGTAGGCGATGGTTTCTCTTTCCATCAGGAGAGCCAATCTGCTTTTTTGCTATCTTAGCACCATAATACCACCAATATTAAATATTGTTCATTACACGTGGTAGAGTTCTGGTACGTCTCAATCAGGTACTAAATACCCGGGTAAGACGTTGCGGAACTCTACCACCTAGTAGTCTGGATGGTAGTAACACGTATAGCCAATCGGTCGCGTTTAACGATTGGCCTGGCAGAACGGCAGTTAGTCTATTCTTCAAAGGAGCCCGGACCAAAACGTGGTGATATTTATTTGTTAACTTAATTTAATATTTTTTTGTGTACAATAAAATATTAATATATTAGAAACTTTCGTAAAATGCATTTGAAGGTCTGGTCGTACTTTATAGCCGACAAAATTTCTGGCACATTTTTTTATTTAAAAAAAAAAAAACTGATTTAAAGATGAAAAAAAATCAAGTTGCGAATATTGCATTTTTTGGGATTTTTTTGCGTTGTATATAGCGCAGAAGCGAAATAGCCGCGAACGCTCTGCCAGACTCGCAGGCCTGGTATCGCAAATTAACTAAACTATTATAATATTTTATTGAAATTCCAATTTGTCAAAGGGACCTTTTCAAAGTTCGTAGCCAGCTCTTCGACCATAAATAAAAGTTATTTCATCGGAGATTAGATTGCTTTTTACTCATATCTGGTCACTAATCATAAGGTATTCGGGTTGACTTGTAAAAGATTAACATAATGGAGGACCCTACAGATAATGGTCATAAGTAAGCAATAACAATATAATAAAAAGGAAATATTGCTTAACTACATCGTAAACCTCAACAAAATTAGTGTGGTAATGTTTAAAAAGTGAGGTCATATCAAGATGTACTAACGAGTCTAGTCGCGAGTTCCGTCAATCGCTTGTTACTTTTCTAATTGCTTGCTAATTGTAAACAATGAATTTTATACGCGCCGTGCACGGGTATCCGTACTAAGATTTTTTTTGAAAAATTAGTTCATAATTTAAATAGGTACCAAATTTTTTACATATTCGGTATCAGAATCGAGTACTAAACATCTTACAATACAAAAATCTTTTACTAGTCAATCTGTAGGTATAGATACAGTTTCTCCCCGTGTTGGTTCCGGGTTCCTTTGAAGAATAGACCAACTGCCGTTCTGCCAGGCAGGTCGTAAGAGGCGACCGATTGGCTGTGCGAGTCACTACCATTGTGACTACTTAGGTGGTAGAGTCCTGCATTGTCTCGCCCGGCTTTGGTACTACTGCCTTTCCTAAGTTTTCCTGCTACAATAGCGTCAGTGTTTGTTAATGTCGTGTTCCGGTTTGGAAGGTAAGTTAGCCGGTAAACTTATGCATGTGGCATTAGATCACGCCACAAGATAGCAACGCACCATTAACATCTTTGGTGTCTATAGGCGATGGTTAACTTAGCTTATTATTTAAATATTATTTTTAAAACAATGAAGTGTTGTGGTATTTACCTTATACTATCCTACTTCTTCAGAATACAAATATATAAATGCAAAAAATATGGATGTTTGTGGACGTTAATTTACATTAAACTTACTAATTTAAATAGGTTTATATCACGGATTAAACTAAATACGCCTTTCAAGGCAAATTCTTAGGTTATCAGTGTCGCTTGCATTTACATCCAGAAAGACAAAGTTGTAGTACTTACCGATGAATTAAAATCTCTTCAAGAGTATTCTTTAGGCCTTAACTTTTTATTCGACAGAATGAAATAGCACAATATGGCATATTTCTATTTTTTAGATATATCTAAGAGTGTTTGACATTTACATACATTTGCTCATATGAGCGGGTACGCATTTTTCGTCCTACACCGGGTCTATTAGTATTTGTGTGGTCTGTGGTTTATATAATATTTGGAGAGCACGTTTTAAGGACATATTGTATTGTAATTGCTAAGGTGTACAGAAGATAAATTCTGTGTAGCTAGTTCTTTCACAAAATAATGGAACAACAGATGGATCCGAAACGTAGTACCAAAATAGGTACCACGAATAAAGGCACCACTGGGTTATGAAAGGGAAGGACCACAAGCGATAACCGATATGATTATCACTTGACTGCGGAAGAAAGAAGTTTCTAGACTGCCAAAATGACAGACCGGCGGTTGACTGTATTCAAACAGGTGCTGGTTCGAGAAGGGAGGAAATAACGGGAAAGCCACTAACCTGGACTCTTCCGGAGTTTATACACCACACTTTATCTTCTTAGGTTATAAAGCGGCGGTTGAAACAGCGGATATCACACGCGCGCGAAACAGCGATGCGTTTTCGTTTTAGTTCTAACGGCGGCCGTATTGCGAATGCGTGGCACTGCGAATTGCGCACTCCCCTCTTCCCCTCACCCCGTAGCTTCATATGTGGTCTTCTTAGTGCATTTTCGTGGCTTACTAGGAGACCGGACCAGGAGTATAGGAGGAATAGGAGATTTAGCGGAAGCGGGTTTATATAGCGATACCAACAGATTTTTTCTGCGACAGCCCAGCTCTGAAAAATAGACGATCTGCCATTCAAATTTTTGATACCGGCTACTTTACCCTACAAACCGGAATACCACAATTACAAGCATTGACGATATTGCGTAAGGTAGTGGTACCAAATATCCAGGCGTAACGTTGCGATGCTCTACCACCTAGGAGTCACAACAGTAATGACACGTATAGCCAATCGGTCACTTTTTACGAACTGCCTGATGGAATTGCAGATGGTCTTTTCCTCAAAGAGGGGCCGAACCAACACGGGGAAAACCTCTTTTCATACCAATTTTCAGTAACATAAAAATTGTCGTAACATAAATCTTTTAATTCAACCGGACCATTATTACTAACCATTAAAGAGGATTAAGAGTATAACAGTAATAATGCTAGTCAAGTTAGTCCAGTAGGTTTTATAAGCAACTAAACTCAACAGGCAGAAAATTATGTTCTATAACCTTTTAGTGCTTAGAACGTGCAGAAGCTCTTTCATTAAGATATGTGTTTATTAGCTTTTAGATATTTATACATAGATGCGTATATCGTAACTACATATTTTCATGCCAGAGCCTTTACAGGATAGGCAGAGAGCACCGAGTACTACATATAATGTTAATGTTAATTTAAATAAAAAATAAATAAATATTCACGGGACAAATTACACTTATTGATCTAACCCCAAAGTAAGCAAATTATTTGCTTGTGTTATGAGTGTTAGTCAATGATACTAATACATAGAAATACATATATAAATACTTTTACATACATAATAAACACCCAAACCCGGAAATACAAACATTTATGCTCATCACACAAATGCTTGTCCCTGTCGGAAATCGAACCCGAGCCCCGTTGATTGCGTAGTCAGGGTCGCTAACCACTCGACCAACGGGGCGGTCAAACATATAACTTACAGATTTGTCTTGCTTCTTCTACATACATGACTTTCTTTCCATTATTTTCATCTTCATTTCCCTCATAGACTATTTTATTGATACAGGGGCTCTTCAGCCTCCACAGGAGATTATCCCTGGATTCAGATTCTTCGATGTAAGGAATCTCAGTAGTAGATTGGAGTCTGGTAGCGACGTTCGGTGAAGTAGTGCGACGTTGCCGGATTTCGCTCGACATGTCTGGCAACATCGCGTGACATGACTAATCCACTGAAGACACTGTTGTTTCTTCGTTGTAAGTACTTTCTAACCCACCATCTTTTCGTCTTTTTCTTCTTTCTTTGATTTTTAATTATAACTATGTACGCCACAGCCAACAAAATTACCTCGGTGGGTGTCATGATATCGACTGCCTTATGAAACAAAATTTCGTGATGTCGTCATATATGTCAGGTGAAGTTTCGCGAAGTCGCACGACTTCGTCTAATCTCGCATCAGACATAAGTCGCGCGATGTCGCCAGATATGTCAGGCGAAGTTTCGCGAAGTCGCACGACTTCGTCTGACGTCGCTGCGGACATAAGTTACGTGATATCGCCAGATATGTTAGGCGAAATCGGTTGGCTTCGCTTGACGTCTACACATGTCGTCGGACATTTGCCCCCCTTTGCTTAATATTTTTTTATTCGAGTTTAATTTAGTAACATTGTTAGATGGTAGTACTTAGAAGACAACGATACTAACATAGATGACCTTTATACATTTTTTTAATACTGCTTGGCAGAAAGGCAGTATTCTTTAAAAGGGGGACTGGTAAAGCATTTGTCTACAACGCTGAATGCTACGGGTTTTAAACACCAGCTATGATACGTTTTTTTTTTGGTATTGTTAAAGCTCTTTTTGATAACTATTTTGCATATCAAAATAATTTATCCGTATAAGTAACCCTTTTGCATGAACAGTTAAAATTTGTTTTTAAAAACAATATTGAAATATGTTTAAAGGCAAAATATTTGAAACGAGTCTTGTTTAATCTGATTTGTATATCATTCTTATTCCTTTTCGTTAAATATTTTGCCCGTAAAGTAATATCAGGTAATTAATACTCGACGCACGTTGCCGTCACAACCAAAGCACTCTGGGTGTGTTCAGGACAACTTCTAATTTTGGAAATCTGACAAAGATAGTCACAATAAGCAAAATTTTATTCTGAGTATCTGAGTTCAGCCGTTTTTACTGGACATATTTACTATCTTAACTGTTAAAAGCTGTTGGTTCTGTGCACGATTTTAGTGCCACCTTGCGTCCGCAACTTTGTTGGCTCTGACGCTTGGGCATTTAATTATGACACATTGTGATAAAATATTCGGATATATAGCATCAATGATAGAGTGTCTTGGGTGGACAAAGGGTTGTTAATTCATTTTTGATCATTTAAATTAAATGAGGTAAGTATTTAAAAAAATCGTGTTTTACTTTGGTTATAAAATTTGTTTATTTCATTTTTAGTTGTTTTTTTATACATCATAAGATAGCAAACAAGCAGATGGCTCTCCTGATGGAAAGAGTCAACCATCGCCTATAGACACTAAAGATGTTAATGGTGCGTTGCTATCTTGTGGCGAGGTCTAATGCCACGTGCGTAAGTTTACCGGCTACCTTACCATAGAAACCGGAACACGACAGTGCCATATATATACGAATACGTAAGGCGGTGGTACCAGATCCGGGCGAGACAATGCAGAACTCTACCACCTAGTAGCTACGATGGTAGTGACTAGTATAGCCAGTCGATCGCCTTTTACGACCTGTCTGGCAGAACGGCAGTTGGTCTATTCTTCAAAGGAGCCCGGGACCAACACGGAAAAAAAAGTTGATGTTTTACTGTAAAACAAGATGATATAGCTAATAATATTAATATATAATTGCTTTTATCATTCCAGAATAATGATTGGAGCGCTGAGGGTCAGGTTAACCTAGCTCATTATTGCAATAGATGGCTTGCAAACCTTAAGCTATAGACTTTCGACTTCTGAACTCTTTTCCGAGAACGCAAACGTGTAAAACAAGTGGCTATTTAGATATGGGGTGGATATTTAGCGATAATGTATTTTCATATTCGTGAAAAAAAATATCAATTATGTCATAGACTGGTGGTTTTATGATCGCTTTTATTTCGGTGTATTTAAAAGAGCATGTTATTGAAAATTAATTTATTTTTTCTACATATATTTTTCTTTTCTTGTTTAATGTCTGTTATTATTATTATTTAACTATATTCACAATACGACCGCAGTGTCAGTCCCCCGTGGCTGCCTCGTAGACGCAGCACAACTTTATTCTGGACTCTCTGAAAATCAGTGCTGTGACACAATTGTTGCAGTGTAGGGTTAATAGGGTTCCATTTTGGTATCACATCACTTGCGATACTAAGGTAATAAAAGCATTACAAGCATTCGTTTTCTTTCTTGTGTTCAGATTATACGTTACTGTATATATTTATATATAAATTGCATTACATTGTATTTTTTACAACTTTATTTTAAGTGAATTGCTCACTTCTGTTCAATAATATCGTAAGTTTATGTGTAAGTTGATACCAAATAAATTAATATATATATATATATATATATATATATATATATATATATATATATATATATATGTTTTATAAAAAAAACATTTGTTTCATTTTAAATGCCATACCTTAAATAACTTAAGATTACCACCCAAAAATATTAAAAATACATGTCTCTTTATATGGGGTTTTAAATTTTAAAACGCACATTTTAAAACACCGTACAGAATGATAAGTATAGAGATCCGCATCTACGATACCTATTGTTTGTAATTATTACACTTATTCGCTTATTCGATTGTATAATTAGCGAAATACATAAAATGAAAAAAAGTCTTATATGAGCGTTTGGACAATTTAAAGCCATATATTTAACAAAAAAAATACATGTCCTAATATACGTAGGGACCGGCGAAATGTTTATCCCTGACGGGAATTTTTAAAACGCACATTTTAAAACGCACATTTTAAAACACCGTACAGAATGATAAGTATAGAGATCCGCATCTACGATACCTATTGTTTGTAATTATTACACTTATTCGCTTATTCGATTGTATAATTAGCGAAATACATAAAATGAAAAAAAGTCTTATATGAGCGTTTGGACAATTTAAAGCCATATATTTCACAAAAAAAATACATGTCCTAATATACGTAGGGACCGGCGAAATGTTTATCCCTGACGGGAATCAATCCCAAGCCCCATCGATTCGTAGTTAGATTCGTTAACCACTCGGCCAATAGGGCAGTCAAAACGGTTTATAATACAATTGCGCAATAGTGAAGTATGAAAGGCACATTAAATTAATAAAAATAAACATTACACACTACATTCATGTGACGTACATAGTACATGCTAATCATAGGGTAGATAATTTCGGAAACAAAAGAAAATAATAGTAGGATGAAACCCATTGAAAATGGGAGAAAATAAAGTCAAAATAAGAGGAAAAATAAATTAATTATTAAATACGATTTGAATTTGGGAAGTGTAGAAGGGGGGGGGGAGGGGGGAACTTTGAAGGGGGAAAAATGATTTATCACGATTTTCGGCAAAACTACTTCGATAAAAAAAATGTGTTAACGGTTGATCCTACATGCCATCCCTGAAACTTCCCGCTAAATTAAGGTATTTTAAACTAAAAAGTGTAAAAACTATAAGTATAGATTTTTTCAGTTCAAACATCTATTTTATTAAAATGGCAACATATTGATTTTTGAAAAGTTGTATTTTTGGAAACGATGATTGAATTTGATTTGAATTTTTGAGATCTGAATCTAGGTTGAAAAAACACTTTTTTTCAAAAATTTTCGTTATTGATAAATCCCAAACAGATTGACCGATTTTGATTCAATTAACGGTATTTGGTGCAGTTTTTAAAGGAAAGAAGCTGATAAGATTTTTAAGTTAATCGGTGTATTACCCTGAAAGTTATTTCAAAAATATTAAGTAAATTTGCTAAATTATATGATTATTTGATAATATATGATTTTTTATGTCATAAGGTAGCAAACAAGCACATGTGTCTCCCGATGGAAAGTGTCATTCATCGCCTATAGACACCAAAGATGTTAATGGTGCGTTGCGATCTTGTGGTGAGGTCTAATGCCACACGCATAAGTTTACCGGCTACCTTACCCTCCAAATCGGAACACGACAGTGACAAGCACTGACGCTATTGCAGCAGGAATAAGTAAGGCGGTGGTACTAGTCCCGGGCGAGATAATGCAGAACTCTACCACCTAGTAAAGGTGATACTGTTCTGGGAGTTAGTTATGATCACTGCGTTTATTGAATGATTTCATATTAATTGGCTCGTACAATTATTAACAGATATTTTTAAACCATGAAAATGAAGTATAATTCTTGTACAGGTGGATATAGATATGTATTTTGGGGTAGACGCAGCTTTATGTGCTTATCTGAGCTAAGGAGGTATTCACACCACCACAGTTTGAAGTTTTTTTTTTATAGTATAAGATAGCAAACAAGCAGATGGGTCTCCTGATGGAAAGAGTCAACATCGCCTATAGACACCAAAGGTGTTAATGGTGCGTTGCAATCTTGTGGCGAGGTCTAATGCCACATGCATAAGTCTAAACTTCAAACTGTAACTGATATTTCAATTTTCGTAGATAATCCCGAAAAATCTTGAACAACACTTTCTCAATCTTGACTTATCAAAACTAGTTGAAAACATTGGCAATATTACATATAGCGTCATCTTGTAGGTAGATTACGTGTTATATAGGTAGAAGCGATTTGCGATAAACGATTGTTCTTTGTAAACTACTGGAAATATAATATAGCATTGAGAGCGGCTTAAGACTCAATGTAACGGTAAAAACTTTTTACAAAGCATTTATTACATTTACAAAGTTATTCAGTATTTCAAAAGCTTATACGTGAGTGCTTGGCCCACGTACTACATTTCAGTTATTTTAAAATATTTATTCATTTAAGGTACCTCTCTAATAATAAATTAAAGCTAAGATATGTGTTTAGAGAGTAAGGTAGCTGGTAGATTACGCAGGTGGCATTGCCATCCCGCCATACGGATAGCAACGGATACGGGTGGTTTCTTTTTACGTTAGGAGAGTCATCAGCTTGTTTGCTATCTATTGATTAAAAAAAGCTACGAATTGCAACCCACTGCGTGGTTAAAGTTCTTTAAATACCAAGTGACATTTTCCTGTATACATAAATATAAATATATAATATAAATATTCACGGGAAAAATTACACTTATTGATCTAACCCCAAAGTAAGCAAACTATTTGCTTGTGTTATGGGTGTTAGTCAACGATACTAATACATAGAAATATTATATATATATATATATATATATATATATATATATATATATATATATATATATATATATATATATACAAACATTTATGCTCATCACACAAATGCTGGTCCCCGTCGGGGATCGAACCCGAGCCTCGGGCGGTGGGTCGGGGATATATATATATATATATATATATATATATATATATATATATATATATATATATATATATATATATATATAAATATATATATATATATATATATATATATATATATATATATATATATATATATATATATATATATATATATATATATAATATAACATTTTGAAAAATATTTTTTAGGGTAATATTTGTACACGTAAAGTGAGGATGTTTGTTGTTTCAGTTCAGCTTTTGTAGAACTCAGCACCTAAATTTAAATCACACAGCTGCTGGCGCCGCCCTCGCCTTCGCCATCGCGCCGCAGACTGATGGGATCCAGTTTGAGCCTTTTAATTTTTTGCCTATCATTATATGTTAAATATATCAGATAGGGCATGCAAGTAGAATTAAAGCGATCGAAGTGAAATCACTGCGGATAATTTCGTGTGACGTTCACAAAAATAGAAAAAAAAACAATTCGAAAAAAAAGAATAAAATTTTATTTTCGTTATGGTTGTGGTGCAGGAACTAATATTTTATGCCTCTTTTTTGTATTCCGTGTTCTATACTAATATTAGGTGTAGAGAGCTATACGATTTGAAATATTCAAAAACTACTGGACCGATTGAAATTTATTTTTATAATATAAAGCTACATTATCATTGTTTGATATAGGATATTTTTTGACCCAACTGGATAAAAAGAAAATGGTGTGTGAATCACGCGAACGAGGTCGCAGGAAATAGCTGGTATAAAACAATTTAAAAATAATAAATAAATGCTGACCTATACTACTGAAGAGGTAGTAGGCAGAAGTGCTAAGCGTCCATAATTAGCCAACAATAAGAAACCCCATGGTTAGACAAGTGGACAAGCTCTTGACAAATCGGGCACATATCCAGTCTCAGTCAAGTTATTCTTAAAAACTGAATTTTTTATAATAATTTGCCATACCCAGGTTTATGCGTGTACAGCGTATAAAAACCCCTCTTCAACCTTAAAAGGGCGTACAAGTACGAGTATGTCGGTGACATTATCCCACGAAAAAATTAAACGATTCTATTTACAAAATACTAGCTGCCGCGTGCAACACGCTGCACGTTATAAAAGTTTTTGGCGAATCCCGCGGGATCAACTAATTTTTCCAGGATAAAAAGTAGTCTGTGTGCCAAGTCATCTTCTAGCTGTGTGCCAAATTTCATTTAAATCCGTTCTGTGTGTCTTTGGGTGATAGAGTAACAAACATCCATCCATCCACCCAAACATCCAAACTTTCGCATTTATAATATTACTACCTGCAGCGTGCAGCCCGCTGCATTAAAAAAGTTTTTAGCGAATCCCGTGGGATTACGTAATTTTTCGGGGATAAAAGTAGCCCATGTGCTATTCTAGTTTATCATCTACCTGCTGTGTGCCGAATTTCATTCAAATCCGTTCTGTAGTATTTGCGTGATTGAGTAACAAACATCCATCCATACGTCCATCCTAACATCCAAACTTTTGCACTTATAATATTAATATAGATAATCTTATATATAAAATTCTCGTGTCACAATGTTCGTTCCCGTACTCCTCCGAAACGGCTTGACCGATTCTCATAAAATTTTGTGAGCATATTGAGTAGGTCTGAGAATCGGCCAACGTCTATTTTTCATACACCTAAATGCTAAGGGTTGTCCATCCCTAAAAATATTTTTTTATTTTATGGACAATTTTTTTTAATTTTTTTTTTTATGATTCAACATTGAAAAATACATACAACTCTAAATTTTTACTCTTCTATCACCAACCCTTACTTTTTAATTAAATAATTTATATAGCAACACAACGTTTGCCGGGTCAGCTAGTATAATATAGATAACTGTTTTGGTATTTTGAAATCCTTTTTCAATTTCGCTAAAATTTAACGAATATCAAAATTCCATCCAGTATGTGGGCACGGTCTCGTTGTAGCGTCTGTGTTTATCGCCATTTTTTATCCGGCATATTGTGTATGGGTATACTTAATATTCGAAATATCATTTGAGATTCATTATTTTGGTCGGCAAAGATTAATCTATCTATATCCACAAAATAATGGCATATTATATATGACTGTATAATGTGTTTGCGGATCGGACAGGTTTTGTTCACGCTGTATATTGCCAAACCTCTGACACAACAAAATAAATCAATTTCCTGTAACACAAGTGCTAACTGCAAAATGCTTTTAAATATATCGCCTTAAAATAATATCAGAGCAAAAGCACTTCAGTATGTTTGACCTGCTAGCTAATGTATGTAATAGCAGCGCTAAGTAAGTATTACTTAAGTAAGAAATAGATCGGGTTCTTATATAAGTTTTGGTGATGCCTTGATAATTTCAAATGAATAAAATAAGAAATTCTTTAAAGCGTAGCATAACTATGTGAATTACATTCCCACTAGAAAAACTTGATAGAATATTCTTCTAGAAGCTGATGGAATTACAATTATCATGAATTATTCCATATTGGTATAAAATTGACAACTAAATTCGGTTAATATTTATTTTCTAAACTTACGTATTTACTTATATTAAACGTATTTGTCTTAAAAAGGGGTACAACGTTTTTGCTCCACGTATTAATATATAGATGATAAAGTTATTGGTTTTGCATTTATCTCGTAACTCAAATTTGTACGGATCTTCTCTAAACATTTATTTTGTTTTGTACAGGCGATACGGGCTTACTGTCAGCAGTTTGCTTGTGTATAAAACCTGTAAACGTTGTTGCCCTTAAAGCTAAGTACATAGTCCGTAAAATTGGTTTTAAGATAGATTTACAAACCTTTTAAGATTAACTCATGACTAGCAAAGGTCCTTGAAGTGGTATATCTACATAGGAAAGAAATTCTGATATTGCCAACAGCAAAAAGCAAAAGTAATGAGGGACGCGTCGAATAAAATATGCAACCACTCGACCCCAACTGATTTGTAGATAGGTGTATACCTCGTTCTTTCATTTTGTGGAATTTCAAATATATTTCCTCCGTGTTTATTTTCCAGAGTCCTTTTCGTTTCACTCGCTACACCACAGTAATTTTAACAAGAACAAGGGAATGGTGATTTTCTACACCTTTTGGACATATGCTTTTGTGAATTTCTTTTCCTGTATCATTCTTTACATTGCTTTGTTGCTTAGTATTTATTTTTTAGTGTAAAGTACATCTATGGTAACATTCTTGTTGGTCTAGTAAACAGCTTTTTCGAATTAAATTATGTGAACCCAAGTTAAATTTCTAGATCGGACAAAATTGTATTGAGTTTTTCTATCTAGAATCTCAGTAAAATCTCAGTAGTAACCGAAAGTTTGGAGTTGGTGTGTTAAGATCTACGTACTTTTGGAAAGTATGTAAAGTTACATATATATTTTGTCAGCACTTATCTCGTGCTAGGGAATTTTTTTTAAACTAAACTAAAACAATTTTTGGCACGACTGGACTCATTGGACACTTGGGGAATCAAGAGCGTTTCTTGACGTAAAGTTCACTTTCCTTACCCCGCAAGGAAACCAGGCTGATGTTGACCACCGAGAAAATTCTTAGTAGCAACTCGGCGTCTTGGTGTCGATTGCAAAGATTTCTGTGTCTTTGATAAGCTCATAAAGCTTCCAAACCCGGTGCCCAACTGGTCGATAAGTTTAACACCTGTTGAATCAATATCCGTTTTGGTCCGATCTCCCTTTGTAGAATATAACATCTACCATTCTATCACGCAATTCGAAGGTGGTGTCAAGAGTCTTCGCAACCTGCGTGTGTGTATGAAGCGAGTGATGAATGTGGAGGAAGCGAGACAAGCCTTCAAGGCTCGTGATGTTTGGCACTCGGTTCTCTCTGCCTACACCGTAAGGGATCTGGCGTGAAGATATATATGTAATATTCAAATGCTTTTATATTTTTTTCATAGAAGAGGAACGAAACAAGGAGGAGGATCACTTGATGTGAGTGTTTGCCACCGCCCATAAACTTATTATAATAAATTTATGTATATGTGAGTGGTTACGCAAAAAGGGACCTCAAGGGAAAATAATTGATTTCGAGTAAATCACGTTTAAAATGTTGAGTCGAAATGAGAGAGGCGCGGGGTGTTTTATGTTAGTGTCGTTAGTGAGCGACTTCGTCAGTGAGAAATAGCACGTGTTTGCGATAGCTGTATTATTGGTGACTTATTTATTCGTCTTTTACTTGTCTTTATGTGCGCGCTAGAAAAAGAAACTAGTGTCGCTGTGTATAAGGTGTAATATTTTCAAAACTGCCTCGGCTTACATAAAAAATCATTAAAAAAAAACTACGGCACCTAAAATTATTTTGATTAGAACAAAACAAAGATGAAGGACCATAGAATCAGAATTTATCAAAAAAAAAAAAAACCGTTTCCAATCCCTTCAGGTCCCTTTTTGCGTAACCACTCACATATATATTTTTAACGCAGTAAAACTGCAGCAACCAACTACCCATTGCCTGTATCTCTGGGACCTTGCATAAAATCTTCGCAATTCACTTCACTTTCCGATGTTATGGTCTGTAAAATTACAGCATATCTGCGGGTAAGTTCTCCATCCAAGCCTGTTTGTCAGCAGTTTTTTTTTTATATATCATAGGATAGAAAACAAGCAGATGGGTCTCCTGATGGAAAGTCAATCATCGCCTATAGACATATATATCTTTGTTGATGCAACTTATACCGTCCACATTTAGCGGAACATGGCTGTAGCGATGCTACGCTGTCCGATCCGTTGTAATGTTACAAGTGTAGACGCAGCTTTTTATGACCTGCCTGGCAGAACGGCAGTTGGCCTTTTCTTCAAAGCGCCCCGGGATCAACACGAGGAATATTTTTTTTACTGGAGACTCAAACTACCTAATAATAATAAAATAACTCCTGAAATTTTAAGTTTTCTTTTCATCCCAAATAGTCCAGTAAAAAAGTTTAAAGTTTAGCTACTTTAGTTTAGCTCCAAAAAATAAAAATTAAATTTGCTTTGTAATTAATTATAAAACCTTACCAGAATTATTACGGCCCTGTACCATGCAGCGCGTGCATCACATAAATATGTACTAACACTACTACACATGTATTCCCATATTTTTATATTTTTACATATTTTACTACAAATTTAATTTTTATTGTTTGTAGCTAAACTAAAGCAGATAACAAAAAAATGAAGAGGAACTTTTTGTGTAGAATTTTTTTCTCTACAACTTTTACTTGAAACTTTTTTTTGTATTTCCTACCGTTATTAAGTTATTTAAAAAAAGGCATTTTTCAACCCTTTTTTTATTTTTTTTTCATACCTTTCCCCTAATTTTAAATCAAAATTTATTTCATAATATCATTATTTAAGTATTAATGAACACATTTTTACTCATTGCGCCAAAACTGGTTGATCATGGTTTCATTAAACTTTTTACTGGACTAAAACGTAACGATAGAACTTTATCAGCAAGTCTTTCGCATTTACGTGAAAACAAATGACATCTGTCATATTAACATTTATCGAGTCACGTATCTTACTCGGGATGGAATATTTATATACTACGTTGCCCTTTCTGAAGATAAAGAGTGTGTCAGAAAGCTTATAGACAAATTGAACCGGTCCCATTCACGAAAAAATTCTTTGTGTTATGTCACAAAGGGAAAACCTACTGTTTGATTAATTTGAGAGCATGACCATTTGCAATACACGTATAAACATATACTTTTGAAAAAAAAGAGCTCGCAGGCGACAATCGAGTCGTCTGATGGGAACCTGTCACTGTTGCTCATATGTCATTGATTTCTTATAAATAAACAATGATAATTATTTTTGCTCATAGAACAAAAATAATTTCAACACATTTTTGATGACATAGTGTAGATGTCTAATATTTTCGGAAATCCTCGTTCGTGTTCTTGTATATGGGCATTGGATAAAGTTATAAAAGGCAAGAACATCCGATCGATTCTGTTATTGAAAAATTTACTGTTTCTGTTTGATACGCTTTTTGAGGTATTCGTGTTTATTCAAAAACAATAATAATATATATTTAACATTAATAATCAATTATAGGGATGTAATTACGTCGGGTGATGTTACCACTTTGAAGGTTGATGACTTTATGGAATGTGAGGAAAAAGAACTTCCCGTCCACGCAAAGTAATTTGCCTGGGGACCAAATGCATCGGAAAAGCATTAAAACTTGTATATAGTATAGCACTATAAGATATGCACTATATGTATAGCACTATAAGATAAATAAATGTTATTCGTTGAAGATTCCTTAGCCGCTAAACTACATTATGTAATAAATAATAAAAGTGTAAGCGCTTACGAAAAAGTGTGGAGTTTTCGAACGCGGATACAGAACAGAAGAAATGCAGAAAGATAAATATTTATTTTTAAACTTAATAAATTAACGAATTATGGCCAAATTTTGACTACTAGATAATCACTGGTACTGCTTAATTTATGAAAAACTGATAGTATTAGGGTTAAATTTTTTATGTGATACTACAAACCACATAAATACTGGTAATACTATCAGTTTATCCAAAAGATAAATGTTAAGAATGGTACATAAAAGGTTAACAAATCAAATATACAATGCGAATATGGACGGATCTAGGTACCGAAGAAAACAAAGATTGACATACCACGATCAGATTGATCGGGTGCTGCCCGAAAGTGGTATAAAGAAACTCTTGATGGAAAGTGGCAGAAAATTCTTTAATTTTTTTCATTTAGCCGTTAACCGCCAAGTCTATATCGTCCAATAGGGAACTTCGTTCCAATAACAAACAGGTAGTATTTGTAATTTCATCAAGATGTATTCAAATCAATCGCTGTTCGTTAATGTCACTAAAACTCGAGAACGGCTGAACCGATTTGTCTGATTTTGGTTTTGAATTAAAAGTTGAGAAAATATAGAAAAAAATAAGAGTAGTTAAAAAGGCAGAATAACGTATGCCGGGTCAGCTAGTTAATAATAAAATAATGGTATGGCTTTTGAATAGTTACTCTTTCACGGCTAAACAGCAGAACCGATTTTGATGAAACTTGGCGAGGAAATATTTTAAAATCGAGGCTACTATATAAAAAAATCCAACCCTTACGGGGCTAAAAATTTAAAAGTTTGTGTGTAAGACTATATAGAAGATACGTTGATCTTCTCGCGGACGAAGCTGCGCGGGTCAAGTAGTTACAAATATATTCTGGTGTATGTTCTGTTGATGAGCACATAGCATTCCGTTAAGGGTATTTTAGTGCGTTGTAGCATTATGAAGAAACTCATCAAATTGTTCTAATATATCATTCCAATAATGGTCCAATATTATTAATTTATAAAAAATAGTGGGCAAATGAGTACCCCCACTTTTAGCAAAAGTATACGCTTTTAGAAAAAGTATACACTTTTAGAAAAAGTGTATACTTCCACCATCGGTGTTTAATGAATAATTGTTATGCCAGAGGTCTTGCAAGTGCATTGTAAACCTTGAAAATGTATATTCTCTTTTCACTTGTATAAGTGAATTAGGTAATTATATTACGTTGTAGGGTTCTATTGTCTATATAGTACTTAGCAGTATAGGAGGTTGTCTATTTTTTAATTAGTTCAGATCAACATGGATTAAAATTTCTGTACTTTTTTTAACTGTAAAAACTAATAATTAGAATTTGTACCTGAAGGAAATATAATAAATTGATTGAGATTTAATATTTTAGTAGGTACATTTTCATGCTAAAATTAATTATTTCCAGCTTAGTGTTTATCTTAATTGCACTTTACTACTTAAAATCCTAAATGCACTTTTCATTACATTACTAGATTTTTATTTTCTGCATTAAATCGGCATAGTTATAAAATAAATCCACAGAAAAATTTAATATTCTAAATAAAAAAATAACTACGATAAAAATAGCTGTAGGTGAAAGTTTAGTGTAATCGTTTAAAAAATAAAAAAGTTTTCGTATTCAGTTATTGCTGTGATTAATTTATTGTAGTAAATATCGTTCTTATCAAATAATATGTAAAAAATGAACACGTGAAAACAAAACACAAATAATTACTTATAATCTGAAAAGACGTGTATTTTTGTGCCTATTTCCAAAATTAATTATTGACAAATATTAAATTCGAAATCAAAATTTTACAATTTACGTAAACATGAATGAAAAATTTATATTTTACGATAATGTTTGTAATAAAACTATGTAATAAATCAGCCTACAATAAATACATGCATTGGCACTCGTTAAAGAGGCAATTACTTCAAGTACGAGAGTCGATCGTTCTGTTATTGAGGAGTCGTTTGCTCGGGATGGGCGGTGGCCTATGAAACCCAATTAATATTCTCGTTACATCGGCTAACGGCACATTAAATTTGTCTACGTGGAAATGATTAGAAAATATTGGAGGTCCCCACGAAATTAGTTTTATGTTTGTTAAGGTAGTGAGAATATTTAATTATGGCTACGAGTGGCTGCGAGCTACGGATTGTAGCCTCATCGAAGCGTGGTGTGTGTTAAATGACAAGTTAATTTTGTCTTTAAATTAAATTAAACCAAACGAGTATGGTTAGCAAGAAGATTTTATAGTTGTGATACCCAAGGGACATTAACACAACAATGTTAAGATGATTTTTTCTGTTTCGAAAATGTGGCCAAAAAGATCAGCAGAAGGCGACCGATTGGCTATACGTGTCACTACCATCGTGACTACTAGGTGGTAGAGTTCCGCAACGTCTCGCCCGTGTAATTGGTATCACCACCTTACCTATTCCTGCTGCAATAGCATCAATGCTTGTCATCATGTGTGTAAGGTATCCGGTAGACTTATGCATGTGGCATTGCCATCTCGACGCACGGATAACAACGCACCATTAACATTTTTAGTTTGGTTTCTCTTTCCATTAGGAGGGCCATCTGATGGTCTTCTAATGATATAAAAAGTATAAAAACTACAAAGAGCTTTCTAGAGCGTACACTTATTTTTCTCATATTCCTGTATTCTACATAATGGAGATTCATGGATAGCATTAGATTACTATTTAAAATCCATTTCCAACGGTATACGTCCCTTGAAATTTGATGTGGCTTCTTAAAGATTTTTTAGCCGATTATATACTTTTTCTAATTTTTTAAATGCATTATATATTTATCACAGATATTTACTGTAGGCATTTTACTATAGTTACACGCAAAAAAGGCGCTAGTCGTCGAGTTGCGGAGACCTGCCCTCGGTGAAGTGAAGTATAGGCATTTAAAATTATTTTATTTTAATAACGCAATTGCTAAATCTTTAAAAGGGCTGTCGAATAAAATTTAAGCGAACGTCATAGCTACTCTGTGTAAGATATATGCAAATTATGTAACGCAGCAAAATTACCTAAACCTGACGGCACTTCCTTCTCCACTTGACACGAAGCATCAAATTCCGCACTCGGCTTAGTAAATTTTATTGTTTTTTTAGCTATCCATGGGATTTTACATAGATACTTATGAAACTTATGTAGCTATAATACCAAACTGTATCACCTAATTTTGTTATTATCAGTTTTTTAACAGTCCCACACTATTGAAGCAAATTTAAAGACGTATTCACGTCAAAAGATAGGAGCTCTAAAAACAATAATAGAGCGGAGGCACATGGCCTGGGTACCATGGAACGTCTTTTGTAAAAACCTCGCAACAGCCTAAGAGCTCGGCATCAAACAACTTTTAACTTGTTTTGCCTCATATCAATACCAAATACTTATTTAAGGTTGTGGTTCAGGGCAGTGTTGAAGGCATCAAGCTCAGAGGACGATTATTGATGCGATGAACCGATCAAATTATATCATCCGTTGGCGGACCCTTGTACATTTGGATGACGAACAAGAAAAAAAGATTGCGAGAGGCGCGCTGCCACGGTTTCTTATTTATTCGCATTATCCACCTGTCAACAGTACTATGCGGGGTTTCAATCATAGGTCATTCGTAGAGATAACCATTAGCAACTAATTTAATAATAACGAGGCGTTATGGGTTAAGCCGCTTTAAAGTAAAACGTAAGTAAATATTTTTGACAATTGATTTTTATTTATATAGATAATATCTTATTACATATACATAATAAAATATATTGCAAAACACCGACAAAAATACATTTTATTCTAGGTGTTAATATTATAACTTTTATTAAAATGTCAGATGTGGTGCGCATTCAATAAATAATGTTTATTACTTCATAAATTCCAGCTGATACTTTTATCTCTTAATTAACAAATAGTTATTTGCTTCTAATATTTAATTTATTAGTGAATAATTGTATACATTTTTAATATACTAAGTAAAAACCCATTACCAGGAATTAAAACATAATAAATGCTTAGACGTTTAAGTAGCTCACTTGCAAAATTTAACTAGTAGGTAGACTTTTACGATGACACGCCGGAATGTAGAATTATCATCTTACTTATTATTGTATATTAGTATATAATAGTCAATTTTTAACATAAATAAAGAAATAGAAATGAAAATTGCATTTATATTTTAATATATCAGCCGCTAAAATGATAACAAATAAAAAATATTCTCACCACATTACTAAGCTTTTTTTGTCATTTACAGGATATTCTTAAAAAGGTCAATGAACACTAAAAAAAACGCAGGTTTAACAAACTAGTGTTGATTAAGCTTACGTCTGTCCATGTTTGATACAAAAGTTATAATAAAAAAACATTTACTATAGCATTAGGTACTAATGATATTCATCATAAAAAGTAAAAAAAAAACATAAAATAAAATAAACAGCATGTGCTAAGCGTAAAATCTCCTTTGCAACAAGACGCTGGGTTAAGTTTGTTCAGAAAAAAAAAATATAAAAAGTGATAGATAGTACGTAGACAAATATATTACATAAGTGCACATGCGCACATATATGGGATTTAATAGATAGCAAAGCTTCACGAAAACACGTCCAGACTACTAGGTGCTAGACTTTTGCTTTATCTTGCATGCATTTAGTATCACCGTAAGGTTTCACAGCAATAGCATTAGTGTTTATTACTATCGTGCTCTATATAAAAGGGAAAGATAGCTCTTGTAAAATTATCCGCGTGACATTTTAATCTGCTACACGGATTACAATATACCATCAACACTTTTGTAGTCTATGGTTGATTGTGACTTTCCATCAGGGAGAGCCCCATATGTCTTTGCTATTCTACGATAAATTCTTATTTCCTATTCTATAATGATTCTATAAAACCTCACCGGTTCACAGATAAATAAGGTGTTTACATTTTGATATGCGAAAATAGAAAACGAATTGGTTGTTTCCGTCACAAAGCAATCACGTGTATCAAATAACGAGGAGACGTTTGTAAGCCAATCTGTGAAAGCAATTATCAGTTTTATTGAACATTCCTGCCAATATATTCCGTGTTTCGTCATGTATTTCAGGATATTATCTTTGTTTTTAGATTCATGCGTGATAAAAAACTTTCTCTATGCGCAAGCTATAAATACTACCTACAACGGTAAATAATAATTTCATTTAATTATAGATCAGAGTAGATTTTTTTAACTTTAGGGATACTAAAGCTGATTTTCAATACTAAAATTTATGGAAAAAGATGTCAATTATGCGAGCTTTCTTCAAGCAAATAACGCCTCATTGGTCACTTTACAGGGTGTCTACCTCCACATACGGTGGCAAACATTATTTTTAGGAATAGATAGGCTTGTGGCAGTGGTAACAAACCCGGGCGAGACAATGCAGAACTCTACCATCTAATAGCCACGATGGTAGTGAGTCGCATAGCCAGTCGATCGCCCCTTATAAATATCATGGTAGAACGCCAGATGGTCTATTCTTCAAATAAGCCCAGACCAACACGGAGAAGATAAAGAATACTGTACGTCTTATCCATATATTAACTGCTTCGTGGTCTAGGGGCTAGGCTAATTTGTACAGTTCATGAGGTCTCGGGTTCAATCCCCAGGACGGGCAAAAGTGTTTATATTTTGTATTTTTTCACGAAAATTCAAAATCTTAGCAGCAGCTCGGAGACTGGCAGCTGGTGTGTTCCCTCCGGATTTCAGATGAGCACGTAAAGTTGTCAGGCGCGGTTGTTGCTAGAAATAGTCGATATAGTTATTATGTTGGTGAAATGTGGCGACGGGGGGATTCACCTCGCTAACCCACAAATCGGTGAATCGTGAAGAACCGAAAAGTCAATAGACACTCGGTTTGCTCTGTCTACTCCACAAGGGACCCGGGCTTTATGATACCTTATTTTTACTAACCGTATTGACTGCAATATCCAACAAAAGGAAAGTATCATATCGACGTTCTACAATTTCACATAGCTCAGAGCTACGGTTAACAGTAGGTAACTGAATAAGGGCTCTATTACTCGTATTTAAAATTTTTGCCGGATTTTGATAAACGCGGAAGCGCTCGTCGTTACGTCGTAAATCAAATAAACATATGCGTAAGTTACTATCGTTCGTTCATTCATGGGTTCGTTTTCATCTCTATAAGTGTGTGTCATATAATTCTTCTGCACTTGTAATTATTTTGATAGAAAAAGTCTCATTTGCATTTCTTACCTGACGCGGAATTTAACTACTAAAGCAATGAATATCTATATATAATACATAATAATAAAATAGTAGGAAAGTCTAAACTGTACATTGAATATTTTTTTTAAAGAATGCTTGGGGCGTGATCTACAATCGATATCGAAGCCAAAAATATAGTTTTTAGAATTTTTGTCTGTTTGTCTGTTTATATGTTTGTCTGTATGTATATCCGGGGTAAACTCAAAAAGTGCTGCATGGATTTACTTAAATTTTGCATGAACATTACTAATAGGTCGGGTCAACATATAGGCTGCATATTATCACGCTATCACCTACGGGGGAGGAGCAGTGTGGAGTAAACGAAGTCCGTGCGGACGAAGTCGCTGGCAACAGCTAGTTAATACTTAACTTTTATTGGTTATAAATTCCAATGATAAATAAATGGCCAAAATGGCCATATTATAAGAAAATTAATACGAACATAATATGTACCCAATTCTAAATAATAAACCGCATTCCGCGATATAACTCTATGGTTAGTAATAATAATGTCCTAATTATCGCAAGAGAGTAAGTAACAGTCGTTAAAGTTGGCAGGTAATGGGGATCATAACTTTTTTTGTTGTCACAGGGGAAACGCAATTTACGCACTGCCGAGTAATTCAATGTGCCCAAGTGTGGGACTCGCTGGCTAGTAGGTGTTTGAATAAATAAATATTCACGGGACAAATTACACTTACTGATCTAACCCCAAAGTAAGCAAATTATTTGCTTGTGTTGTGGGTGTTAGTCAACGATACTAATACATAGATATACATACTTATATAAATACGGGAATTTATTTAATAAACACAATTTTTGTGTCCGCTCTTCCTAATCGGTAAGTAAAGCGGTTTGATGATATTTGTTTATTTTTGCTATATTTACATAATATACATTATTATTCAAAAATTCAGCTGACCCACGCAGCTTCGCCCGCGAGTAAATTAACATGTCATCGATTCATCCGCTATTTCAATCCTTAGAGGTTGATTTTAAAAAAAATACGAATCTTTAACTATTTTTAAGTCAAACTTCATCAAAATTGGTTCGGTGGTGTAGCCGTGAAAGCTAACAGATAGGTAGACGCGTTGGTCCGGGCTCCTTTGAAGAATATACCAACTGCCAGAGCCAGGCAGATCACAATGGCGGCCGATTGGCTATACGTGTCACTACCATCGTGACTATTAGATGATAGAGGCGGTATCACCGCTTTACCTATTCCTATAGCGTCAATATTTCTTACTGTCGTTTACCAGTTTGGAGGGTAGGTAGCCGGTAGACTTACGCATGTGGTATTGCCATCTCGCCACACGGATAGCAACGCACCAATAACAGCTTTTGTGTCTATACCCGATATGGTTTATCTTCCAGTCAGAAGAGCCATCCGCTTGTTTGCTATCTTATGATACAAAAAAAACAGACTCTTATTAATATTAATACGGATGAAGTACAGATAACAGAATACTTATATTTTTTGAAAATAAAATGTGAGTGCAGTTCAAACAGAGGTTGAAACAGAGGTGAAATTTCTTGGAAACTATTCTTCAACTATAATAAGTATTAAATATACTTTGCTCACTATACGACGCCTGCTTTCTCAGTTCGATTTGGCAATATATAGAATTACATAAGCATGTATTATACAATATACATTCATCGCATGATAAGAAAAGTTAGGCTGCAAAGCATCGCACAAGGAGGAGACGAAAAAATATAATAAAGAAATATATTTTGAATACTGTTTTTTTTTGTAGGATGAGACTCACGAACGGTTCCCGAAAGGATTTTTTCCGAAAGGACACAGATTAATTGACTGTTAAAATTGATTTGCGTTCGACAATCTCATCTCGCGCAGGCTAAATCCTATCGATGTATGCATTTGCCTCTTTTTCTTTTCAGGGAGTTTTAACTCACAGCGATTCTGAATTTTGATTTTTACTGTTTATAAATATTTTTTTTTGTATTTTATTTTTTATTATTTGTATAAGAAATCAATGTAGAATTTTCTAAATGTAATATAAATCATAGCTCTGCAAAAGAGTTACTTACTGCTAAAAATACATTATAGCTCCGTTAGATGCCATCACTTTTCCAAAGAGGTGCTAAGAAAATATGTTTATTTTTCATTTTTTAGGGATTATATTGTTATTTTTACCCATTGATATAAAAAACCCAAGATACACAATTAGTGTGTCAAAAACGTCCTCCAAAAATGAGCGCACAATTTTAAATTGTGCGCTCATTTCAAATAGAATCGCGTCAGCCGCGTCACTGTCAATTTTCTTTTCGTACATTGCTTTGTTAAAACAACTATAAAGCTTGCACTTAAGGTTGGATATGCAAAGACATATGTTTTTGCCATATCTATAACTACTCAAAAGAAATTAGGGACACTATTGAGTGTCAGTTTTGTTCGGGACTGTGCATCTAGGGTTTTTTATATCAATGCTTTTACCCAACAAAACATCCCAACTACAAAACTAAAGTTTACGCAAGTACAAAAGATTTTTGTCTAACACCCTTTAAAGCATTTCTCGTCATAAGGGGTACCAAATGTAGCCAAGTCTTGAATACTGGTTGAAATAAATCACATTACTGTGGGTGTAGTCCTTTAGTAAAGGATATAATATTCTAGAAAATTCACAGCAACATATTTCTGTCCCAATGTGACGTAAAATATTACTTTATAGATACATTAATTTTTAGAATTTTTCTCATAACTTATATGTGTTTTATTGAAAAAAAAAAAAAAAGATTTAGAATGTATAAGGGATTCCTCATTTTTTAACTTAGCATAACAATGTTATTTATTTCTTTTTTTTTTTTCAAAACGTAAAAAAATTTTTCATTCATTATATATATATATATATATATATATATATATATATATATATATATATATATATATATATATATATATATATATATTAGGGTGGAGTGAAAAAAAAATATATTTTTTTTCTTCTTAGCCTGGGGGTCAAATTTGTAGCTTATAAAAAACAAAAATGTTTGAAAAAAAAATAAAATTTTTTACTCAACATCTTGAGGCAGCCCACTCATTTTTAAAATTAATTACGAGTAAAAATATTTGGTTGCAAAAAAAAATTTTTAAAAGTGTTCTAAAAACTTCAAAATATCCTCTTTTATGCCAATTAAAAATCACAAGTTAAAAAAAATTTTTGTGACTATTGTTTTAATATTTAAAAAAAATCCAAAAAAGTAACATTCCTCGTTAGGGCACTAGAATAAAATTTGAGTTGGAAATGATCATAATTGCCAATTCTTGGATGTTTTAAGACATTAAAAGACAAAAATTTTTTTTTTTTGCAACCACATATTTTTACTCGTAATTAATTTTAAAAATGAGTGGGCTGCCTCAAGATGTTGAGTAAAAAATTTTATTTTTTTTTCAAAAATTTTTGTTTTTTATAAGCTACAAATTTGACCCCCAGGCTAAGAAGAAAAAAAAATTTTTTTTTTCACTCCACCCTAATATATATATATATATATATATACATATATATATATATATATATATATATATATATATATATATATATATATATATATATATATATTTAAAAGAATGAAAACTAGTTTAAAGTTTATGCGAAAGTTATTTGAAGTTAAAGTAACAAAACTTTATATTTGAGCAAAATATAAAGTCAGAAAGTTAAGAATTTATTTCAGCACTTTTTTAAATTAACATCTCAAAAGGTTAAATAAAGTTAGGAGCACCTTAGCACCTTTAAAGAAATGAATAGTTTCTCAAAGAAGTTGTTGTTCACAGGTAGTTTACTTTTCTTCTTCGTAGTAGGTTTGCTTAATAAGTAATTTGATCATTTTTATGTAGTACTAACTGTTACTCGCGCATTGGATCGGTTCGTGGTAAAAGTCATACATTCTGAGATAATGTACCTTTCTATCATTTTAATGGTAAAAAAAATTAAGATCGGTCCAGTAATTGTTGAGTTTATTCGTTACAAACATACCAAAATACAAATGTTTTTTCTTTATAAGCATTACTAGCAGTTTATGGCGACTTTGTTCATGTGATCGAAAATCGTTACTTCCCTTTGCCCAGTCGGATAAAAGAGAAGCCTATGTCACACTGCAAGAGAATGTAGTTGTCTAAATAATAAATAATAGTTTGTAAAACATTACAAGTGTATTAACAATAATTAACTAAAAGTAATCGCTTTCTAAATGTGAAAGGATTTTTAAAATCGGTTAAGTCGTTTTTGTGTAAAATCGTAACAAACAAACAAAAAATGAAGTCTTTCTTCTTTATAAAATTAGTTTAGATTAGTGCTTACTTGCGACTTCGTTCAAGTGACCAAAAATCATTAATTCCTTTCACTCGGCCGAGTAAAACTTAGCTTACGTAACTTCATAGACAATGTAGTTTTCTAAAGGTGAAAGAGTTTTTAATATTGGTCGAGGAGTATTTGAGTAACAAACAAACAAAAAATCAAATTCCTCTATAGAAAACTGGTTTTTACCCGCGGCTTCACTTGCATTTAAACCTTTAAAAATGTATTTTTTTAACAAAAAGTCTCCTATGTCACTTCTCATAACTCCAAGAATATGTACCTCCAAGTAGAGAAGGTCAAGTAGTTTTCGCGTGAAAGCGATATATATATATATATATATATATATATATATATATATATATATATATATATATATTATATATATATATATATTATATATATATATATATATACTTATATATATATATATATATACATATATATATATATATATATATATACATATATATATATATATATATATATATATATATATATATATATATATATATATATATATATATATATATATATACTTATATATATATATATATATATATATATATATATATATATATATATATATATATATATATACATATATATATATATATATATATATACATATATATATATATATATATATATATATATATATATATATATATATATATATAAGTAGGGATTATTATTAGTTTAGATTTAGTATGTAATAGTTAAACGATATTTTATTGTAAGACGATTCAGAAATAAAGGTTCTTCTCCTTAATGACATTTCATTTTAAATTGAATCAAGGGTGTCAGAGATGACATTTCTCCTTGCTGCAGACAACTGGGGCGTGATGATGCATGTAGTGGAAAATAGAGGCGCGCAGTGGAGCGGGTACTTGCAGCGGGGGTTTGCACCTCATGCAACATTTAGCCATTGATAGTTTTGCGTTTATATACGGAATATAAATACACGAATTGATCTAACCTAAAAGTAAGCAAATAATGTGCTTGTGTTATGGATCTTAGATAACGATTTTAATACATACAATATATATATTTCGAAACTACGAATGTCATCTAATATTCGTATTCGTAAAATATCTATATTAATACGTGAAGCGAGAACAAATTAATCAATCAACAAACCATCAAATTCTTCCATTTGACCGCCTTCACAGAGGAGCTTCTCGCATTATACACGATTACAATCTGACCAAACGTCTGATGCCTTTTGATTTAAGAAGAAATGTTGATGCTCTAAGTGTGTTCTACCGACTTTATAATGGAGTGTTTCTATCGTCATAACACTCACTGAGGCCAGGACCTCCATTCACGCTATTTCGACTCATGGTGTGCATCAACAGTACGGTTTAGTTGAAACTTCCGTTGGAACACTCCAAAAATAAGTGTAGTGGTTGGCTACTATTAAACTTACTTTGGAGCTATACGCATGTTTATATATATATATATAATAAAAACATGCGTTTATGTTATTATCATAAATGGTTGTATTTGTAGGCTTGGGTATTTAATATTTTCGATTTTCATTATTTATACATAATTTATATAGTTAGTTGAAATTTTCTCTCTTATTATATTATATACTTATATTATATATTATTTACAGACTCGAACTTAGCCGTTGTTTTATCAACCCCTAAAGGGCTGAAATGGGGGATGAAAGTTTATATTTAAGATTATATTACTGACATGCTACTGTATTCGCGTGTGAAGCTGCACGGATCAACTAGTAAAGCATAAGTAACAAAAATATAAGGATTCTCGTCAAATTCAAGTAATTAATCACCTTGCCTATCCAAAATAGGCGCAATTACGTCGATCGTTTTTGAAGGGTCCTAAAGTTTGAATTATTCACAAAGACAAAGATTAATATCGAAGCTTAACTAAGTAATATTGTCATCTTAAAATGTTATTAAAGTATTTTACATGAAACGGTAATAGTAAGGTTTTATACTAAAGAATAGTATTTTGTGTAAATACTTGCTTTTTCAACTTGACTTTTACTTCGTTATGATTTTATTCTAAAATTTGATGAGATTTTGTAATTGGTTTTTGCTGTAGCGTAAGTAACGCTAATATTATTAACGGAGAAGATTCGTACTTTTTTATGTTAATTCGAAATGAATAAACTTAAAAACTCATAATTTTTATCCATGAATATACATACGATATACGTATGTGTATTCATGTATAAAAATTATTAGTTTTATACACGAATTGAACGGTATTACTTGAAAGAGAGAGATATTAGTTGGAGTGATTAAATAAAAAAATAGCATCTCACATTATAAGGTTTTCTTTAGCAAGTAATTTAAATTGAAAAAATCAAATCCATATCCAAACTAATAAAGACTCACTGTCTGCCCGTCTTTAAGTTTGTTTGACTGTAAAGCTTTTACAGCTAAACCGCTGAAATTATTTTGAAGAAATTTGCCATAGAGATAGTTTAAGACTCAGGGTCACATATAGGCTTAATTTATTTCAGACAAAATCAACCCTTTGGCAGCTGAAACGGAGGGATAAAAGCTTCTATGAAAAATTATAATGATATTCTGTTACTCTATTTTCGGTAAAATCTGCGCGGATCAGCTAGCAATTACTAGTTATTATTAGCAATTATTAATAAAAGAGCGGGCCTTATTGTAGTCACATATGACGTGTACCATAACATTTAACATCTAAGTGACTGTTGGTACAATCTGATGTCCAGCTCTACATGCGCGCGCGTACATTGGCCCGTTTACAAGCTGACAAGACCTAATTTGTTGATATTGATGTTATTTAAGCAGTTTTTGAAGAAAAACAATTTGTTTGCACATCACAAATATCTATGTCACTATGCGTCCTAACTGAGAATAGGGTCGCGCTTGTTATCAACTTCATAGCACAAGTGTGAAATTAGTAATGTCAGCAAAAAAATATTTTTTCAAAAAATATTGCTGATTTGTTGAAGAACAAATAACGTTTTAATATTATTTTCATCAATAAAAAATATTAAAAAACATCAGGCTAGCCGTTCATGTATATATTTAAAAAAGTCGTGTTAGTTACACCACTTAAAAGTCAAAAACGACGGGGCCAACTTTGTTGCGATTTTTGTGAGTTTGGGTTATCTTTGTCCAAAATGGGCTAAAAAGTATTAAAATATAATATTCATCAATAAAAAAACAGTAAGATATATTAGTCTAGCCGATGATCTATATGTATATATAAATTTAATCTAAATAAAATATATACCAACTAGCTGCTGCGTGCAGCCCGCTGCATTATAAGTTTTTGGTGAATCCCGCGGGATCACCTAATTTTTCCGGGATAAAATATAGCCTATGTGCTATTCCAGATCATCATCTACCTGTGTGTTTCATTTAAATCAGTTCAGTAGTTTTTGCGTGATTGAGTAACAAACATTTATCCAAACATCCATCCAAACATCTATCCAAACATCCAAATTTATAATTTTATAATATTATAATATAGATTAGAATGAAAATATATTTTTTTAAGTATTTTTGTTAGATTTTTTTTTGTACGCCATACTCATCACTCACACACATCATAAGTGATGAAGTTTTTGCAAATGCGGAGCAATATGTCATCCTGACAGTCCTATTCTCAGTTGGAATGCATAGTAATATTCCTCATATGTCAAAGACCGTGGCCGGACTCGATACATGATAGAACAAAATTGGGTCAATAGAAAATAATTGCGAAGATTGGTCTAAAATCATCATTAAACGTTTCTATATCTTTATTTTTTTGATGAATGATTCTCTGATTAAAAATTTGAAGTAATCATATTTAATTCATACCTAAACCGCTAGCGAATCATACAATACCTACTAATCTGCAATTTATTCATTTCGATATTTATTTATTATTAGCTGTTGCCCACGACTTCGTCCGCGCGGACTTCGTTTACTCCGCACAGCTCCTCCCCCTTAGGTGATAGCGTGATAATATGTAGCCTATATGTTGACCCAACCTGTTAGTAATTATCATGCAAAATTTGAAGTACATCCATGCAGTACTTTTTGAGATTACCCCGGACATACATACAGACAAACAGACAAGCTGACAAACAGACAAACAGAGATACAGACAAACAGACAAAAAAATCTAAAAACTATATTTTTGGCTTCTATATCGATTATAGATCACGCCCCAAGTATTCTTTTAAAAAAATATTCAATGTACAGTTTTGACTCTCCTACGATTTTATTATATGTATAGATAAGACCTGGCCGTCCAGTTAAACTGACAGTGGACTCTCGTTTACTCAGATAGAAAGAGAAAGAGTGCGCGATTTTTGGTGTTGACAGCGCCATCAATTAGCGCGCGCTTCTCGCTTCCTGTTACGCACTTCCGTTGTATTTTACGAAATCATTCCACAGATTGCAGAAAAGTGAGATAAGTTACAAATGAAAAGTAATTACATTGTTATATATAGGAAGAACCGAATAATATACTCCGTCGACAAGAATATCACCCAATTTAATTTTGAATAAAGAGAAATGATAACAACATTCTTCCAAATTGTTCGAATTGGCCTAGTAGGTATACTTTGAAGTTTGTATCATTAAGCATCAACGTTGCGGAAAATAAGCGGTTACAGTCAACGCAATGAAATCTCAAATCATATTTGTTTTTACAATACGACTTCAAGCAGAATTCGCCATTAAGGTTATTACGCGAAAACATACAAAAGGTTATATGTAATATAAAAACCATTTCGTAAAAAGGTTCTATGCGGCTTAAAGATACACGAAAAATTAGCTCTATTGTATAGGAGGTTGAAGTGTTTTTCGTTTGCTTATTTTTGGTTTATGATGTAAGCTTAAATGTAGTCATTTTACAGAGAGATAACAGTAAATTGATGACATTAAAATATCGTTGAAATGTGTCGGATGTTGTCCTGCTCTGTAATAAACTAAATGTTATGGTTACATCCATATCACAAGGTGTGCGATGTGATACCGCCACTATTTGGCTTAAGATAGTTAAATATTATTTTAGCTGAAATTTCTATCCTAATATTATGTTATTTGATAATGGGTTGTTTGTTTTTATGGCAGCTAAAAATTGCAGTGTTAACTTTATGTCATAATATTAGCTGACCCGTTGGTTTGCCATTATACAAATTAATTGTATTTAATATTTTGGTGGAGTACTTGAGGGGGGTCAATTGAGATAAAAACTATCCTGTCTTTTAAGTTGGACTAATCAGTAGATTTCTAAAAAAAATCATTGAAATCGGTTCAGTAGTTTAGGTATCCTTAGCGGACAAATAACGTGACAAGTAATTTATAAATATACATTCTTTTTTTTGTAATGACAATAATTGACGGCCTTAAAGGTTGCAACAGCGACACCATCATGGAACATAGAACAAGGGGAAGTGAAGAGTGGGCTTGCCGCATGCGTCACTATTATGCGCTGTTACTCTAAATTGCCTTAGTGATACTTACCATATCGTTAGGAGATGGTCGTCGTGCGAAAATTTATTATACACTGAATTATGCTGTATTGTGCCATCCTTGAATGCAGAAACGATAGTAGAATACAGATGATTAAAAATGGAGATATTTCATATCATCCGAAAGTACAATTTTCATTTTATTTTAATTAAATTCCTGATTTAATATACTCTCTTATGATATAATAGAATGTCAAGCTAAAATCAGCCGTACACCTTACATATAAAGTTCATTTTAGGTTGACCTAATTTTTCCATTATTGTACTAATATACTATACTGCCATCTATTGTAGAATAGCGAAACTATTTAAGATTATAGCTTCACTATTGTACAAATAGATGAGTCTATTTTGAATAGACTACAAAAGGGCGTAAATACTCTTTTTTTTGTAGCAAAATAAAATTTATTGTAACGCTGTTTGGTATATTTTTAAATGTTCTGTTTGTGTGTTTCGGATTATTGTTGTTTAAAATTAAAACGACCAATGAAACAATGTTTGCATTAGTAGTTCATATGCAATAATGCTTATTTTATGTGTGAGTATGGTGATCGCGGTCCTGATATAAATGTTTGTACTTGCCAATTCCGCTTGTTCTATGTTCCATGGACACCATTCTAAAGGGCGAGCAGAGTGCTCAGCCAGAATTTAAATTTAAGTTTGAGCAATTAACGCCCGCGCTAAGGTTGTCTCCTGCGAAACCAGACCTATCTTAGAGCAACATTTTGACTAATTATGGAGGAGTATAGGTATTGCGCTCCGCGTCAGACACAGGACGTTATAGGAGTCTTCATCGCCGTTGAGACCGGCGGCGACGGCGTATTGAAGTGTATGACATGCTGTTTAAAGGTTTAGCGGCGATAGACACCATACTATTTTATTAGTTTTACGTTTACGTTCCTTCGTATTTTAACCGTAAATAAAATAGTATATATTTATTTAACTTCATTGTATACCTTAAAATAATTTCTACAAATGGCGAACTCAATGCCTAGTGGCATTCTCCTCCAGTCAACCTTTAGGCCAACAGAAAGTAGGTATGCGGTGCTTCTAAATTGTAGTGACATATTATGTAGCCCTAAGAAAATCTTACACTATACTACATACACTATGTAAACTTCCCCGTGTTGGTTCCGGGCTCCTTTGAAGAATAGACCAACTGCCGTTCTGCCAGGCAGGTCGTAAAAGGCGACCGATTGGCTATGCGAGTCACTACCATCGTGGCTACTAGGTGGTATAGTTCTGCATTGTCTCACCCGGGTCAGGTACCACCGCCTTACCTATTCCTGCCGCAATAGCGTCAGTGCTTGTCGCTGTCATGTTCCGGTTTGGAGGGTAAGGTAGCCGGTAAACTTATGCATGTGGCATTAGACCTCGCCACAAGATAGCAACGCACCATTAACACCTTTGGTGTCTATAGGCGATGGTTGATTCTTTCCATCAGGAGGAAATTTATAATACGTACACATTACGTAAACTTACACAAATACTTATAAATACAAACATATATACATACAAACTTACAAATACTTAAATAAAATATACATATTAACTAGATATTGTTCTATGAGGCATGAGATGATGTAAAAATATACTAATACCTACCTACAATTTAGCAGATGCATTTTTAGATTTTGTTTAAACGAGATCTTAGTATTCGCTTGACGCAATGTTAAGGGTAGCTCATTCCACATTCGAGTAGCATCCACTGTGTATGAGGTTGGGACAAAATTGGAACGTTGTAAAGGGATGGACAGAGTGAGATTGTCAGATGATCGCAGGTCCAAATTGTGGGTATTACGTAGGAATTCAAATTTAGATTTTAAGTAATTAGGGGCTAGTGGATTAAACAGTATTGTGAAAAAAGTACATAGGGTCTTAAGATCACGTCGCTGAGTAATAGAAAGCCAGCGAAGCTGGTTACGGTAAAATGAGATACGGTCATATTTACTCAAGCAAAAAATAAAACGGATAGATTGATTAAGCAGACGCTCTGATTTCAAAAGAAGGTTAGTAGAAATGTTGGTATAGCAGGCGTCCCCATAGTCGAGTATAGGCAGAACTAATGTTTGAACTAAGAGTATTTTGGTTTTTAGAGGTAAAAAATTCTGCAGACGATTTAAGGATCGTAATGTGCCCATAACTCTATGAGACAACTCAGTAGTTTGAACACTCCAGTTAAGGTACATATGGGGTAACCTTAACTGGGGTAAGGGTATATATGTGTGAATTTTAAATATTTCAAATGAATGATAGTGTGTATAATGTTAATTTTTATAAATTTATGTGTTTTAAAAAAATATATTGAGTTCGCTGGTTTTAAATCCATATTATATAAACATTTTAGCTATCTGCACTTCTACGTATAAACTTTAACTTTGCCAAATTTCGTTTTCATCGCAGCAGCAGTTTTGGTTAAGAGGGGTACAAAGTTTTCTTTCAACTTACAAGCTACATAGCTTCACTTATTAATATTTAGATATATATTTTAGAAGAAAATAATAATTATAATAATAATCTTACAGGTTATATTTATTTTCCCTAAATAAGCATTTACTTACAGTGAATAAGGTCAATAAAATTACCTCAATAAAACAGAATTTCAGTAAGCCTAGAGCCCATTTTAGATCTGTAAACTGTTTACAGCTGACGACGGAGCAGTTATTTTGTATTTGTTTCCCTGTTAGAAGCTGTAACGAGGATGTTAAAAGTTATAGATCTTGTAGCTTAATGGGTACCGATAAAATATTTAATCCGACTACGCAAATCAGGTTATGGGTCTTTGTTTGAAAGTATGTTTTTACGTTATATGATAGTAAACCAGCAGATGCATCTCGTGATGGAATTGAAGAAAAGAACGTCTATTATTCAACCGCAAGCCAGCCATACCGCCTCTGTGGTCTAATTGTCCGGTGTCAATATTGACCACATGAGGTCCCAGCTTTGATTGTTGGGTCGGACAGTTCAAAGTGTGTTATTTTTTTGATATTAAAAAACGTTCCTCGGTATTAGACCGTTCACATTGTGGGACTAAGTATCTTCGGCTTATCGAATTCGGCTTCGGTGCACTTGTACCTATGTCTACCGGTCAGATCCTACTATTATTTAGCCAGACAGTTTGTAAAATGCGAAAGATTAGCTGCACATGTCACTAACAATGTGAAAACTAGCTTGTATAGTTCCGCAACGTCTCGCCCGGGTTTTGTCGAAATACCGTCATATATCAATGCTTATCCCTGCCATTTTTCGGTTTGAAGTGTAGATAGCTTGTAAACTTAACTTCGTGTGGCATTACTATTCTAGCAACTAGCGCATGTAGATAACAAACGTGTAAACGTTGCGTTGCTATCTGTGCTGCGGGACAGTAATGCCACATGCATAAGATAACCAGTTATAAACTGAACATGACAATGATAAGCGCTTGTGGCAAAATTAGCAAAGGTAAACCTAGGTGAGGGATTGTAGAACTCTAAGAGCTAGTATTCATGAAGGTTATGACATGTATAAACGTTCCCCTTTGCCTTTAACGAACTGTCTGATAGAATTGCAAGTTCTTAATAGGAGGAACGAATCAATAAGAGTAAAAATTTCAGCACAATATTTTAAGTCTGCCCCGTGATCTAGGGGTAAACTTATTCGTCTTCGATTTAGAGGTCTTTGGTTCGATTCCTGGGCAATCCAAATAAATTGGTAGTAGTAATAGCAGCTAGGAGTCAGTTGGTACCTAGTGTATTAATACCCCTGTGACTCGGATGAACACGTAAAGTTATTTGTCCTAGTTAACGCTTTCTAGCGTTAACTAGGACATATTAGGCAAAATAGGCACTTATTTGTATAAGCGAAAATTATTATCAGGTCGAGAAGATGCGGAAATAGAGACACTTATAGTCTTAACTTATCATTCGCCTTTTACGAACTTCCTGGCAGAATTGCAGAGGGTCTATTCTTCAAAGGGGGCCCAGACCAACGTGGGAGAAGCGTAATAAATATGTATGCTAATGAAAAATCTCAAATTTCAATTTTATATTTTCTAGTTCTTGACTGAAATCAGTTGGCAGGATATGGTATAACTATAAGAGTTACTTGTTCCTTGATTATGGAATATAGAAAAAACTTCACGTAAAATGCAACGTTTCCATTAATGATTAACGCTGTGTTTGAAGTAATACTTACGGTGAGTGAGCATTTAACTACTACATTTCCGCCTATTTGCGTTAATTTTTGACTGCCCCGTTGTTAGAGTTTTTTTAAATGACTATAGCCTGCAGATATACAACAGCCACATCGTTGAGTGGTTAGCAACACTGACATCCACGGCATCAACATCAACACGCAATCCATGGAGATTGCGTTTGATTTTCGACATAGATAAGCGTTTAACCGTAAATATTTTTAATGTTGGGGTTTAGGTGTTTATTAAATATATTTCTCTTAGGCTTTAGGTGTTTATGAAATATATTCGGCATAACGCCATCATGCCGCGGCGCCATCTGGTGGCGAGTTACAACAATACACCAATGGATATGGCATAAAAAGTAAAAACATTTTTCACGAAAAAATACGCACAAAGACTTGGGTTGCCACCTGCCGCTTCTTGATTTAAGAGTTACCAGCATCAAAAATAAGGATTTTAAATTTTTACGAGAGGTAATTTAAATGAAATTTTTTGATAACAAAAATTTTTATTTCTAAATTTATATTTCTTGGCAGAGGAAAGAAGAGTCTTTAAAAAAACTTCTGTTTGTTAAAAAATTGTGAAAAATGGGACAATCCAAAAATGCATTCCCCTCTTAATCTGGATGTATATCGATATATACAAATAAATAATATGGGAGTGTCTGTTTGTAATATTAAAAAAGAAATTGCTTGTTACTAAATGCATGTGGAAATATACGCAGTACATATATCAGCATGTTTTTTTTACAAATTTTGTCAATCTGTTTGTTCCAGCTAATCTCTGAAATGGCTAAACCAATTTTGACGAATTACACTGGTAGATAGCTGATGTAATAAGAAGTAACTTAAACTACTTTTATTTTTGGAAATGTTTCTACGCGGTCCTCAGCGGGCTCAGCTAATTTAAAAAATAATTAAAAGACACTGGACTAGATAGTAGATAATTATCAATAGAAAACAATTCGGTGTCCACTCTTTGTTCTCTTTTCTTATATTATTATATGGTAGGGCTATATCGCGCAAATAAATAAATAAGTCAGCATTGTAACAAACGGAGATATTTTTTTATATCATCTATATATATAATAAAATCGTTGGAAAGTCAAAACTGTTCATTGAATATTTTTTTAAAAGAATACTTGAGGCGTGACCTACTATCGATATCGAAGCCAAAATAATAGGTTTTAGAATTTTTGTCTGTTTGTCTGTTTGTCTGTATGTATGTCCGGGGTAAACTCAAAAAGTACTGCATGGATTTACTTCAAATTTTGAATGAACATTACTAACCTGATGGAGAGTTATACCAGGGACTAACTGGTAAGTGATAACTAAAAGTATAATTTTTATGGAATAAGGTGCAAATGAGTAAAAGGCTCACCTGATAGTCATCACCGCCGTCCATGAACAGCTGCAACACCGGAGGTCCTGCAGGTGCGTTGCCGGCTTTTAAGAAATGAGTACGCTCTTTTTTTGAAGGCCCCTAAGTTGAATCGGTTCGGTAACACATCCAGTGATTATTGATTCTATGGAGCAGTTATGCGCGGTTATAAAAATGCCTTGAAAATCGCACTGTAGTGGGCTTGAAGACATCCAAATGGTGAAAATAGAATTTAAAATTTTGGCGTGATGTCCGATGGTGGAAATCAGTGAGTTGTACTAAGTCGAACAACTCCTCGGAACACTCCCCTCGGTTAAAGCGATAGAAGATAGAGAGAGAACCATCATCTCTTCGCAACGCCAAAGGATTAAGCCGATCAGAAAGAGCCCGGTCATCAACGATTCGAGACGCTCTATGCTGTATGCGGTCAAGAGAAAAGAGCTGCTACTACGAAACCCCTGCCCAAAGATGAGTACAGTACTCCATATGAGGCCTGATTTGCGACTTGTAAAGTTGCAAACCGTCGGCTGGTGTGAACTACTGTTTCGCCCTGTTCAGAACACCAATTTTTTAAGCCATTTTTGCTTTACCTTTCAAATGACCACGAAGTTTCGTGGTCATTTGAAACTTTACTCGATATGTCGATACCAAGAATTCCAATGCTGGCCGAGGCAGTCAAAAGAGTATTCTCAAAATGAGGGCGAGGGGGACACGACAAAAGGTGTTTTCTTAGCGGTAATTGCACAAACTTGTATCCTCTTTGTCCAACACAACCCGTATTGGACTAGATTTAGTCGATCGCATTCGATCGACTAAATCTAGTCCAATACGGGACGGGACGGGATTCGAGACTTTGGTCAATAAATCCTCGACTTCAGACACAAGTTTTTTCCGGCACTCGCGACATGTTCCCGAGAAATGAAAAACGTCTTTCAGATGTGACTAAATTTTAGCCGAGGTATGTGTCATAAATCAAGTATTCATATTTTTATTTCTACGTAAACTCCAGAGCCCTCGTATTTACAACCGATAAAAATAAGTTTTAACACTTTACAGGCAAAAGGCTTTGGGAGATACTCTTGTGTATCGAAATATTTTCCTAAATCGTTATCTGTACGTGAGTGTATTCTAAAATATCGTAAAATTTTAAGGTTTGCGCTTAACTTGCCTTATTTAGAACATAGGCGTTTGTATTAGTATTACTATTTATTTGAATTTCCTAATAAAAATATAAAGTCAGCAATAAAAATATAATACTTTTAATTTTCTAAATATATAAATTATCTATTTGACCGCCCGTTGGTCGAGTGGTTAGCGATTCTGACTATGCAATTGACGGGGCTCGGGTTCGATCCCCGACAGGGACAAACATTTGTGTGATTAGCATAAATGTTTGTATTTCCGGTTTTGGGTGTTTATTAAATATATTCTAGTGTTTATTATTTACTTATTTATCTTTACTACTATACGAATTTATATCGTCTGACTGCATATTCAATTTTATGTTGTAAATTTCTTCATAAATATTCGTTTAATGATGAAATCATCAAATTACTTACTTTTATATTACTATTTCGAATTTTTTGTCTATCTGATAGATAAAATAATTACATAAAACATATCGATCGATGCACAGTCACATGAAATGCAAGGCTAAATTAGCCTCAGAAAAATTGGGTTTTTCAGCAAGGCCAGGCATTACAATGGTCGATTTTCGACCCCAGGGCGATCGCTAATATATTATGAATGAATGAATATCATCTTCAGTCATCATCTTCTTCTGTTTCCATTACTTTAATTTTATCTGGGCGACTCTCCGGATATTAAATTCAAAGGATTTTTTTATGAGTAAAGACTGGACGGTTTTATTTTTTATTTTCGTTTATTAGAAAGAGAAAAATGTTTAGCACAATTGGTAGTCAAATTAATTTTAAGTGCAATATTATTATTGATAACAGTATACATTTTTAAAGCAAATATATACCATATATCCATAATATGGATATATGGTATATATTTGCTTATTATTGTTGATGTAGTTGACAATTGTAGGAGGATTTTTTAACTTTATACTTCAACCTATTTTTACATATTGAGGAGCTACGGTATATATATTATATTTGTGTGATTGGTTTTTTATCGACTAGCGAATAATTAATTTTTGATAGCATAAAAATTGCGTGTATTTTATTTGTCGGATATTCAAAGAATATACATGGAAATTAAATTAATGCAAAAATGAATTTATTTACTTAACTAAATAAATTCATTTTAATTCTGAATTAACACACCGAAGTGACACATGCTTTTGAAAATAACTACCTATAGTGTTAGCAACCTATTTCCATCAGAAAAAATAGCAAACGTCATTCAATGACGTTTGTTATTTTTTCTGCATTGCACCTATAAAAGGCGTTGCCCTCTGTGCGGCGCGCTCATTTTGCCGAATTTAGTTCAATTGCAAAGTATCATTCGTATTTCTGTTCTAATCCTTAATTTACTTCTTAGGTGATATTTTCAGTTAAAATAACGGAGTCAGTCTACAATAGAGAAATCTCTACTTAGCGACAATTAAGGGACTGCGTATTTTATAGACCGTGGTCCCAGGACCTTTCCGGCGTAGGGACGTGACGACCCCATCGCCCACCGGGGAGGGTAATTTTGTTACAAAGTTACTCCACCGGTGCAGTCAGTCAACCAAATTAGTGGTAGTGCCATCTTGCAATAGCAACTGAATAGGCCGGCACGCCCGGGGAGTTACCACTCTCTCACTTAACACCGACGTGAAGCAACAGCTTTGCTGTTGTGTTTCGTTCGGGTTGTGAGAGTCCCGGAGGCCAACCCCCCCCCAGCAGTCATGAAAGCGCGATTTAAAGGAATTTTACCCCAGGGGGGTACCACTTGCGCTAGCGGTGGAGAATCCCCCTCTGGGCATCCGTGCTCTGGATTCCTTAAGCAGCCAGATCACGGAAGCTCAGGCTGCCCCGCGTATTCTGGGGGGGGGGGCAAAATTGCGCTCATTCAAAAACCTGTCCGGGGCTATCGGGGCAAGAAGAGCATGGCACCCCCTTCCGCGCTTACCGTGGACTTCTGCAATATCAGGGGGCTTCATTCCAACCTGAACGCCGTCCACTACCATCTGGAGACGGCGAAGCCAGCCTTGCTCATTTTGACCGAGACTCAGATATCTTCTCCGGCTGATACTTCTTACCTCTCCTACCCGGGGTACAAATTGGAGCATGCCTTTGTACCGCGGGCTGGTGTGTGCGCCTACGTCAGAGAAGATATCTGTTACCGGCGCCTCGGTAAACTTGAAGGTCGGGACCTATCCATCCTCTGGCTACGTGTAGATTGCGACGACCATCCCCGCATCTACGCGTGCCTTTACAGGTCCCATAGCGGGAATACTGAAGTCGACAGGCTCGTTGAGCGCATACAAACGGCTGTAGATTCCGTGTTACAACGGACCCCCTCCGCTGAGATCGTGATCTTGGGCGATTTTAATGCCCATCATGCCGAATGGCTATGCTCTCGTACTACAGATCATGCGGGGAGGTCTGTTCACGATTTTGCCTTGGCGTATGGTCTAACACAACTAGTAACTTCGCCTACGCGTGTTCCAGATGTGGACGACCATACGCCTTCACTGTTGGACCTTCTGCTGACCTCTCATCCGGATGACTACCAGGTATCTGTGGACGTCCCACTTGGTACGTCAGACCACTGCCTGATCCGGAGCAAAGTGCCGGTTACGCGCCTATCACGGCCTCCTTTTGCAGGCTGTCGTCGTGTTTGGCACTATAGGTCAGCAGATTGGGACGGGATGCGGACTTTTTTTGCATCCTACCCATGGGGGCGGATGTGCTTCAAGCTGGATGATCCGAGTGTCGTTGCTGACTCTATCGCTGATGTGGTGCTGCAGGGCATGGAACTTTTCATTCCATTTTCTGCGGTGCCAGTTGGTGGTGGGTCTCAGCCTTGGTTTGGTCGCTCCTGCAAAACGGCTTCACGCCGAAAGCGGGAGTGCTACCGGGCTTGGGCTGCTGCGTCGGCATCTCGTGATGCAAAAACCAGCACATAACGAAAGGAGTACAATTCTGCCTCTAGGTTCTTCAAAAGAGCTATCGCCAAGGCAAAATCGGAACACATTGGCAGAATTGGTGAGAAATTAGTTCGCCTTCCTTCAGGAACTCGTGCGTTCTGGTCTCTCGCCAAGGCTGTCATAGGGAATTTCTCACAGCCCTCTCTTCCATCTTTGCACAGAGACGATGACTCTCTGGCCCATACCGCAAAGGAGAAGGCCGATCTTCTGGGCTCGTTCTTTGCGGCCAACTCAACTCTGGACGACCAAGGGAATGCACTGCCTACCATCCCGCGGTGCGGTAGTTCTATGCCGGAACTAAGATTCCTGCAATCTTCTGTACGTAAAGCACTTTTTTCCTTGGACGTCCACAAGTCTAGTGGGCCGGATGGCATCCCTTCTATTGTGCTTAAAGTGTGCGCTCCGGAGTTGGCGCCAGTATTTACGCGCCTGTTTCGACTCTCCTACTCACTCGGCGTGGTACCAAAATCGTGGAAGTCAGCTCTAGTGCATCCCATTCCCAAAAAAGGAGATAGCTCTAGCCCGTCCAATTACCGGCCCATAGCCATAACCTCCTTGTTCTCCAAAACTATGGAAACCATCATTAACTGTGAGCTCCTGAAGTATTTAGAAGAGCACCAGCTGATTAGTGACCGTCAGTACGGTTTCCGTCGCGGTCGCTCAGCTGGTGATCTGCTAGTATATTTGACACATCGATGGGCGGAGGCAGTTGAGTCCAAGGGGGAGGCATTGGCTGTAAGTTTGGACATAGCTAAGGCCTTTGATCGGGTATGGCACAAAGCGCTTCTCGCAAAGCTGCCTTCCTACGGGCTTCCTGAGAAATTGTGCAAGTGGATAACCAGTTTTTTGGCTGATCGGAGCATCAAGGTCGTAGTCGACGGTGCATGCTCCGACCTTAAACCCGTCAATGCTGGTGTTCCCCAAGGCTGCGTGCTATCACCGACCCTTTTTCTTCTGCATATCAATGATATGTTGCGAATTAGTAACATACATTGCTATGCAGATGATAGTACTGGTGATGCTACATACTATGGCCATAGCGGTATTTCTCGGGAACACGTCGAAGAGAGCCGAAAGAAGCTTGTGTCTGAAGTCGAGAATCGACTTACTGATGTCTCGGAATGGGGTCGTCAAAACTTGGTCACATTTAACCCCAAAAAGACACAGCTTTGCGCGTTCACCGCAAAAAAGACACCCCTTGTCATATCACCTCGATTTGAGGATACTCTCCTAACAGCCTCAGCCAGTGTCGGAATCCTGGGAGTCGACATATCGAATACCGTTCAATTTCGCGGTCATCTGGAAGGCAAGGCGAAACTAGCCTCCAAAAAGCTCGGTGTGATCAGCAGAGCGAGGCAGTATTTCTTGCCGGCCCATCGTCTCCAACTTTATAAGGCGCAAATTCGGCCTCACATGGAGTACTGCTCTCATCTCTGGGCCGGAGCTCCCCAGTACCAGCTTCTTCCACTTGACCGCATTCAACGTAGAGCGGTTCGAATCGTTGACTATCAGGCTATTACGAAACGGCTTGACTCTTTGGCATTACGCAGAGATGTAAGCTCACTCTGCGTTTTTTATCGTATCTATCATGGAGAGTGTTCCGACGAGTTGTTTGGATTAATTCCTGCTGCTAACTTCCACCATCGGACATCGCGTCAAAATTTGAAGTTCCACCCACACCATCTTGATGTCTGGAAATCCACAACCGTGCGGTTCGCCCGGCACTTTTTGCCTCGCACTACTCTTTTGTGGAATCAATTACCGGCGGGGGTTTTTCCGAACAAATACGACATGGGGATCTTCAAGAAAAGAGCGTACTCATTTTTAAAAGGGCGGCAACGCAACTGCAAGGCCTCCGGTATTGCAGATGTCCATGGGCGGCGGTGATCACTCAACATCAGGTGCACCTCCTGCTCGTTTGCCCCCTCTTCCATAAAAAAAGGAACATACTTTTTCTTCTGGAAGCTGAATATTTGTGAACAGCTTCTTTTTGACGAGATGCAAATCTTTTCTACCCGCGAAAAATCTCGAATCGGGTAATTAATAAAGTTAGGGGGCTAAGATCATTTTAATTCAGTGAAGGAAAAATATTTTATTAACAACGATAATATTTTTTTTTGCTTTAATCGATTGATTATTTTATCTGAACACGAAAAATCTTTTATCCTATATATTGGATGGTTTTTCTGACGAGTCCTCCACTCTAAATATTCGGAATCATGAGGTTTTTAAATTGATATTAATCAATTTAAAAGAATATATACTAAAGATATATAAAAAAATAAGTTATATTTTACTTAAAATATCGATTGAAAACTCGAATGATGTAATAAGTAAAATATAAATAAATAATAAGGCAACGCAAGGTGATGCTGTTTGGGAATTTATGGCAATCAATATAATGTAGATTAAATAAAACGTATTCATTGAAATATTTCGTATTATCATTTGTTGGTTTTATATGATTTTTCAAAATGTTATGAATATTGGGTCTGAATTTATAGTATTTATCAAAATATATTTACAATTTTTCCCCGTGTTGGTTCCGGGCTCCTTTGAAGAATAGGCCAACTGCCGTTCTGCCAGGCAGGTCGTAAAAGGCGACAGATTGGCTATACGAGTCACTAACATCGTGGCTACTAGCTGGTAGAATTCTGTATTGTCTCGCCCGGGTCTGGTAATAGCGTCAGCTCTTGTCACTGTCGCGTTCCGGTTTGGAGGGTAAGGTAGCCGGTAAACTTATGCATGTGGCATTAGACCTCGCCACAAGATAGCAACGCACCATAATACCTTTGGTGTCTATAGGCGATGGTTGACTCTTTCCATCAGGAGACCCATCTGCTTGTTTGCTATCTTATACTATAAAAAAAACAAGCAAGGCATGAAATTATTATTTTAGAAACCAAATAGATTCACGTGGTTCGTAAGATAAATAATATATAGCGTATGTTGATATTCGCAAGCACAACAAACTAATTTGTCGGAGGGTTATTATATGGAACTCGTATAAACACGACCCAAGCGAAAGTTTCAGTACGAAAAGTGCGCTCAACTTAGTCTTTGAAAAGTTTTCATGGGCGGAGTTACCTTGCGCATGCGTGATGGGATTGCTGAAGAATTGCTTGCATGCTTCGACGTCGAAAGCGGATGGCCAAGCAGCAGTCACCGCGAAACTTCTGTCTCATGCAGACGCATCCGGGATGCATAACTGCATACTTTAAATAATAATCGAAGTGAAAAAAATTTACATAATTTTGTCACATTTCTGTATTCTGAAAATAAAGTTTTAAAAAGTTCGTCAAAGTTATTAAAAGTAATTTAAATAAATCTTAGATGGAAATTCGTTAATAGGTAACAGAAAAGTATATAATAATGTATATTTTTGCATTCACAATATCCATTTAATTATTTTAAAATGTTAATAGTTAATGAACGACTAAAATGAAATTTTACATTTTTTATTTTTTTTATAAATTTTACAATATTTCTAACATTACCAAGCAATGTTAGTATTTTATTTAGAGTAAAAATAAATATATGAATTTTAATATATGATTGAAGGGTAGACAAAACAGAAAAATAAATCAGTGTAGTATAAACATTTTTATCTAATTTTGAACATTTCATTCCATTACATCTTCTCAAGTAATTATAATTTGCAAATTAATAATTTTACCCGATTTTTATAATAATTCAATATCTACATATATACATATATACAAACATATCATGAATATAATAATATCATATATACAAACATATATGAAATATTAACAAAAATGGACCAATATACATAATATAAAATAAGTTGACATTCATGAAAATTAAATAAAATATAAAATGCAAGACAAATTTTCAAGGATCGTGACATATGGCGTTTGGTTCTCTCTGTCTACATCGTATGGGATCTAGCTTGAAGATATGTATTTATACAAGGGGTTGCCTCTGCGTACAAAGACTCAAGTGGCTAAGTGCGGAAAATAAAATGGCAAAAAAAGGGGTTGCCTTCACCTTTTTTATTTTAACTCAAATAATCAATTTCATATAAATAAAAATTTGGTTTACTTTATGAATAAACAAAATATTTTAAGAATTATAAAATACATAAATAATATAAACATCAACACACCTTTGTACTAAATAAAGTTTTTATTTGTTTTAACTTATTTATTTTAAATCCATAATCTATACATATAATAAAATCGTAGGAAAGTCAAAACTGTACATTGAATATTTTTTTAAAAGAATACTTGGGGCGTGATCTACAATCGCTATCGAAGCCAAAAATATAGGTTTTAGAATTTTTGTATGTTTGTCTGTTTATCTGTTTATCTGTTTGTCTGTTTGTCTGTATGTACGTCCGGGGTAAACTCGAAAAGTACTGCATGGATTTACTTCAAATTTTGCATGAATATTACTAACAAGTCGGGTCAACATATAGGCTACATATTATCACGCTATCACCTACGGGGAGGAGCTGTGCGGAGTAAACGAAGTCCGCGCGGACGAAGTCGCGAGCAACAGCTAGTTAAATATAAATGTATACATATTATATCCAAATATTTGCACATATACAATTGAATAACTTGAAACTTAAAAAAACTTAGGCATGTGGCAGTAGACCTCGCCACAAAATAGCAACGCACTTTTAACATCTTTGGTGTCTATAGGCGATGGTTGACTCTTTCCATCACGAGACCCATCTGCTTGTTTGCCATCTTATGAAATCAAAAAAATACTCATACACATTATGATATCTATAGGCCGGTCAAAAACGCCCAAAAAATTATTTCTTGCATAATAGTAATTTATTAATTATACTTCTCAAAAAGCTCCATTTAAAGATGTAGAAACCGAGGGAGACCAAGACTTATGTACCTGACGTGGCATGACCAAGTTAGTCTGATGCTGTCAAAAATGCCCGGTATCTGCGTACTTGTATGAAAAGAATTACGAATGTGGAGAAAGCAAGGCAAGTCTATGTGAATCGTGATATACGGCACACATTTCTCTATGAAATCAAAATTTCCAGTTTTTAAAAATAAAATAGCAAGCAAACAGAAAGCTCTCCTTATTGAAAAAGAAAATCATTGACAATAAATGCCAGAGTCATCTCTGGTCTGGACGCTCTTATATTAGTAATATGCAAAGCGGTGGTAGCAGACCCGTGTCAGATTTACGGAACTCTCAAACATATTAGTCAAAATGTTAGTGACGTTTAGCTAGTGGTTTGCTTGTTATTATCTGCCTAGCAAAGAGGCAGATATAATTTCTTCCCCGACTACCACGGTGTGAAAATTGTATGCTTTAAAATTGTTAATATTTGTCGAAGGAAGGTAATGCTTAAGTTGGTTAGCAGAATGTGGCATGAAAATTCCACCGTGTTGGTCCCGGCCTCCTTTGAAGAATAGGCCAACTGCCGTTCTGCCAGGCAGGTCGTAAAAGGCGACCGATTGGCTATCGAGTCACTACCATCGTGGCTACTAGGTGGTAGAGTTCTGCATTGTCTCGCCCGGGTCTGGTACAACCGCCTTACGTATTCCTGCCGCATTAGCGTCAGTGCTGGTCGCTATCGTGCTCCGGTTTGGACGATAAGGTAGCCGGTAAACTTATGCATGTGGCATTAGACCTCGCCACAAGATAGCAACGCACCATTAACAACTTTGGTGTCTATAGGCGATGGTTGACTTTTTCCATCAGGAGACCCATCTGCTTGTTTGCTATCTTATGTATGATATATAAAAAAAAATGAAAAACTAGTGCTAAGAAACCGTATTAATCTACATTCAATGACATTAATATTATAAATGCTAGAGTTTGGATGTTTGGACGGATGGATGGATTTTTGTTACTCAATCACGCAAAAACCACTAAATGGATTTGAATTAAATTTGACACACAGATAGATGATGATCGGGAATAGCACACAGACTAATTTTATCAGGCAAAAATTAGGCGATCCTGTAGGATTCGCCAAAAACTTTTATAATGAAGCGGGCTGCATGCTGCAGCTAGTAATCTATATATTAATACGTGAAGGAAAAACTTTGTACCACTGTTTAAGACAATTTCGCGAATTGTGGAATGTCAAATTTGCCACAGTTAAAGTTTACATTGCGGAGGACTGCAGAAATCTTGGATTTTTTAAATAATATACATTAGAAATACATTAAATTAATAAAAATAAACATTACACACACTACATTCATGTGACATGATAATATACACACAGCACGGCTAAAGTATGAAGAGATATTTAAGTCTACGGTCGAATTTCGGCCACAGGCGATGGATAGTTTCAATAATTGTAGAATGAACTTTTACGGAGCAAAAATTAAATCCAAAAATAAGTTTATAGTGCAATATTTTTTTTACTATTTATATCAGTTAAAATATTATCACCAGACCCTACCACACCACCAGATTTTTTACTTAGGTTTGAATTTTCGAGAATAACCACAATAGCTCTTTTGCTCAAGCAGATTCCGGGATCTAATAAATGAAGTCGAATAGGGAAACACCTGAATCACGAAGCATTTTCATAATATATTTCTATAGTAGACATTAGACTGAGTCAACCGAGAGTCAATAAATATATATGACTAACGCGACTATTTCGTTTGCTAAAATTCTTAGTTCTGCAATAGGTTAAATCTCTATCGCCACATTTGCCATTTAAAACAATTACTGTTTGCTATTAGCGATAACTAAAATAAATATCTTGTTTTTTTAAGACATGGGGCATTAAAACAGCCAGAGAACTAGATGAAAAAGCCCAAAAATTTGCTAAACGAAGAAATAAAGTTAGACTCTTAATTTTCACTGTCTATTACGTTAGTGATTTCGTGTGATACATATATGCTATTTAATAATAGAGAATAAAATATTGTTTCTCATTGATATATGTGTCATTTTCAAAATCGTCTAGTTTACGAGTAATATGAAAAAAGTAGGTATGGATCTGCCGTGGCCAGATCTTGGAAACGATCATTAAGTATATGGCTGATAGATCGGGAGATGATGACACAAAATATTAAATCATTTGTACCAGTATGGCAGTTCTTCAGGGGTCTAATTACGTAATGACAAAAAGGAAAATAGTGGTCATAGCGCTGGTACCGGCGGCCCAACCGCGTAGCCGGTAATCGAACGTGCAACGGGCAATTGAAATAAGTATTTTTTCCAGTTTATTGATAAAAACAACGTTACCCGGGATTGGATAAGTGTCTGTTTGGCGATAGCCTCGCCGACTATCATATTGTGGGACTAAATATCTTCGGCTAATCATAGATGCACTTGTTATACCTCTGCCTACTTCTCCGGGGATACGGGCGTGAAGATACTAGTCTATTTTTTGAAGATATGAACAGCTAAAAACACAGCCATATCAGTATAACATTAGTGCTTAAATCGTAAAAAATAATTAGGTTAGTCACTGTTACATGTACTAAACTCGTTTTATTTTTGTAAAGGTTCTGGGGACCGATTCACGTAACAAAACATCAATCGAGTGGAAACGTTTAGGGCTCTTACATATTTTTCTTACACATTATGTCGTGTAGTAGTACGACGTGACATATTATCGTGTTTGTGAGTGTAAGCGCCCTAAACGCTTCGATTCGATTAAGCATTTGTTACGTGAATTAGAACGTTGATTGACGTACGAGCCTATACCGCGGTTTTAAAAAACGACGATTGTGCTTGCGGCTCGTTGGTGCATATCGACTAACGAGTAAAACTGTCGTACTTGCAAAATCGTGGAAAAAATGCAGGAAACATGACGAACCGCGAGCCACACTGGTCAGTACATATCAGTATATAAAACCACGGTATTTCAATGATACACTGGCGAAGCATAAAACCAAAGTTTTACTCGCCTGTCGATCAGAGCCTTAACGCAACACGGCGGCGGACAATTATTCTAAAAAAAGCTAATAATCATATTATGGTTATTGGTGCCCGGACCAAAACGGCTCGCCCGGACAAATTCGGACTCCTTGGAAGAATAGACCAACTGCCGTTTTGTCAGGCAGTTCGCTAGAGGTGACTGATAAGTTATGCGAGTCACTACCATCATGGCTACTAGGTGGAAGAGTTCCGCGTTGTCTCGCCCTGGTCGGTTATCCCCGCCTAGCCTGTTCCTGCCGCAATAACATCATTGATTGTCATTGTCGTGTTCTTGTTTGGAGCGTAAGATAGCCGGTTAACTTATGCATGTCCTAGGCAGTAAGACCCCGTCACAAGGATAACAATGCATCATTAATATCCTTGGTGTCTATAGGCGATGGTTGTCTCTTTCCATCTTCCAGAGCCATCTGCTTGTTTGTTATCCCATTATATCCTATGATATAAAAAGTCAGCAGAAACAAGGGGGTTATTGGATCAAACACAGCCGTTTAAATTTTTTTCTTTACTTAAAAAGTACAAAATTTTGCCTAGTGTAGGATCAAGGTTAAAACACATACGAGATGCTTCTTACTGATACAAAAGCCAAAACTAGTTTGTTCCGAATCAGCGGTAGAATCGATTGCAGTAGTTTTTAAAGTGAGTATATGATATTTTATTCCAAAAATCTACAACATTTTGTTTATGTAGAGATACTAGTTTGTAAAATATTATTTATTTAAATACTTACCTAATTATTTTTCGGTTGAATGAAAATTCTTAATACTCAACAATTCTGGCTTGTGTGTGACAGAAAATGTTATCAATACGTGTTTGTTGTTTAATAATATTTCCGCTTACCGTCCCCCAGTTCACGTAACAAAACGTGATCGAGTTAAAGCGCTTAGGGGTCTCACACATTACGACGGTTACGACGCGTATTTAAAAGCCCTAAACGCTTCGACTCGATTGACGTTTGTTATAGTAGGGGAGTCGAAAATGCTAAATGGGTTAAGTTACTCGAGCATCGTAGGGACCTATTGGATTTTGGAGATTAAATTATAGGAAAAATAAAAGGTAAAATATTTAGTATCACCGCCTTATCTATTCCTGCCGCAATAGCGTCAATGCTTGTCATGGTGGTATGCTGGTTTGGAGGGTAAGGTAGCCGGTAGATATGCATGTGGCGTTGTCATCCCGCCACACGTATAGCAACGCAACATTAACATCATTGGTGTCTTTAGGAGATGGTTTCTCTTTCCATCAGTAAAGTTAATATTTTTACCCTTAGACCAAGATAATAATGTAATGTTAATATAATGTTTTTTATTTCAATGGTGGGGAAAAAATCTACAGATAAAAAAAATGTTTATAAAAGCTGTGACATGGAAACACTTAATCGCGTCAGATTAAGGTATGGTGGATTAATTGTCAGCTAAAATTTAGAAATCTACAGATTTGAATGTAGCGCAAGAGAGTGGGAGGGTCACAAAGTTGCAAAGAAAACGTTGTTTGAACATTCTCGAGCGTGTCAGATTTTTTTTATTATATAGGTAATTATGTAAGAATAACGAAAAAAATATAATCTGACAGTTCCACAAGCCAAAGTTATTGGAGTTTTGTTTTTTCCAGCCCTAGTTACCCACCCGCCTCTATATAAAAGTCTTATATTTGGTGGAGAGCCTCAACAGTATGCGAGGAACCAGATTAATATAGGGGATATTAATCTGATGCGCTCGAGTAAATGCAAAAATCCCCTCTTGGGCTTCCCTACTATTACGTGAATTGGGCTACAGAACGATCAGTTTCTTTGATGTGAGGGTGACAGTAGGCTTGAGTTTTATAGAATGAATCGTATATACATAGATAAATAATTGGTCCATACTTACCGATGTAAAAAAACACTTCAAACGCAAAGATAAATAATTGGTCTCGTGGCGCTTGACAAGATACCTCACTATCTAAAATCAACAACTCCGTGAATGTGGCATCTCAATATTGTAGTGTGTGATATGACAGAGTCAATGGACAGAGTGATGGATAATAGTGAGTAGTGTGCTCTTAGAGTTTGCATCGTGATTGGTGTCTGAATCGGGTACGCCGGTTTCGGCGTAGTATTTGTTGCCGCATTTGACAAGTACGTCGGTGATATCTAGTCAAGCACAGCGAGACCAATTATTTATCTAAGCGTATATATTGTAGTTTTTAGTGTTAAATTATGATATAGGGATAACAAAAAACTAAAATATATTTTGTTACAAAATATAAGGATTAATAATATTTTTAAGATATAAATCCGCCAAAAATAGACATTAAGTCACGTGATAGTGAATGCAAATCTGGAAGTATTACGTCACATAGAGGTACAACTTCATTTTGATGTTTTCATTTTCGTAGAAACCACAGGGTATGTAATGTAATGTAAATATCACCACGACGTTACGTCATTAGGACGCCATGACAGTTCAAAGAGTTTTCGCGGTAATTTTAATTTTAATTTTATAACGCGAAATTTTTATTATAAATGTACGATATTTAACAAAAATAAACAGTTTTTTGGTTAATATATTTAATAAGGTAAATTAATAAACAGTTTTTAAAATTTAATCAACTGCGCGACGTCATTGATACAAGTAAATCTACTAATAACTCGAAGATTATTTATTACCATTTTATTTTATGTTTTATTAATTGTTCATGTAATACATGTAATACGGTTGGGGTATTACGGCTTTTGTATCGAGTAAGAAGCACTGCGTATATGGTTAGAAACTCTTAAACAGACAAAACATTATGTGTTTTACATTTACAATATAATGTTTGTTTTAAAGCCTTTGGTTTTGCTTATTAAAGCATCACTAGGGCTTTTAGTGTGTTTAAGAGAATTGTAATAATTTTCTTAAACACACATAACTCGGATAAACGTTACCTGTGCTACGAATTAAACTGAATATCCTGTCAAGGCAATTTCGTAGGTTGTTAGTGTAGCTTACATTTGTATCCAGTAATAGAGTTATAGTACTTACCGATGAAATAAAATCACTCCAGCTGTATTCTTTAGATTTTGCTTTTTTTTCTTTCTTTCTTTTTCTTTAAATATGGCATATTTCTATTTTTTCTCGTTGAACATACCTACTTTTCTGTATATCCCCGTGTTGGTCCGAGCTCCTTTGAAGAATAGGCCAACTGCCGTTCTGCCAGGCAGGTTGTCAAGGCCGACCGATTGGCTATATGTGTCACTACCATCGTGACTACTAGTTGGAAGAGTTCCACAATGTCTCGCCCGGATATTTGGTCTAACCTATTCCTGCCGCAATAGCGTTAATGCTTGTTATAGTCGTGTGCTTGTTTGGAGGTTAAGGTAGCCGGTACATATGCATGTGGCATTGCCATCCCGCCACACGTATAGCAACGCATCATTAACATCATTGGTGTCTTTAGGAGATGGTTTCTGTTTCCAACAGTAAAGTTAATATTTTTACTCTTAGACCAAGATGCTATTAATATGTGATATGTTTGTATGTACTATGCGTTCCAACTGAGAATAGGACTGTCAAGGTGACATATTGCTCCGCATGTTGCGAAAACTTTATAAGTGATGAGTAAGGTGGTATGGTGGTTGATAACAAAAATATTTTAGTTGGAACGCATAGTACTAGCAATCGCTTGTGGCCGAAATTATACCAAAGACTAAACAATAAAACCTTTTTAAAGTTTGACAGCGTGAAGAAAAATAGTACCTGTACAAGCATAAAGAAAATAGCATGTATTTCACACACGAACGCAGAAATGTAGTGTGGGTAGCGTTTATTTTTATTAATTTAATGTATTTTGCATGCATTTTATTTTATTTTACATTTCATTTTGTTTCTTCCGATTTTTTGCAGTCTTCCGATATGTAAGCTTTATCTGTACCAAATTTCATACTCCACCGATAGCACACTTGTTTTAAAAATCAGTACAAACTTTGTCCTTCACGTATTAATATTTAAATATCTGGTTGACTGAGCTTTGCTCGGTTTTTCACATTAGATAAACAATTGATTTTCTTAGTCTAACCTCAAAGCAAACACTCATTGACTTCGTGTTACTTAACAATGCCATCTGTTGGAATAACTTACAATACAAAAAATAGTATAATTATTCGCCAATGGATGTCAGGAAGAGTCATATTTTTCAGTTTTAATTGGGACTTTTATTATCGATAAAACACGAACAAAAGACATTTTCTAAAAATGATTCCTAGCTAGATCGATTTATTGCCCCCGAAACCCCCTATATACTAAATTTCATGAAAATCGTTGGAGTCGATTCCGAGATTCCTATTATATATATATATATATATATATATATATATATATATATATATATATATATATATATATATATATATAATAGGAATACAAGAATTGCTCGTTTAAAGGTATTAGATATATTATAGATATCAGTTTTGACCCTGACGACTTTACTTAATATCCAGGCACCGTTTATTCAAATAGGTTTTAGAACTTAATATATTACATTAAAACATTTAGTTAATTATAGTCTATAAAATATTTACCTATTATATATATTATTAAGTTATACTATATATATTATTAGGTTAAGAACCTATTGTGAGGAGAGACAAATAAATCTTCACAATACAAAATGAAAGAAATAACGATACTTGTGAAGATTAACATAATTCGGCGACAAAGAGTTGGACAATAAACAAAGATATTAGATGTATAGCATCTTTTGTGATTTGGAACAATGCTAGCAAGTTATTTGAACTTTAATAAAAAGTAGTCATAACCTTATCGTTACATATAATTATTTGTAGAAATATAATTATATCTTTGTGTACTATATTTTTTATATCTATAAAAATATACCTACAACTTGTAAGGGACGATCTACTGAAAATCGCAACCGTAGATTTGAAGCATGACTCTGAGGTGAAAACCGTTGGAAATATATGACATTTTTGACGAATTTTTTGTACATTAACTTTTTTATATAGTAAAAAGTGGCAAATTAACAGGAGGCTCACCTGATGGTAAGTGTTTACCACCCATGGAGAGCCACAGCACCATAAGTCTTATAGCTGCGTTGCCGAATGAGAGCTCTTTTCTTGAAGGTACCTAAAACGTATCCGTTCGGACACACCCCCGCCGGTAATTGATTTCACAGAAATGTAGTACGTGTTTTGTGCAGTTCAATTTATTCTAATACTCCATAGTATTTTTCCAAAAAAAAATAGTAAAATTTGAGAAAGTATACAAGTATTATACGCCATATGCCGCGCTCTATGTATATATTAAATAATAATCGGCTGGTGCGAGAGTTACGTGGGCGTTACGAGTCCTAACAAGCTACGCTTTACATTGCATAGCGTGAAAATGAGAAAAAATATAAAACGCAAATTTTGCACTTCCCACTAAAAAGGAGTTGCCATCGTGACGTGAACGTAAAAGTCGCATGTTATCGTCATTTTTCCATACACCGTCCCGTACACGCCGCTGTATGTGTTTTTAAACGCGCATCTCCAACGATCACATTACGCGTTCACCATTAAATATTTTGACATAAAATAAAATTTGTGTCTTTATATTCAGCGTGCTTTAGAGGTTTTTATATTATAAGATAGCAAACAAGTTGGTGGATCTCCTGATGGAAAGAGACAACCATCGCCTATAGACACCAAAGATGTTAATGATGTGTTGCTATCCTTATGTTTTGTTATTATGTTTACCGACTTCCTTACCCTCCAACCGGAACAAGTTTAAAAAATTCTTTCTGGAATAACGTAAGGGTTGTCACTGATGTAGTAAAAAACAGTGAAGCTATTTCGGCAGGAATAGTCGAGGCGTATCCAGACTTGGGCAAGACATTGCGGGACTCTATCACCTAGTAGCCACGATGGGAATGACTTTTATAGACAATTGTTCGCGTTTTACGAACTGCCTGGCAGAACGGCGGATAGTCTATTCTTCAAAGGAGGTTTAGACTTATACGGAGGAACTAGAAACTAAACACAATTTTCTGTTATTATAAATTAGAATGATTTTCAATCTTTCTTCTTTTTTTTCAAATAAAACATGAACTCGCGAAAGAAGCTACGTTGGTCAGCTAGTATCTAAATATAGTTCGCCGACTAATTCGTAGTCCATGATATCGTCTCTTATATCATAGGATTGCAAACAAGCACCAATTTAAAATGATGATAGTATTACGTAATTATCATGTAAAAGTGTAACAAAATGTTAGCCAATTTTTAATGTTTTTGTCCCAAAAATCAACCCATATATTTGAATCAGATGAGGTGTAAAAATCATTGAAGTGAATATAAACACGGGCCTACATCGAGGGTTGAAAAACAGAATAGGCTCGCCGGAGAGTAACACAAAATAAATATTAAAAACACTCGGAATATCAAAGGATTTATTGCATGAGGATATATTGGTACCTACATAAATTTGCAAAAAATATTAAGTGAAATATCAAAAGGGTAAGTTAAATATCAATTTTGTGTAAACATAATATATCTTGCCCTCTCGTAAAGATTGGGCATAACTGACAGAAATCCCAAATATTTTACAAAACAAACGTAGAGAAACTCCATAATAATAATAATAAAGCCTTTATTTACGAACAATTAACATTTTCACTAAAATAAATTAAAAATATGAAATTTAGAAATCTAAATTTAAATCTCAAAATGTCTCTTGTTTACGTCTTCTTGCCTTACGGCAAAGCCCTCCTCCAACTTTTTCCATTGATTTCTGTTTGTGGCCACCCTTATCCAATTAGGTTCCAAGGTCATTTTTAAGTCATCCTCACATATTCTTAATCTAGGAGGATCTATAAGGGGCCTATGAGTTTGCAAGATCCATAGACCCCATAGACCACACCCCGACTCCATATGCAGAGAAACTTCATAACCGTCTTCCAATCTTCTGTATATTTGGAATTCTAAAATAAGTCTTTTCCAAATTTATATGTCAACATAAATATCCATAATCTATAGACATAATTATTTATCGCCTCTGTGGTCTAGTGGTCCAGCGTTGGCATTGACCACATGAGGTCCCGGGTTCGATTCCCGGGTCGGGCACATAAAAAAGTGTTTTTTCAGTTTTCTGAGAAACACAAAGTTGCCCGGGATTGGAAAGTGCCCGGTTGGCGATAGGCTTGCCACCTATGACACTTGTGGGACCAAGTATCTTCGGCTAATCGCGGGTTCACTTGTTGTACCTCTGCCTACCCCTTCGGGGATATGGGCGTGAAGATACTTTTTTTTTACTATAGACATAAACATCCATTATCACCAAAATTACTCTAAATTTAAAATTAAAATACTCGCGATATTCCTTTATGATAACTGAGAAGACCATCTTTATGTCTCACGTGCAACATTAACAGCGCAAAATATGAAAAGAGGTGATGATCTTTGAATAGCAATTCTGCAGCCTCAGGTTAAAATGACCATGTCATTGCTGTATCATTGAAATAACAGAATATCAAATGTCCATACTGAATATTTGTTTTTGGGAACTTGAACAAAATAATTAAGATGCTATTTTTCATTTTTTTATTATTTTTTTAATTTGAATTTTTTTGCAAAGTTTTTGTCGTATTTTCCAACTTCATTAGGCAAACTGTAACAATATGTATAGCTTTTATAATTATAATATATACAAAAAATCCCAAAAACAAATATTAATTATATTTGCTAAACATGGATGAGATTCTGGATACAGATTCCTAATATCGTCATAATCAGACCCATGAAGCTGTATTATATCAGAAGGCAGCACTTCTAATACCCACTTGAAACCAAATTTTTGTCGTATTTTCCAACTTCATTAGGCAAACTGTAGCAATATGTATAGCTTTTATAATTATAATATATACAAAAAATCCCAAAAACAAATATTAATTATATTTGCTAAACATGGATGAGATTCTGGATACAGATTCCTAATATCGTCATAATCAGACCAATGAAGCTGTATTATATCAGGAGGCAGCACTTCTAATACCCACTTGAAACCAAATTTTAAATAATGCTGTCATCTTCTGAGGTCTTACCCTCTCTAACACAGCTGTATAAATAGAGATGGGGAGACCTCATAGACAGAGATATAACGTAAATATATGTTTCAATTGATTAATACGAGTGCTAGCTCTACCTATACCTAATACTTCATGATCAGACCTGTGTAAGTTGCTTAATACCTTTATGAAGTAGAAAAGTAGTAATTAACACAAATCGGCTGAACCGATTTCTATGAAATATAATATGCATTTTATAATAATTTTTCGCCGTGTTGGTCCCGGCCTCCTTTGAAGAATAGGCCAACTGCCGTTCTGCCAGGCAGGTCGTAAAAGGCGACCGATTGGCTCGAGTCACTACCATCGTGGCTACTAGGTGGTAGAGTTCTGCATTGTCTCGCCCGGGTCTGGTACCACCGCCTTACCTATTCCTGCCGCAATAGCGTCAGTGCTTGTCGCTGTCGTGTTCCGGTTTGGAGGGTAAGGTAGCCGGTAAACTTATGCATGTGGCATTAGACCTCGCCACAAGATAGCAACGCACCATTAACATCTTTGGTGTCTATAGGCGATGGTTGACTCTTTCCATCAGGAGACCCATCTGCTTGTTTGCTATCTTATGACATAAAAAAAAAATGCAAAAACTACCGCTAGCCTTGAAAACCCACATCCAAATCGACTCACTCGTTTAAAAGGTACGGTGCCGTAGCAGACATATAAACACACACACACACACACACACGCACACACACACACACACAAAGCTTTAATATTTATAACATTTTTTTGCATCGTAGGTCAACAAAATAGATTTTTTTAAATCGTCGAACAAGTCACGAAGTTCTCAGGTACCAAACATAAAATGCGACCTAATTTATTACCGATTCCTTTTTGAAGTCGGTTGTTTAGCGATAACAATTAATCAGGATTAGACCCTTGGGTTAGACGTTTAATGTCATCTTCAAGATTGTTTTGAAATTACTTCAATTTAATAGAAATAGTTACTTTTAGCTCCGAAAATAGAAGAGAAAGAAGAGAATTAATAGGTAAATTTTATCACGCTGACTCTCTTGAGGAATAGGCAAATTGGATTAAATATTCTACACCGTCACGATTCACCGGTTAACTATTAATTAAAATCGGCTACACTCACGTTTAATCAGTTTTAATAATTGATTCACCGGTTTATCGGTTAAAACAAATGGGTAGTGTTACTTATTACATTTTGTCTGGTATTTAATAATTAACAATACAATACAAACACATTTTTTCTGGTATTTAATAATTAACAATATAATACAAACTCTTTATTGTGCACCAAATATAAATGACAATATACAAATTATATTGTCATTTATATTTGGTAATTATAATACATGACTATTTCTACAAATATTAGATACACAAAGGCGGTCTTATCACTAAGAAAGCGATCTCTTCTAGGCAACCTTAAGGATAGGATAATAATATATTCTAAAAGTGGTGCTAACCTCGTGGTTAGCACCACAGCAGTAGCGCAGTAGTGCAGTTAGCAGTAAATTTATAGTTTTTGGTTTTAAAAGAAATAAAGACAACATTCCAATAATAGAAAATAACAAAAAATAAAAATAAAAAGAAGCAAATAAATTACTGGTAACACGTAAACTATATTACAAAAATTTAAGGACAAAATACAATTAGGTATATAGAAAGTGATGTTTAACCATATTCTTGAAAGTGTTTAGACTCGGCGCTTTCGTAATATCCTCCGCAAGAGAATTCTAGAGCGTCATAGCTTGAGAAGTGAATGAACGGCTGTAATAATTAGTATTTTGAATTGGCATTTAACGTGTGTTCCTTACGAGACAGAAGAGTCAAAGTACGTCCATCCTACATGCTGAGCGCAAAATCTATAAACATGTTCTTATAAAAGACCTGCAGCTAAGGAATGTAATCCTAGTATTAACTGGACTGAATATTTTCAATCCCGCAAAAACTCGCAGAATGCTGGATTCCGCGTGGTTAATAATACTTGTAAAAAATTTATAGACAAGAACTTTTGAAGGCACTTACTGTCTAACTATCGCGGTTCATGAGATACAGCCGGACGGTGGACAGACAGACAGATGGACAGCGGAGTCTTAGTAAAAGGTTCCCGTTTACTGTTTGGGTACTGAGCCCTAAAGAGTGGCCTCCGCGTTCTGCTGTGTGTAGTACGCGCGTACACATTATTTATCCTTTTCTCAGTTCCGCCAATCCTCCGCTGGATGTAGTTCAATTTACGACCAGGATTAATCCCGTGTATAGCATGCGGGACCTCGGCATTTTGGGATCCAGGTATCCCGGTATTGCATTCCGTTATAGAAGGTTATGTATATACAAAGAAATTAGAATAAAATATTTTTTGAGCTTGAGTTTGTGTTTGAATGGCCGCTTTACTTATTTTTCAAGAAGGACAAGTAATTATTTATACTCACACCATGTTATGTTATCATTTTTAAATGTTAATCTTGAAGTTTAAATATTCATATTGAATATCAATATGTAAGTTTTGCTTAAACATTATGCTAAAATATTATCTAAGCTGTTATTCTTATCTCCCGACAAAAAGAGACGAGTTATAAGTTTATTGTATCTGTGTGTCTGTTTATGACTTTATATTAAATTGATTTAAACATCATAAGCTTTTGTTACACGTATATAAGACAAACTTACTTAGAAGTAATTCTTATAATTTGTATCTTAATGTAGTATTTTTAGTATTAATTCGCAGGCACTGTAATGATTGAGAATGAACACGCACCTACAAATGAGCGAATTTATTGCGATTCATTCAGTTCACTGAACACTTACCTTTACTTCGTGCTTAGGTTATGATTTCACACGAATCATAAAATTATAGGTTCAAATAATTGGACGTAGTTAAACGAAAAAGATCCAATCCACAATATGGTCAAAAATGAGTTAAGTGCACCACACTGATGCTAAATATCAATACAATTGGCCAGTAAAAAACATCTAAACAAAAATAGCTCTTTATTACTTTATTCAACGTCAGAACTAGTCCCCATGTATGGGCACGTTAAAAAATTAAAAAAATATCCAATTTCATACTTCAATATTTCTAAATTGATTTTGTGTGGATCGGATCATTTTCGTCTAACTACGTTCGTTTAGTGTAATAATTATTATTAATTCTTAGGTAAAGATCTTTATTTAGGAAACTAGTTGTGTCCCACAGTGTGCCTCACGCTGAATTCAATATTTAGAGCATGGATTCTCTTTTAAACATTTTATATAACTTTTCCTGTGTTTATTCGGGTTTCCTTTAGAATAAACCATCTGTTATTTTGCCAAACAGCTGGTAAAAGGTGGACGATTGTCTTTACGTGTCCGTACCATCGTTATTACTTTGTGGCAGAGTTCCGCAATGGCTCACCCGGGTATATGGCACCACCGTCTTAACTATTCCTGCCGCAGTAGAACCAATGTCTGTCATTGTCGTGTTCTAGTTTGAAGGGTAAGGTAGCTGATAGACTTACCTTATCTTATTACCATCTCGCCACATGGATAGCACCGCACCATTAACATCTTTAGTGTCTCAAGTGGCGATAGTTTTTCTTTCCATTAGAAGAACTGTCTGCTTAGAGTTAAGTATATTTTATCCTGAAGATGCTTTAAAAGTGAAACCGGTCGATTAATATCTTCTATTCTATAATAAAATATAATAAAATCGTATCGTAATCCAAAACTGTACATTGAATATTTTTTTAAAAGATTACTTGAATCGAAGCCAAAAATATAGTTTTTAGAATTTTTGTTTATTTGTCTGTATGTCTGTTTGTCTGTATGTATGTCCGGGGTAAACTCAAAAAGTACTGCATGCATGCTGCATGCAATAGGTCGGGTCAACATATAGGCTACATATTATCACGCTATCACCCACGGGGGAGGGGCTGTGCGGAGTAAACGAACTCCGCGCAGACGAAGTCGCTGGCAATAAGTGTAAAAGTAAAATTTAGGTACAAGTGCAATTATAAAAGTGTCTAATAACAATGGAATTTCACCAAGTGCCGACGATGGAAAGTATAAAATATAAACTATCTGCTTGTTTGCTATTCAATGATATAAATAAAATTGAACACTATATTTTCTTGCTTTAAGTCTGTTTTCAGAGAAGCGTATGTTGTCACATATGTCATAATGGTGTTGAAATTTCACTAGTTTTCTATGACACTTGTCTTGAACCACTTAAAATTTCACTTCTTATTAATTTCCAATCATTGTCTTCAGATATTATCTATAAATAAAGTAAATAAAATGTGGTTCTATTTCAAGAATCCATTAACTTCAGAATGCTTATTCTAAATATTCGAAAGCCCCGATACATAATATAACAGGCAAACATCCACCGCAATAAAATAAATCATCAAAACAAGCGTACAAGGGAAAATGCTCTAAAAGAGATTACGAATGTTGTGTTTATTGAACGATGTGTAAGACATATCTTAAAAATAAAATTACGGATATGAATAACCCAAATATGTAATGTATTTGATACTGATTACTTTGTACAAGTGTGTATATTTATATTATAATATTGATAATAGTTTAAATATAAGTATATCGAGCGTAGGTTTCTACACTTATGTGGCAAAAACGATGTTAAATGAATGATGGTACTGTAGGGTCTACTTTGTTACTGGAATAACTCTGATTTAGCGAAAGAGGCTCTACAGAGACAATTGTTGCCTATAAACACCAAAGATGTTAAAGGTGCGTTATCCGAGCGGTAGTGCTAATGCCACCTGCATAAGTTTACTAGTTACCTTTACCTTACCTCCAAACCGGAACACGCCAATGATAAACATTGACGCTACTGCGACAGGAATAGGTGAGGCAGTGGAATCAAATACCCGGACGAGACGTTGCGGGACTCTATCACCCAGTAGTTACGATGGTATTTGACAATTATAGCCAATCGTTTCGACTTGTACGAACTGCCTGGCAGAATGGCAGATGATTTATTCTATCTTATATCTATTTAATCGGTTTATATTATATAAAAACTTATGAATTTTGTATATTAAATACAATAAAACGCAGTTGAAAATATTGGCCTGTAATTTGATGTCAAAAGGCGCGTTATAGCATCGACAAGGCTCCAATTCACCTGAGGTTTCCACTTAACAAATTCGATATTTTTATTAAGGAAATTGTCAACCTATCGCGGCGTCATTCTACTTTGCTTTTTTTAAGATTATTCAAAAATATTAAAATTTAAACAAACATTCATGTAGCACTAGACATCTTATTTGTTTACTGTCGCACATTTATAATTCCTATAAAAACGTATTTAAGTTTTATTGTGAGCTATGAATAAGAATATTTCTTAATAATTAAAAATAATACAATGAGCACATGGGCGTACACAGGTTCTGGGCCAGGGGGGGCAACCGTAACATTTTAAGACTATTTTTATCTTAATATCTACAATAGTAGATAGTAGAGAGGTAAACAAATTTCAAGGGGGGGGCAGCTGCCTCTCCCTGCCCCTCCCCTCCTCGGTATGCCCATGAATGAGCATCACTATTCTTGGGGATAGGCATCAGTTTCCTTGCGGCACAGGCACGTAAAAACGCTCTTAATTCGCCACAATATATTGATTTGTTGGTAGGTGAGTTATGATTTGTGAAATTCAATAATAATGGCTTGTTTTTGGCATAACTGGGATCGACAGTTTTATCTGTTAACCCGAGGCATGCATGGACTTATCCCCGAAAAACAAGCTTTTTCCAATATGGTTATCAAATGTGGGACTTTATAATTAAAGCCAAACCAGCTTACAACTAAACATTTTTGAGATATTATTTTAATCAAAAATGTATCTTTACGCCTATATCCCCGAAGAGGAGGCAGAGGTACAACCAGTGCCATGATTAGCGGAAGATACTTAGTTCCATAATGTGATAGGTGGCATGTCTGTTGCCAATCGGGCACATATCCAATCCCAGCCAACGTTGTTTTTATTTTAATCAAATAACAGGTGTCACTTTCTGAGTAATCACCACTTAAAACTAATCAGTGGGTATTGTCCACATAATTATTGAACATCATGACAAATAGGCGTTATCATTACATATATTATCACATAACGAGTCGACGATTCAGAACTGTATATCGCGTTTTGAAAATAGTTCTAATACGACACTTTTAATTTGATAATTTATAGCAATCACAGCGGTTATACCCAGCAATTTTAATGAATACCCATAACTAGTTGTAATGATTGTAGTTATAGCAAATGGTCAACGATTGAACACAGGCAAGTGAAATTGTGGAGTAAACGCTGACCTTTCAAGTAAATGAGAAGACACCCAAACTATTATATCCTTTCATATCCTTGGTGCGTTTTATATAGAAAATCAAAAAAAGTTTTGAAAAACAAGTTTTGATTATTATATATAATTGAATTATCATTAGAACTGAAGGTGTACTTCAAATTTCAGTTCAATATGACGTTGGGAAATGGAAGAAATTTGAATTTAGTTTGAAATATTTGACCCTCAATAATAAGCCTCACGGCAAGTTAAATAAAATATACTTGTAAAAATATGAAATAAATATTGAATTAATCAAAATATGAACAATTATTTACCATTTTATAAGTATTTCTTAATACTATTGAAAGAAAACAAGCAGATGGCTCTCATGATGGAAAAACAACTATCGTTAAAAAATATCAAAGATGTTAACAATGTTAATGCAACATGCATAAGTTTACCGGCTACCTTAACTTCCAAACACGACAATGAAAATCATTGTGCTATTGTGGCAGGAATAGGTAAGGCGTTGATCGACGACCGACGAGAGGCGACCCAGACACAAGAAAGTCGTTGCAGAAATCTACCACTAAGTAATCGCGATGGCGGTGACTCGTATAGCCAATCTGTTGCTTTTATTTATAACTAGCTGTTGTCCGCGACTTCGTCCGCGCGGACTTCGTTTACTCCGCACACCTCTTCCCCTGTATGTGACAGCGTGATAATATGTAGCCTATATGTTGACCCGACCTCTTAGCAATATTCATGCAAAATTTGAAGTAAATCCATTCATTACTTTTTGAGTTTACTGCGGACATACATACAGACAAAAAATCTAAAAACTATATTTTTGGCTTCGGTATCGATTATAGATCACGCCCCAAGTATTCTTTTAAAAAAATTTTCAACGTAAAGTTTTGACTTTCCTACGATTTTATTATATATATAGATATAGATTGTACTTCATTGATTCAATTTCAAATTCAATCCAGTTTTTCTGAGTTCTTAACTATAGAACTGATTAGTTGAAAACTACGTAACGTAATATATTATCTAAAAACACTTTTTATTCATTTTTCATAATATTCAACTTCTGCGCAAAATATCGATTGGTTGAAAAATCTAAACACATTTTTTTCAATTTTTCCTCAACAATAACGCCCGAATGGATAACGATTTTGATGCAATTTGTGACATTCAACGCAGTTTTATAGGAAAAAGAGCTAATTGGATTTTGGTGTCAATCGGTATATTAGTTAATTTATTTATTTATTTGACACATCAACAGCAGTACACACAATATATTTAAATATGATCTTACATTAAAATAGGCTCTTGTATGCATGCCAATAAAAGACGTGTACAACATTCTCTTAAAAACTACGACATGTTATTACAGATAACAGATGTAAAAAATAAAAACGGTAAATTAACTAATATACTATAACAATAACAAGAATTATATAAAAAAATTTGAAATTACCTACTTAGAAAGCGAGTACGCAGAAAACTTCTTTTTGAAACCTAAGAAAGTGTCGTGAAGTCAATATCGTGATGTCAATATCGATGGACGCACATGCTCGATTATATTCGGCACAAATCCTAGGCAGAGGTGAATTATTTAAGAGGCTTGTTCTACTGACAGAGATATAAAAGGTCTTAGTTATAGGATACCGTGGATAGTTGTATGGGACATTTATATAAACACTTTGAAGTAGGTGGTGATAATAATCTATGATATCAGAAATTATCTTTTTAAAAACATAATGCTTAGTAATATGCGACGGTTGCTGAGTGACATTATTTCAAAGTATTTAAGGCGGACATTATAGGTCGCACGGTGTTACATGCCATTGAAATGAAAAGCTAGATGCCTGGTGAAAGAGCATTGTATACTCTCAATGCGTTGCGAGTAAGTGATATATTGAGGACTCCAAACTACTGATGCAAACTCTAGATGACTGCGAACCAAGGACTTATATATGATGATCTTGGTTTTGGTAAACATAAAACCCTTGGTATTCCGTTTTAAGAATCCAAGCATTCTTCTAGCCTTTTTGATAATAGCGTCAATATGAGGTTTAAATTTTAATTGATTATCTACTATTAGGCCCAAGTCCCGTATCTCTTTAACCTACTCCAACATAACAGAGTTCAATTTATACGAAGACGTAAAAGGTTTAAGCTTTCTCGAAAATTTGATATGATAGGATTTTTTCGTGTTCAGAATCATTCCATTTAACTGACACCATTTACTAATTTTGTTTAAATCGCATTGGATAAGTTCGAAGTATAAAGTTAATTTTACTGTTCTGTATATTTTTAAATCGTCAGCAAAAAGACAGAATTCAAAGTTAAGTATTTCTGTCGTTATATCGTTAATAAAGGCAATGAAAAGGATAGGACCTAGATGGGATCCTTGTGGTACTCCTGACTCGGCTACATAAGTGTCCGATTTGTAGCCATTCATTACCACAAACTGGAGTCTTTTTGCTAAATAAGATCGGAACTATTCTAGCAAGGATCCACACACCCGGTATTTAGCTTATTTTGTAAGACAAGAGTGACAGACTTTGTCAAATTCACTAGAAAAGTCCATGTAGATGGCGTCAACCTCATGGCCTTTATCAATTTTTTACAGAGATGAGACATAAACGATACAAGATTAGTTTCAATCGAGTGGCCTTTTTTAAACCCATGCCGATGTTTTGATATGCGTGTACTCAAATGACGCGTAATAATTGGACATATCAGGGATTCAAATAATTTCGGAATGCATGAAATAATCGAAATCGGTCTATAATTACTGACATCATTAATAACTCCTTTTTTAAACACTGGAACTATCTTAGAATGTTTCCAAACGTCTGGAAATACTTTATCGCCCAAAGATCGGTTAAAAATCATTGACAGTTGTAAAGATAAAGCAGGGGCACAACGCTTGACAAAAATCGGAGGAATTTCATCTGGGCCAGCCAGCTCCTTTGAAAATATCCAGTTTATTGTCTGCGCCTATAATGTCCCGTTCTGTCACTTTTACATTACTTAAAACTGAATCATTACTAAACGCAATATTGTCAACGTTGCCGTTTAGTTTTACTTTTTCAAATACAGACGAAAAATTATTTGTGCAATTTGAGCAAACATCTGTGCAATTTGAGAGTTATTGTAAAAAATTTGTTTAGGCTAATTTTTTAAAGGTTTTTTACAATATCTCTAAATTTCCTGGGCCGAATCAGATCAGATTTTCAGATAATTTGAGTTCGATAAAACCAAATCGAATGCTATTAACTACGTTTGATCAGTTAAGCCGTTCAAAATTGATAAGATGTTCACATACATACATACAAAAAATAGTTGGAAAAGGCTTAGGACCTCAAAACGCGGAGATCTAGAGAAAACTCGATTTTCGAAAATCAGGGTGAAATCAGTAACTTCCTTTTACTACTAACTAGCAGGAAATTAAAAAAATAGGTTACTTATAACCAAGACCATAATTTCTACTTTTAGGAAAAAATACCTCTGTTTTCACTGCGATATAATAAAAATATGTGATAAAAGCTTTAAAGAAGTTATTAATCATTTCTCATGTAAAAATGTCGGCAATTTCTTTGAAATTTCCCTATTTATTTGGGTTTGACTATGACGTCTAATTTACTTAGAAGCAATTACTTTGTCGACACATTGTTGAAATATTCTTAATGTATACATTACTCAAGAGTGCGCAATTTTGCAAAAAAGAGGAAATAAATTAATGACAATGATATAAGTATAACTGTGTTTTTTAATGTCAGTATACGCTACAGACGCTACGTAAAAGCAAGTTACTAATTACCCTGATTTTCAAAAATCGAGATTTCACCCGATACCCATGTTTTGAGGTCCTAGAAACTTTTCTAAATATTTTTATAATGGCATCAGAATTTCTGTCAGGTGTGTATGTGTGTACATAAGTGAACCTCTCATAACTCTTGAACGGCTCGATAGATTGAATTACGATTTAGGCGTTCGATTAAGTTCCACCAAACTTTACTTTTCTAAAAATAAATTACTGACTCAGGAGATTTTTGGTAATATTGAAAAGCCACAAAAAAGTCAGTGAAATAATGTTTTTTAAAGTAACTTCCAAAGTAATGCTTCGATTGATTGTAGAATCTGATCAGTTATTTCCCTTAAAAAACTGCGTTCAATTTCACAAATTGCATTAAAATTGATTTTAGTATTCCTTTTGATAGTTATCGTTACCAAAAAAAAATTTAATAAATTTTGAAAAAAAATGGTTTTTTCTATAGCAGCAGATCAAAATCGGTTAGTTGAAAAATTTCGAAGTTATGACAATAACTCCAAAATTTTTCAACTAACCGATTTTGATCTGCTACTATAGTTTAGTTCTTCAGAAATTACATTAAACGTTATTTTTAAAACCAAAATTGAATCAAGTTTTTAAAAGTAACAGCTCTTCAAATATTAGAATTATGTTGTCTAAACAAACTATTAGACACCAAAGTTGTTAATGGTGCGTTGCTATCTTGTGGCGAGGTCTAATGCCACATGCATAAGTTTACCGGCTACCTTACCCTCCAAACCGGAACACGACGCCGAGAAGCACTGATGCTATTGCGGCAGGAATACCAGACCCGGGCGAGACAATGCAGAACTCTACCACCTAGTAGCCACGATGGTAGTGACTCGATAGCCAATCGGTCGCCTTTTACGACCTGCCTGGCAGAACGGAAGTTGGCCTATTCTTTAAAGGAGGCCGGGACCAACACGGCGAAAAATATTTTAAAATAACTTTTAGGTTAATATACTATTAGAAGATATTTTAAAATCTAATCAACGTTTTTCATTAAAAAAAGGAGAACATCGTGAATGGAATTAAATCACTTGATTCGTTCGGAATGTATTATTTTGGTATTACTCAAAAAGGTAGGTAGAAATATAGCCAATGCTAAGTGCGGTTAGCTAATGGTTTAAGTTTCATGATGTTACAAGCAGCTTAGCTGGATAAATCGGGAACTGATAGTGTCAGAAAAATTATATTTAGAATGAATTGTCAAAGACAACTAAGGGTCTCATGCTTCTGTAGTGAAGCCGGTACGAAAGCATTAGTATCAAAGTAATATAGTAATATATATATATATATATATATATATATATATATATATATATATATATATATATATATATATATATATATATATATATATATATATATATATATATACGTTTTTCAAACTAACCAAAAGGTTTAATCTACTTGAATAAAATTAAAGTATTACTGATAATGAGAAGAAAAATTGTAGCTAATGAAATTAAATAGTTATTGGGGCGTAGGTTAAACTCACTCATGGTAGACCATTGAATCTGTTACAGTAGCTAATTGTACGTTTCTAGTAGCAGATGCAGTTGGGTAAGGTCTAAATCTAACTTCTCTTACAATATAATTTTTGTTTCGTCATTAATTTTTGTTAAAACATGCATAGCTTCTAGATTTTTTATATTCTATACTTTCCTTTCCTTTCTATATTTTTGTTTTGGACTAACAGATAGAAATTAAAGTGAAATAAAACACACCTTTATTGCCTAATAGCACGTTATTTACATTGTGTGCGCTCCAAAATAATTTATTATTCTCTAATATAAATACTTGGTCTATATTTGGTAAATGAACACGTGCTTTTGGGTTACGAACCCATCTACGGCGTAGGCGGTGTAGATAGGCGCTTTTGTTGTAGATTCGATTCCTGTTCGATAGTAATTACATTAGATCTGACCAGGATGTGTTCTTATTAATTTAATTTGTTATTGATAACTTAATAATACTCGTAAATAATATTATTACAGAGAACAAGAATAATAATAATGATAAATAAATTTTGTAGCGGTAAAATTAGATGCGAGTTATTTAATTACGTGTGAACAACGATAATGTAGGGGTATAAGGAGATATTTGCGAATTTATGCTGTGATACTGATTTAGTGAAAATTACATATTTTATTCAATATTTAAAAAATGCAATTTACCTGTCTCTCATTCCATTCACTGTAACTTCTGCAAGCCAGAATGAACAGTGGTGAACACCTGATGACTACTGAGTTTGCGAGCTCAGGATCTACCAGGGCAAAAGCTAAGCTGTCTTAGAATCCGCAACGAAATTAATCAAAAGTATAATATATAGGACGAGTTGGAAAATACATTCAGTTTCTCACCCATTTAGACAGGAGTCAGTGACAGAGTGAATGCGTAAAGTGCTAGGAAATGAACCTTTTACATTTTTTTGTAAAAGGCTCATATGATAATAGGCCTATTACAAGTTAAGCCTGATTGCTATTGCAACACAATAGTTCTAGTTTTAAGCCTTTCAGTAGTAGTAAGTGTAACGAAATCGCTTGAAAGCACAAAAGTTTGAGGAAAAACACCTTTGAGGAATAAACCATCTGTCATTTTGTCAGATAGTTCGTAGAATCATTGGACAAAATTGTCTCTGTTGTGACTACAAGGTGGTAGAGTTCTTTAAAGTCTCTCCTACTGCAATAGCATTAATAATTGTCACTGTCGTGTTTTGGTTTGGTGTGTAAGGCAAACATATGCATGTGGCATTGCCATCTCGTCACATGAATAGCAAAGCATCATTAACGTCTTTGGTGTCTTTAGACGATGTATATATGTATGTGTAAACCATCCAACTGATGTGCTATAAACTTATATCATTTGAAAGGTAATAAAGTGAAGATGATCCTAAACCATCAAGGGCTACTCTTTTATCCAACTAAGCGAAAGGAAGTTATTAGTTTTTGTGTTTTTGGGTGATCAAACGAGTTTAGTAGTTTTAATAAATATGTAAATCATTAAAAATAACACGACAGATTACTTGTGGAATAAGCAGTAAACCGTAATGTTATACCGTTTAGTTTGTTAACCATATAGAAGGTAATTTCCGAGCAAAATCTTATTGGCGTGATAACGGATTTCGCTTTTTTCTAGCAATTACTGAAACCAATAGCTTTAAGTATTCATCTGAGATTCGAGAGAGCTAACACGTCATCACCTACTCCTAACTACTAATAAGAAATTGTGGTTATCAAAGCTATCACAAAAAAAATTCAGTAGTGCTTTTGGCTGATTCTAGCGATCGAACCTGAGACATCACGATCTGATATACGAAATACTATTTCTGTTTTTTTTTTTTTTGAAGAGATTTATCTATGGATGAACCACTAAGATTTGAAATATATATTTGTGTTTAGTAGTAACATTATACGAATTTTCGTTATCAAATAGTCTTTAATAAATAGAATATTTAGTCATTTTTATCTAAACGATTTTTCGCAAAACCCATTCAAAGATGTTGGATAATGATACAATATTTTATAGAGCATTTTCGACAAAACAAAGCCTTCCAAATAATAGGGTTCACGAAGTTGCCACGGAGAAAACAGATCGCTGCTAAACTTGCCTTATCTTGTCGAAGTTTTGAGTGACACTTATCTAGTTTCACTTAGCGGCCGATTGTGTCCTAATATTTATTGGTGATGTTTTTATCTTCGCTTGAATTTGAATAATCTGTATCAATGACACTTAAAGTTTTCTATTGCGTTGGTCCGACTCCCTTTTGGTTTATCTAGATGATATGATATTTTGCTAGGCAGTTTTCAAAAGACGAACGATTAGCTAAATGTATCATTAGTATTACCATCGTGATTACTATGTAGTGTTCCAATTTTCAACGTCTTGCCCAGATTTATTACACCACTTCTTCCTCTTTAGACTTTTTCAACCTCTAAGTTAACGGCTTTACCGTTAAAATTTAAATTTTAACGGCTTTACCGTAAAATTTAAACATTCGTTATTATTAAAATATTAGTTAATATATTTACTTAATAAATCATACGCATTTACACACAGTTATTACAAATATCCTAACAGCTGGTAGTGTAGTTGTTTGTCTATGGGCGGCGGTAATCACTTACTATCAGGTGAGCCTCCTGTCCGTTTGCCCCCTATTCTATAAAAAAAACAGCAATACACACGCGCTTTGCATAATGAACCGATATAAATCCAGTTATCTAGCTATAGAAATAATATCTTTTATTCGACCACAACTCAATGGCTAAATGTGGCATGCCTTTGTTGCTTTGATATAAAGCGAGCTAGCCATACCGCACTTAGCCACATTACCTGTCATTGTACGCGTATGGTATAATGACTAATACTGCCAGCGTAACTCCTTCCATATACTCAGGACCGTAAAGGAATGCTCGTAAGTAGTCCGTTGCTTAAGAAACCATGCATTAATATTCTTGATTTTGCAATTTAATTAATCTGATTTAAAAAATAGTAACTTCTAGGGAAACAATAATAATAATACCTTAATATTAATACCTTAATATTAATACCTTCTAGGGAAGCGCGTTCCATCTTAGGCCTCAGCTTATTCAGGCGAGATCGAGGTCAAGCGCTTACCTATCGATAATTAAAAAAAAATAGTAACTGTAAATACCCTGAGGATGCTTATGTAAGCGAAACCGGTTGGAAATTTATTGTAATCACCTTATTGTGAAATAGTTCAAGTGATTTAATTAATAAATATTGTATTAAATTGGAGCTTCACCAAGTGTCGACGATGAAAAGTGTAGAATTTAAAAAAAGCTCATCTAATATAGTTAACTTAAATGTTACTTATTATCAAATATATTTTCTAACAAAATTGATACAGTTATGATATTCACAGGCTTAATTCGGAATTTTGTCTTCAAAATCACTGAAAGTAGGTATGTTTCATTAACATACATATTAATTAAACCCAACTCTAGTTTGTTGTTCTTGTTGCGGTATCACACAACAAGGAATTACACTGCGAAGCTTGTTTAAGGGTCAAATATGTCGAGTTTTATTTGTTTATGACGCATTGTTTGGTGAATAAGAAGGTCTGGTTTATTGTTTATATGAAATTGGACTACTCTTTTATTGGGGTTTCCCAAGTAAGCATATAGGATGCACTGTTTCTAAAGCCCCGTTTTCACTTTGATTAGTTCGAGTGCGAGAGTTTAATGCAGGTGCTTAGTATTAAGCAAAAAATACGTGAAGACAGCCGTTGATCAGTGCGAGTGATTAATAATCAGCACAGTAAAAGCGAACAGACGCTGATTACTAATCACTCGCACTGATCAACGGCTGTCTTCACGTTTTTTTTGCTCAATACTAAGCACCTGCATTAAACACTCGCACACGCACTAATCAAACTGAAAACGTGGCTTAATTAATGTATTACTAGTAGTCATTTGCCATTTTGTTCACTTAGTAAAGAATAATTTCTTCCTTTTGCTCAGTCGGTTATACAGTAGCTTATGTCACTCTTGAATAGAGTAGCTTTGTAAGGGTAAAGGAAATTTTAATATCAGTCCAGTAGTTTTTGAATTTAATCGTTACCAACATTCAAAATTATGAAAATACAAATGTTTTCTCTTTTATGCAATGAAGTTTAGATGGTAACTGAAATGGTAAATATTTGCTACTGCAAAGTTGACAGAGATATGGCATTTACAGGCATTTTTTGAAGTTTATTGCCTTAAATAAAGTAAATGTGGGTTATTTATTGCAACACATTGATAACAACACTTTTCACTCATCTATACATAGGTATAATAAAATCGTAGGAAAGTCAAAACTGTACATTGAATATTCTTTTATAAGAATACTTGGGGCGTGATCTATAATCAATATCGAAGCCAAAAATATAGTTTTTGGAATTGTCTGTTTGTTTGTTTGTATGTCCGGAGTAAACTCAAAAAGTACTGCATGGATTTACTTCAAATTTTGCATGAATATTACTAATAGGTCGGGTCAATATATAGGCTACATTATATTATCACGCTATCACCTACGGGGGAGGAGCTGTACGGAGTAAACGAAAGCCGCGCGGACAAAGTCGCGGGCTACAGCTAGTGGTAAATATCCATGAGAAAAATTAGTTTAATTTATTATTAAATTTTTTTCTCGTGTTGATCTGAGCAATTTTTTTTGGAAAACAGATCAAATGTCTTGCTAACACGTGACTACTAACTAGGTGGCAGAGTTCTGCAATATCTCGACAGGATTTGCTACTGCCACCTTACCTATTCTTGCGGCAATAGCCAGTGAGAAAGGTCAGGTACCTGGTAAACTTATTTATTTGGTATTGTAACCTCGCCATATATAACCTAAAACCTTTTGATAATATAAAACCTTTAGTTATCTCTTCTTATCAGGAGAAACATCGCTTATTTGTTATCTTACAATATAGAAAAACATAAGTTTTACTAGTGATGACAAAATACGACAAGAATGTGAACTTGTACCTTAAAAACAAATAAGTTAACCAAGTGCTTGGCGAACCACGCGCAATCTAGGATTGCCCATCGTAATAATGCGACTAAGAAAGAGATTTTTCAATGTTTTGTGTCATTAAAAATCCACAATAGACTAATAATGTTCGACTTCTTGCACCAAATTGATTCAGTCATAAATCTGAGGCGCGGGGAAAAGGAACATGGAACATTGGTGTGGTGGTCGATTGGTTAATTCGATATCGGTATTTTCTCGCATGTGTATACAGCTCACTGGATTAGTCGTTACTAATTCTTGCGTGGCGGTTTAGATAATTTATAAGATCTATTAGCCTGATCTGTTGATATACATTTGGTCTGTTATTAGGTCTTTTGTATCTTTACTTATTGTTTTATACATAATATTTAATCTCTTCAGCGCCAATCACGGATACATCTACTTTTATTTCTTCAAGTACATTTTGTAAGTTTGTCGACTTTATCTCGCAAACTTATAAAACTATTTAGCCATGATATTTTTCCTTTCAACCTTATGTTAACACACGTTAGTGAATTTGCAGCAGTTATCGCATAAGTACCAAATGTTGGATGGTTCCTTTCTGTAGCACGAAGTGCCAAAACAACCAACTGATTTGACGTAGTAAATGGCTCAATAAAAGTATTTACTTCAACAATTCCACCCGAAGCCATAGGAAATGTAAATGATGATATACAACTCAAAGTTATTTCCGGTGATACGAAGGAGTAACTGTTTGGGTCTGGGCTTTCTAATGAAGAAGATGAGTAATTGCTGAGAGACCACAACCACCACAACGTACCGCTACAAATTTCATAGTCATTAGTAAATAAATTTTCAAAATCATTTTCAAAATTGTATGAAACGCAATGACCACAAATTACATAGGAACTAAAGAACAAAATTAAATACAAATAAAGAAACATTATTATGTGTAAATATCGAAAGGTTTCAGTTTGTACTGAATATATAGACTAATTTATAGAACATCATATTTTTTATAGCTACATGATAATATAATGGATAAGATATCTTCTTCTGAAATTAACTACTTTTAAACGGAAATTGATATCTAACTTCATATTACTGGGATTAATTCACGTATTTTTCCACACTATGACACTATGCTATTCACTATCGTGTTCCGGTTTGGAGGGTAAGGTAGCCGGTAAACTTATGCATGTGGCATTAGACCTCGCCTCAAGACAGCAACGCACCACGCAAACACCAACATCTTTAGTGTCTATAGGCTATGATAGACTCTTTCCATCAGGAGACCCATCTGCTTGCTTGCTATCTTATGATGTAAAAAAAGATCCTTTCGGGATCTGCTTGTTATCTACTTATTTAAAAAAAAATAAGTATATTCTTGCAAAATTAAAGGAATAAAAATACCTAAGATGTTCGCTTGAGATCCCACCGCATTGAATATATTTATTTTTAATTCATTTAAATAAAAAGGGTCTTAAGTAGGCCAAGTTCTAAGAGGATTTCTTATACAATGCAATTCGTCAGTCACCATTAATTAGAGCCAAGCTTCGTCAACTTAAGAGCTTCATATAAAAAGTCAATTTAATTAAGTAACGAGAAATGTAAAAGTTTTATGTTAATGTGCCTAAAACGTAGAGATGTATTTTTGTTTATGTACATTTTAAGTTCTCTGCCGAATAGCAGGAATTCCACAGTCGACTCTAATTTTCATGAAATAATTTCACAAACATTTATTTTACCGACAGACTACGCTTCGTTTTGAGTAATTTATGTAACAAAATCCACAGTGCTTAAATATTTGTAATTTTTATTTCAGCAACCATATGAATATGACATGTTCCTTAGGAGATGAAATCAAATCACAAAGATAAAATATTTTTAACTTCCCACTACGTTAGTAGTGCGATTATATGGAAGTTACTGATTTTGGTCCGATTTTCGAAAATCGAGTTTTCACTAGATCTCCACGTTTTTCACGAAGACGTCATTATGTATGTATGTATATATGTATGTATGTATGTATGTAAGTATGTATGTGTATTTGTAAACATCTCACAACTTTTGAACGGCTTGACCTGATCGAAATGAGGTTGATGGCATTTGATTAAGTCGCCAAACTTAGACTCCCTGAAAATTTGAACCGATTTGGCCTAACGACGAGGTAATTTTTAAACTTTTGAAAAAACTTAAAAAAGATTTCGGCAAAACTTTTGTTTTAAATATTTTCTATGTTAATGTTCCAATTATTGAGTACAAAATTAAATCAGTTTTTTTTTTCTTAAAAAAGTAAATCCAATGCCGCAAGTTGCATAAAAATCGGTTTATCAATTCGCGAGATGTCGTTGAAAAAATATTTTGAAAAAAAATATTCTTTCGGCATAACTTCAAAATTTATCTACCAACCATTTTTTATCTTCTATAATATTTTAGTTCTTTAAAAGTACGTAAAATGCCGTTTTGAAAATAAATATTGAATCAAATTTTCAAAAGTTACAGCTTTTCAAATATTAATGTTATGTTGTTTTCAGCAAACTTACTATACATTCTTAAAACAACTTTCAGGCTAATATACCGATTTATTTAAAAATCTAACCAGCACTTCTACCTATAAAATTGCTTTAAATTCTGTAAATCTGAATAAAATCGGTTGATTCGTTCGGGATTTATCAATGGCGAACATTTTTTTGTATTTTTTTTTCTGATATTTCTTTAACATTTTTCAACGGATTGGCTTTGTAGCTAATACAATTTAGAGCTCAAAAATTGCGTTCGAAAGATCGAACAAATCTATCATTATTTTGAAAATACATTTCTTTTCGAAAATTAAAATACTGTCATCTTACAAACATTAGTTTTTTGAACTCTTTGAGCTCCACTAGTATAGGAGGAATCAGCGCGTTAGTACTAAAAACTATTCCATCTAAATATTTTTATATAGTCCTCTTTAAAAAGTCTTACTGATCATAAATTATGATGAATGAAAAATGATAAATAAATAAATGTTTGTTGCCAAGCGGCAACTTGGTGTGCTAATGTTTAAACCAATTTTTTTAACGGCGAAAAATTGTTATTTTCAAACGGGACATTTTTTTATATTCTTTGATAAAATACAAAGGTCACATTACTTTTTACGATTAAGTTATTATGTTTTAGTTTGTGACTACTTTAAACTTAAAATATCTTAACAAAAATTTCATGGATGGTATGCAAGGACAATTGGTTTGCAAATTTTTAAATACGCGATGCAATGCGACTTGGGGCATTCACCGCAATTTTTCAAGAAAAAGAGCGGATTAGACTGTGGAATTGGTTACAACTTTCAAAAAGTTTAGGTTTGGTTGGAACCCAATTAAATGCCGCCAACGGCGTTTCGATTGGCCAAGCCGTTAAAAAGTAATGAAAGGTTTATCTACACGAACATTCAGAAGTCAACGTAAAATAGTAAGAAAAGCTTCCTATTACATCAAAATGTGGAGATTTTTTGAAAAGTTTTTTTTGAAAATCGCATTGAAAATCGTTTTTACCCTGAAAGGGAAGCTAAATAACAGGAATGAAAGTGATATTTTTTGTTCTTTCTTAAGGATATCATTAATTATTGGATGAAGAATATATAGAACAACATATTTTATGTTTTTATCCTTTTCTTGATATATTTTAATAGGTCAAAACCATTCTAATTTGGGATATTTTAAACATTCGAAAATTCATATCTTCACAATATTAACTACTTAATCGTAAAAAGTCATGTGACCTTTTTTGTGTGTATTTTATCAAAAAATAAAAAATATCCCGTGTGAACATAAAAAATCTTTGTTATTTAAAAAAGTCAGTTTAAACAATATGGCACTGAGTTGCCGCATGGTAACATGCATTTATATCATCAATATGACTATTAGAAGAGGACTTTATAAAAAAATGAGGTGGAAAAATTTTTGGTACTCATGCGCCGAATTTTCCTGCACTAAACAATCTATGCGTAGCTTTTGCTTCTTTGAGATTATAATACCTCAATTTAGCGAGAAGTTTCAGAGTTTGCGTGCAGAGTTAACCAGCTTATAGATATTTTTCATTATATCGAAGAGAATACATCCGACTACCGATCGATCTACTACACTCTGTACATATTTCTGTAAAATAACGTTTGGATTGTCTATCTGGATTGAGACGTATGACACTCAGTTTACCTCTAAGTGATTAGATATGAATCTTCAAATATATATATATATATATATATATATATATATATATATATATATATATATATATATATATATATATATACAGGCTGACTGGTAAAAGATTGTTAAAAAAAATGTACGTACTGAGAGTGTTTACTACTTGATTCTGAAACTCTCCAAGCCGGAACACGACAATTGTAAACATTGACGCTATTGCTGCCGGATTAGGTTAGAAGTGGTACCAAATACCAGGACGAGACGTTGCGAAACTATCTCGGAAGACACAATGGTACTGACTGACGTATAGCCTATTGCCCGCTTTTTACGAACTGCCTGTCAGATTTGCAGATACTCTATTCTTCAAAGGAGGCCCAGAACAACACGGGGAAATGCTTATTAGCTATTTTATGATTTGAGAATATAGGTGGTGGTTCTAACCACCACATTTGTAAATTCTCCTCCCGTTTTTCTGTAATGATCGCGCTTTATTTGAATTTACTAATGAGCTTTCGCTATTTGAATTGACTAATATGTAGCGATATTTGAATTGACCAATGAGTCTGCGTAACTTAAGGTGCTGATTGATAGGCGAGCCTATACAGCGGTCTTAATGGTCTAAGAGCCCTCGACACTAAAACTTATGGTCATTTGCACTACATAAAACCGCAGTATTGTGATGATACACGGGCGAGCTTTACCGACGAGCTATAAGACCGCGGTATAGGGTCGCTCGTCGATCAGGACCTTAAAAGTCCTGATCTATCGGCCATAACTTTTGTGTCGAGGGCTCTTAGACTATAAAGGCCGCGGTATAGGTTCGCCCGTCGATCAACACCTTTATATTAACCAATATTTTTACCTATTAATACAAAATCTTAATTAATGCTTACCCTCACTCTCCCTATAATAGACTATGCTGATTCTTGTTACCTTGACGCAACTGAAGACTTGGTTAACAAGCTTGAGAGATTGCAGAACCTCTGTATCCGTTTCATTTATGGTATGAAACGATTTGATCATGTTTCCAGTTCTCGGGCTGAGCTTGGATGGCTTCCAATACGACAGTGGAGAAAAATGCATATACTTTGTTTACTATATAAAATTATTTTCAATTCACAATTTCCAAAGTATCTTCATGATTCCTATATTTTCTTGCACTCTCCTGAGTCCCCATGTCGCTCTAATGTTAGAACCTTGTTACGCTTTCCTCCTAGCAACTCTGCTGCTTATTCGCACTCATTCACAGTACTTGCTGTAAAATTGTGGAATTCTCTGCCCAGTGATATTCGCCTTTGCCAGACTTTAGTATCCTTTAAAACACGTGTGAAGGAAACTTTTCTAAGTAAAGTCTAAATTTCTCTTGTATTGTATGTATATTGTCTACTTTTTTTAATCTTAAGTATATGTTAGGTTTAGTTGCGTAATTTGTACCTTTTTTTTTGTACACTAGGTCTACTCATTTCTTTTCTTTCATTATTTTATTCTCTTTTAACGGGTTGGCTGGAAGAAATCTCTTTAAGTAGAGATAAGCTCGACCATTGTATTATAATTACGTTTGTTAATGTTATTCTTATTAATGTTATTTTCTGTGTACAATAAAGTGTTAAATCTATACATACATATAATAAAATCGTAGGAAAGTCAAAACTGTACACTCTATTCATTTTGTAAAAGAATACTTGGGGCGAAATCTACAATCGATATAGAAGCCAAAAATATAGTTTTTAGAATTTTTGTCTGTTTTTCTGTTTGTCTGTATGTCTGTTTGTCTGTATGTCCGGGGTAAACTCAAAAAGTACTCCATGGATTTACTTCAAATTTTGTATGAATATTACTAATAGGTCGGGTCAACATATAGGCTACATATTATCACGCTATCACCTAAGGGGGAGGAGCTGTGCGGAGTAAACGAAGTCCACGCGGACGTAAATAAATAAAAAAATAAATAAAAGTGCGCGGTGGTAGAGGAGGCTATCTGGGGCCTAATTCACGTAATCAAGCGGCAAGCGAGTCGAAGCATTTAAGACATTTACAAATTTTTTTACACATTATACCGCGTCGTAGCACGTCTCGACGTTCTATCATGTTTATGTGTGTGAAAGCCCTAAGCGCATTGACTCAATTACGTGAATTGGGGGCTGATTATACCAACTTAATCACTTAGATGTTAGATTTACACGTCATATGCGACTACTTTATAGCTAGCTTGTGTTTGTGTAACATTTCTCTTATACCTTGGCACGAATTGAATTGTAACAAATAATTATAAGTAAACACAATGAATTCACAACTCTAAACATTGAACGCCAAGTTCCCGTTCAAACTCACCCCGGATCTCCGTGACAGTATCGGTGGTTGTGACGTCATTGTTCCCGCGTTTCACCTTGTTTCAATCTTGTAACATTGCGACTTATTTAGGGAACAAGTTTACGGGTTTGAAACAAATGTTTGGAATAAATTAGATTATAACAACCATGAAATAGCAACTTATTTTTGACAGATTTCATTACCTACGCAATTTTGGTTTGTTTTTAAAAAAAAGTTGTTTTTTTAGGCGTCGGGAAGTGACGACCCCATCGCCCGCCGGAGGGATAATATTCTTTTTTGAGATTATTCCACCGGTGCAGTCGATCAAAAAAAGTGGTAGTGCTATGCTTAGCTGAATGGGTCGGCACGACCCGGGCGATACCACTACCTCACTTAAAACCAACGTAAAGTAACAGCTTTGCTGTTGCGTTTCGTTTGGTCTGTGAGGTTCCCGGAGGCCCTTTCCCCCCTCCCCCTAACACTATGGAAGCGCAATTTAAAGGTAGTAGTTTACCCCAGGGGGGTACCATTAGCGTAAGCGGTGGAGAATCCCCCTCTGGACATCCATGTTCAGGGGTTTGTAATCAGCCTAATCATGGATGCCTAGGCTGCCCTGCGTACTCTGGGGGGGGACACAATTGCGCTCTCCAACTTCGCTGCTCGGGGCAAATCGAACAGACATCGAAAGGCACCCTCTACCACACTCCACGTGGATTATACTAATATTAGGGGTCTTCACTCAAACCTAAATGCCGTCCACTACCACCTTGAGACGGCTAAGCCGGCTCTGTTCTTTTTAACTGAGACGCAGATATCTTCTCCGGCTGATACCTCATATCTCTCCTACCCGGGGTACAAATTCGAGCATTCATTTGTACCCCGGGCGGGAGTTTGTGCTTATGTCAGAGAGGATATCTGCTCTCGACGTCTCAACAGCATTGAAGGCTATAGGGACCTATCCATCCTCTGGCTGCGTGTAGACTGCGACGACCATCCCCGCATCTACGCGTGCCTCTACAGGTCCCATAGCGGAAATGCTGAAGTCGACAGGCTCGTTGAGCACCTTCAAACGGCTGTAGATTCCGTGTTGCAACAGACCCCCTCCGCTGAGATCGTGATCTTAGGCGATTTTAATGCCCACCACGCCGAATGGCTGTGTTCACGCACTACCGATCATGCGGGGAGGTCTGTTCACGATTTTGCCTTGGCATATGGTCTAACACAATTGGTAACCACGCCTACGCGAATTTCCGATGTGGACGATCATACGCCTTCACTGCTGGACCTTCTGCTGACCTCCCATCCGGACAATTATCAGGTATCTGTGAACGTCCCTCTTGGTACGTCAGACCACTGCCTGATCCGGAGTAAAGTGCCGGTTATGCGCCTATCACGGCCTCCTTTTGCAGGCTGTCGTCGCGTTTGGCACTATAGGTCAGCAGATTGGGACGGGATGCGGTCTTTTTTTGCGTCCTACCCATGGGGGCGGATGTGCTTCTCGCTGGATGATCCGAGTGTCATCGCTGACTCTATCGCTGATGTGGTGCTGCAGGGCATGGAACTTTTCATTCCATTTTCTGCGGTACCAGTTGGTGGTAAGTCTCAGTCTTGGTTTGGTCGCTCCTGCAAAACGGCTTCACGCCGAAAGCAGGAATGCTACCGGGCTTGGGCTGCAGCGTCGACGTCTCGTGATGAAAAAACCAGCGCGTTACGTAAGGAGTACAATTCCGCTTCGAGGTTCTTCAAAAGAGCTTTCGCCAAGGCAAAATCTGAACACATTGGCAGAATTGGTGAGAAATTAGTTCGCCTTCCTTCGGGAACTCGTGCGTTCTGGTCTCTCGCCAAGGCTGTTTTGAGGAATTTCTCACAGCCCTCTCTTCCACCCTTACACGGAGATGATGACTCTCTGGCCCATACCGCAAGGGAGAAGGCCGATCTTTTGGGCTCGTTCTTTGCGGCCAACTCGACTCTGGACGACCAAGGAAATGCACCGCCTACCGTCCCGCAGTGCTATAGTTCTATGACGGAATTAAAATTCTTGCAGTCTTCCGTACGTAAAGCACTTTTTTCCTTGGACGTCCATAAGTCGAGTGGACCGGATGGCATCCCTCCGATTGTACTTAAATCATGTGCTCCAGAGCTGGCGCCGGTACTAACACGCCTATTTCGGCTCTCCTACTCACTTGGCGTAGTACCGATTTCATGGAAGACAGCTTTAGTGCATCCCATCCCTAAAAAAGGAGATCGCTCTAATCCGTCTAACTATCGGCCGATAGCCATAACCTCCTTGTTCTCCAAAATTATGGAGACAATCATCAACTCGCAGCTCCTCAAGTATTTAGAAGAGCACCAGCTGATAAGCGACCACCAGTACGGTATCCGTCGCGGCCGCTCAGCTGGTGATCTTCTTGTATACTTAACACATCGGTGGGCGGAAGCAGTTGAGTCCAAGGGGGAGGCATTGGCAGTTAGTTTGGACATAGCGAAGGCCTTTGATAGGGTATGGCACAAAGCGCTTCTGGCGAAGCTGCCTTCCTATGGGCTTCCCGAGAAATTATGCAAGTGGATCACCAGTTTTTTGGCTGATCGGAGCATCAAGGTCGTAGTTGACGGTGCGTGCTCTGACCTTAAATCTATCAATGCTGGTGTTCCACAAGGCTGCGTGCTATCACCGACACTGTGCCTTCTGCATATCAATGACATGATGCGAATTCGCAACATACATTGCTATGCAGATGACAGTACTGGTGATGCTACATACTCCGGCTGAAGCGGTATTTCTCGGGAACACGTCGAAGAGAGCCGAAACAAGCTTGTGTCCGAAGTTGAGAATCGACTAACCGATGTCTCGGAATGGGGTCGTCAAAACCTGCTCACTTTTAACCCCAAAAAGACACAGCTTTGCGTGTTTTCCGCTAAAAAGACACCCTTTGTCGTGTCACCTCGATTTGGGGATACTCTCCTGACAGCCTCAGCTAGTATCGGGATTCTGGGAGTCGACATATCGAATTACGTTCAGTTTCGCGGTCATTTGGAAGGTAAGGCTAAACTAGCCTCCAAAAAGCTCGGTGTGCTCAGCAGAGCGAGGCAGTACTTCTTGCCGGCCTATCGCCTTCAACTTTATAAGGCTCAAATTCAGCCCCACATGGAGTACTGTTCTCATCTCTGGGCCGGAGCTCCTCAGTACCAGCTCCTTCCTCTTGATCGCATTCAGCGTAGAGCGGTTCGAATCGTTGATGACCTGGCTATTTTGAAACGGCTCGACTCTTTGGCATTGCGCAGAGATGTTGGCTCACTCTGTATCTTCTATCGTATCTTTCATGGACAGTGTTCCGACGAGTTATTTGGATTAATTCCTGCCGCCGAATTCCATCATCGGACATCGCGTCAAAATTTGAAATTCCATCCTCACCATCTCGATGTCTGGAAATCCACAACTGTGCGTTTCTCTCGACACTTTTTGCCTCGCACTACTTTGTTGTGGAACCAATTACCGGTAGGGGTGTTTCCAAACGGTTACGACTTGGGGGCCTTCAAGAAAAGAGCTTACTCATTCTTAAAAGGCCGGCAACGCAACTGCAAGACCTCTGGTATTGTGGATGTCCATGGGCGGCGGTGATCACTTACCATCAGGTGCACCTCCTGCTCGTTTGCCCCCTCTTCTATATAAAAAAAAAAGGTTTTTAAGCTTTTTTATAGAAACAAGCATAGCATAGTTTGGCTTCTTGACAGCTCAGGTTTGATTCTGTCAGGTAAATTATTATTGATTTTTTCTAATAAGTATACCTAATTAATAATCTAGAGTCGGACATAAGATTGTGTTATGAAGATGTTTACTGTCCATTTTAAATAAAAGTACACTTAGATATACAAGCTCATTTATAAGAAAAAAAAAGTTATGAACGTAGAGATGGATTCGTACGTGAGTCTGAATCGCAAAATATAGCACTCGGCTCTCTGTCTACCTCGTTAGTAGGGACATGTTGGTATGTATATACCATAGAGAGTACTAAGTGTAAATCTTAACTATTGGTATATAAATTACATGAATTGGTCTAACTCTAAAATGAGCATATTATTTTTGCTTGTATCACGGGTTCTTGTCAACGTTACTAATATAAAGAAATACATATATTATATTAATATTATAAAGGCGAAAGTTTGGATGTTTGGATTTTAGTTACTCAATCACGCAAAAACTACTGATTTGAATGAAATTTGGCACACGGGTAGATGATGGCCTGGAATAGCACATAGATTACTTTTTATCCCAGAAAAATTAGCGATCCCGCGGTATTCCCCAAAAACTTTATAATGCAGCGGGCTGCACGCTGCATCTAGTATTATATAAATAAAACGTACATAATAATACCCAAATCCAGAAATACAAACATCTATTGCTCATCACACAAATGTTTTTTCCTGTTGGGAATCGAACCTATGGATTCGTAGTTAATTTCGCTAACCACTCGACCAACGAGGCGGTCGGTGTGCCATTTGGCTTGAAAACTTCCTTATTTCTGTCACCTGTGTTAATATTGTGTTCAAGCTGTTTTAATTCTTTTCCTTTCGTTTTTCCTCGATTTTGAGGAATAATTGAATATCAATTTATTAATATACAAATTACTTGCATTGAACTAATACCAAAGAAAGCAATTTATTTGCTTATGGTGTTAATCAAAGATAAAATTACATAAATAAATACTGAAATATATTCAATAAACACTCAAATCCAAAAATACAATACTTCGCTTATCGTTGTCACACAAATTGCTGTCTCAGTCGGGAAATAAGTCCCATTGATTACGTAGTCAGTCAGGTCGCTGACTTTTTTACCAACGCGCAAGCAAAATTTACCGTAAATGTGTCGTTTTAGGGTTTTGTTGTTCTGTAAATGATGTATGTGGAGCATGTAAACTTTAAAGTTGTGGACACCGTTACATATACATGGAGCAGGAAGGTGGCCTGACTTTTGTTTTTTGTAATATACTTGATTTAGGGTTATTATATAATAAATACTATATGTTAATAAAGATAACCAATACTTCACGATATTTGTTATATTTTATAGGCAAAAAACTTAATAGAATTGTGTTTGCATGTTAAAGATGTGTCTGAAATGTTTGCACTGGTAAGCATAAAAATAATTGAAATTTGTTCTATTTGTCTAATATTAAAACGATGTAAGCAATAACAAAATGATTTAAATCTTTAGAGTAAAATACAATAATAACCCTATCCACCAGTTTTAAAGTACATTCTTACTAATTTATATATGCTGGCCTGTGGCCGTAATTCGACCTTATACTAAACAATAAAATCTCTTTAAAGTTTGAAAACAGACCTTCGCCCATAGATACCAAATATGTTAATGGTGCGTTGCTATCCTTATGGCATTCTATGTGCATAAATTTACCGGCTACCTTACCCTTAAAACTGGAACATGAGAGTGACAATTCCTGACGCTATTGCGACTGGAATTGGTAAGGCGTTGGTATCAGATCTGGGCGATACAATGCAGAACTCTACCACCTAACGGTCACGATGGTAATGATTTGTATAGCCAATCGTTCGTCTCTTGCGTTGCCTGGCAAAACGGCAGATCGTCTATTTGTCAAAGGGAGTTCGGACCATCAGGAGTATGCAAAAACATGTTGATAAAACAATTTAAACACTTCTGTGGATTGTACTGTTCGCTAGATATACATATGTGTATAAAAGTCATGATAGTGATTATTACTTTTAATTCATTTTCATTAGATAAAGTGAAACGAAAAAGTCACAATTATTTTACATGTGAAATTTCACTGGCAATGATTTTCACTCATAAAATACCCAAACGTCAAATAACCGTAAGCTATTAAAAATGAAGTCTGAAATAAAATTGTAACCACTGCCGCTCCTATTGGAATTGGAAGATTTCAAATTTAAAATTTCACAGACCAAATAAATAGAAGTAGTAAATACAATTTATGAAAATACATATCTATACATATAATAAAATCGTAGGAAAGTCAAAACTGTACATTGAATATTTTTTAAAAGAATACTTGGGGCGTGATCTACAATTGATATCGAAGCCAGAAATATAGTTTTTAGAATTTTTATCTGTTTGTCTGTTTATCTGTTTGTCTGTATGTATGTCCGGGGTAAACTGAAAAGTACTGCATGGATTTACTTCAAATTTTGCATGAATATTACTTATAGGTCGGGTCAAAATATAGGCTACATATTATCACGCTATCACCTACGGGGGAGGTGCAGTGCTGAGTAAACGAAGTCCGCGCGGACGAAGTTGTGGGCAACAGCTAGTAAATAATAAATAAATAAATATGAATGTCAAGTGCTATTTGAGAAATATTCTATGTTTATACATGTTTATACTAGTTAAAAGAGTTCGTCATTGTAGATGAAATTCACATTTACAATATTGATCAATAGTTTGGTGTAATATTTTAAACATAATTTGTAACTATAATAATTAATAATCAGTCAACATGTTTCTTTATAAAATTTTTAAATTTTTTACTAGCACGAGATAAGGGCTAAAACACATATATAATTTAAAAAATAATTAATCTCCTCGTTTACTAATAATAATTAACCAAAAATTAAATTAATTAAATTTAAAGAAATTCCATCTAGTAGTAACATTTACATTAATTTCACTTTTTTGCTCAAGCCAATTAATAGTGAATAAGAAAACGATGATGTGAAAAACAAAGTGTAAGAAACCGTCATGTTCCGGCGATTGTTTGTGTTTGGTTAATGAAACAGTGCTAGAACTCCAACGCAAGCAACATGATGTCGCAACATTTATCGAGTATGTTCGAACAACTGGGCAACTTCACTAAAAATAACTTAACACACAACAGCAAATTAATAAAAGAAAATAAATCAAATGCGAATCACGTAGGAATAGGTAGTGGTGGGAATCAGCACTCGTCCCCGGCACACAAGCAAGGACAAGCAATTCCACAACCTTTAAAGAAGCCATGCAAACTTCGGAACGTCGCTTCTAAGGCTGAATCATATGATACGCTGTATGGAAACAGTACTTTGGTAAGTGCTAGATACTTATTAATCACGTGTTTTGTAATTAGTTTAATAATTGTGTTTTCAGTTATAGTACTATATTGTTATATAAATTTTTAATGTTTTATTCATGTGCAACTAGAAAATGCTGAACATTTAGGAAAAAATTTCTTGAATGTTCAATCTTGAGAACTTCTTGTTATGTGTAGCGTGGTTTTTATTTTATATCAAAAGTATTATAGGAAGAGTGTTACTGTTAGTGCATAAAATACTTATGCAACATTTTTTTTATTTCAATTAAATAGAAAAGGACTCTGCGGATAATTACTTAAACAACGCGTGTGCAACTGTAATATAAGCGTGCTCTACATCATGATCAAAATTGCATAATTTATTTTTAGGTGAATCTTGCACATTACGTTCAATTTCTTCATGCATTTCGTTGTGACTTCTTCTCCAAAAAGTAAACGATTAAAACGGTGAAGATTTGTGAGTTCTATTGTGAATTATAATATTAATATAATTCGTTTGTTTCAGAATAGTATTTAATAACACTCCATTTTAGTTATATCAACACAAACTTTAATGAATCATACAATTAGGGTTAATATAAAAAATAAATAAAATGTGCCTCTAAAATTGAAAACAAAATAAAATTACCGTGAATGAAATGGTAATACATTAATAACGTTTGTTTATTACACTGTTAATTTAAAATATATTATCGTTAATACTATAACTGTCTCTTTTTCAATAAGTGGTTATTTTTAAATGATTCCTTGTTCAATAATACCGCACCAGCTATATTAAAAAGTTTACAAGCGAAGCATGAAAATTACGCCTTGAAGTAGTAATTAAGAAAGAACTACACCAGACTAATCGCAATAATACCTGACGTAAAAAGTTTAAGGGAATTTCATAATAAAGGTTTAAAGCTCTTACGGGTGGTAAATTTGCTGTCTTGTAATTAACATATTATTATATAAACAGATAAAAATCTAGTCAGAGTGGAAATAAAATAAAATAATAAAAGGAGATATACCTATTCTTTTAAATTGTTAAGTAGAACATAATCATAATCAATATATATATAAATCAATTGCTGATCATTAGTCTCGCTAAAACTCGAGAACGGCTGAACCGATTTGGCTAATTTTGGTTTTGAATTAATTATTGAAGTCCAGGGAAGGTTTAAAAGGTGAGAAAATATAGAAAAAAAATAAGAGTAGTTAAAAAGGCAGAACAATGTTTGCCGGTTCAGCTAGTAAAAAATAAATTGATTGACTTTTTGTCATATTAATTCCATTCTATAAAACGCAGAATAGTTCGGATATGCTAATAGAATTTAAATTCATCAATGAATATAGGACATTCATTATTACATCAGTAGGAAATTGAAATGCTTTTTATGCTTTTGTAAGGAATAACCAGCTATTATGACACTATCAATAATATTGCAAACGAATCTAGGTCGTAATATTATGTATATGTATAGTATCAATAGATATTTATACCATGAATTCTACTGTACTGTATATAATATAAGTATAAATTAACACGGTCTAGCACACACTTGACCCTTAACTATTGACCTGTGTGCTCACTAGACCCCTATAATACCATTTTAAGGTGCCCACTCGCTTCTTAGAAGGGACTACTTAAATATTTAATATTTATATTTAATATTTATTTAATATATTATCCCTGGACAAATAACACGAATAGGTCTAACCCCGAAGTAAGAAAATTTTTGTGTTTGTGATGTAAGCAATGAACTTCAGTGCGCCATGTGTAGGTGGACACCTAACATTTTTATTGGATGATTAGGTAAAAATTCAAGAAGGTACCTATTTTTTATATATTCGGTATCAGAATCGAGTACTGTACACCTCTCTTTTAGTACGTAGTCTTTTACCAGCCAGCCTGTATAAGCGCAGTAATCTGACTTACGAATGTGGAAGGATGTAGGTACCGGGGAAGAACAAGACTGACATATCATGATCAGATTGATCGAGTACTGTCCGAAGGTAATGGCAAGAGTCTTCGAACCGGCGCGGGCGTGTGTGTATGAAAAGAGTGATAAATGTGGAGGAAGCGAGACAAGCCTGCAAGGATCGTTATGTTTGGCACTCGGTTCTCTCTGCCTACCCCGTAAGGGATCTGGCGTGAAGATATGTATGTATGTATCTGACTTACGATTCTTCCGAGAAACGTTTTAATTTGAGGTATTGAACTAAGAACATCATCATCTCTTAGTTCAACACCTCAAATCAAAACGTTTACGTTAAATGACGGTGATCTCTATCTCCACAATTGATAAACTTCAGTGACTCACTAGTACATTCCGATAACAGAAAAAACAAAGCAGACAGTATTACGAATTGGATGAGCGACGAAGTGTATGTGCATCACTTCAAAGCGGCTGCCTCTGTTAGGCTTTTTTCTTTTTGTTGTATTTGTAATTTTCAGAACCACTTAAATATAAAAGGAAATATTTGAAAAAATATTCGAACTAGCGATCGCCTGTGACCGAAATTTGATCATAGACTTAACAATAATATCTCTTTTTAAGTTTAACAACTGACTTTTATAAAATGATATACATGTGTGTAAATATCATGTATGATGTCACATGATATAGTGCATGTAAAGTTTATTTTTTTTTACACGCTTTTTATTAGCTTCACCTGTATGTTTGTATTTTTGTAACCGACTTCTTTGGGCGCGATTTTGACCCACTTTAAACGGCCAGATTTCGTTCAAACTTTGTAGATTTATCGAGGACCGATGACAATACACTAATTTGATAAAATTATTCCATTTTTCAACTTGCAAAATATGATTTTTATTAATTTATATAATTTTCATCTATAGTCGATAAGGCAAGAAACTTAACTAAATGTTTTATAATTTTTCTCTACAGTCGATAAGACAGGACTTGATGTTCATTTTAATTTCCAATAATTATCTTTAGCCGATTTCTCTAATATTGATACATTTTTGGATACTAAGGAGAATTTTAATTCTACAAAACAAATAATAGTTTTAAAAAACTAAATATCACGCTTTTATAAATAAAATTTCAATAAATATAAAATAATAATTAAAAAATGTATTTTTTTTTTAAAAAAAGCGTGGGGTGCTTTTTAAAATATTATGCTATCTTCTCCAAGTGAGAGGAACATATGATGGATGCAGGAAGGTAAGAGACGGAGGAACGGAACTAGGATTCCCGCGCAAACCATCTTAAATACTATAAAATATCATTTAAGATGATTTATCTATCTATATACGCAAAATAATACCTATATAATTTTATTAGGCTATCAAATCTTTAATATACTTTTTAATACAAGCCATATATATGTTAAATTTCAAAGTCTAGCATTACATACATTATGATAAAATTATACTAGAAAATAAGTCCAATATGTAATATCTTATCATGTTACAACGTAAAACGATTTACTTGTTCGCTTTATCGGATAATAGCGTTTTCGTGTCTAATAATTTAATCCGAATACTTTAGTTTAAATTACTATTGGCTCTAAATCTTTAGTAAGTGCTTAAAGTTTAAAATATTCTAATCAGTTTTGTCTGATTGCTCACAAAACGTATATTAAAACTTTTCTGTTACTGAAACCACTCCCAATCCATACTAATCTATATTAATATTTTGAATGTGAATGTTTGGATGTTTAGATGGATAGATGTTTGTCACCTAATCACGCAAAAACTACTGAACGGATTTGAATGAAATTTGGCGCGCAGGTAGACGATTACCTGAAACAGCACATATGCTACTTTTATCCCGAGAAATTTAGGTGATCCCGCAGGATTCGCGAAAAAATTTCTATAATGCAGGGGGCTGCACGCTGCAGCCAGTGTTGTGAAAATGCGAGAGATATGTCTGTCAGTCTTCATTTTGCGTTCGCTTTCACGGCTTAACAACTGAATAGATTTTGACGAATTAATACGGCAAGGAGATCGTTGAAGTCCGAAGTCACACATAGGCTATTTTTTGTCCAAAAACCAACCCTTAATGTGTTGAAATCGGGGATGAAATAGGGGAAAAAGGAAATGAAATTTATTATATTCATGACATGTTCCTGTATTCGCAGGAGAAACTGCTAATATTATAAATATGACTTATAAGTGGCGGAATATTGGTGGTATTTAACCTAAGCAACGGCTGTCTTTCCAATTTTGTATTACCACCATACCTTTTCTTGCCGAAATAGCTGCAGTGCCGGTATGGAGGGTCCAGTAGCCGTTAAACTTATGCATATAGCTGTAAATCCTCATCAAACAGTAATGCGCCATTGACAACTTCAGTATCTATAAGAAATGTTTATCCTATTTTCTTATATATATTTGATAGCAACAGGGGATGGCTCGCCTGATGGAAAGTGACAACCATTACCTGCAGACATCAAGATGTTAATGACGCCTTGTTTACCGGTACGTTTTATTACTCGGCGATTTCAATACCTGCCTTATAAAAAATGATGCACGAGCCAATAAATTGATATCTTTATTATCTTCAGTAAATTTGTTTTCCCTTACTCTGTCACCTACTCATCATTTCCCTAACGCAACTCCTTCCCTCTTAGATCTAATTATAGTGTCTCGTCCTAATTGTGTTTCTACTCACGGGCAATTCCCTTCTTCTTTTTCATATCACGATCTTATTTTTGTATCTTACAAAATATTTACTCCTAAACATAAAGCCCGTTTTGCTATGCGGCGTTGTTATAATAAAATAAATTTTGACTTACTAAAAAGAGATGCTGGCAATATCGATTGGACAGAGGTACTGGATAGCAATGACATTGAGCTTACAGTTAATAAATTTAATTCTATAATTTTAAAGTTATTTGATTCTTATGCACCTCTAAAAAAGGTAAAATTAAAACACAAACCGGCGCCTTGGATTACTGACTCTATTAAGGCGTTAATGACCAGAAGGGATAAAGCGAATCGCCACTATCGCAAGCATCCTTCTGAAGCTAGCTTTTGCTCATACAGAAATCTACGTAATCAGTGTAGTCGGGCTTGCCGGATTGCAAAACGTCGTTACATCCATGACACCATTGCTTCATCTGACCACGATAAAGTTTGGAAATTCCTAAATTCTCTCGGGATTGGTCATATGTGTAATAATTATATTACTGACAGTTCGTTAGATTTAAATGCTTTAAACTTATATTTTTCTACACCCCCTGTTATCCTTGATGATTGTGTTAAAGCTTCGACTCTTAATGATCTGTCTTTAAAAACCCTTCCATCTTGTGCTTCTTTCGCCTTCCAACCTGTTACTGAAAGTGATGTAAAAAAATATGCTCTCTCGATTTCTTCCCCTGCTGTTGGTAGTGACAGTATGTGTTCTCGAATGTTCACCCCTATCCTTCCTGAAATCACTTCGATTCTTACTCATATTTTTAATTTTTCTCTGTCATCTAATACCTTTCCATCTGTATGGAAAAAAGCACATATCATTCCACTGCCGAAAGTTCCGAATCCTTCTTCTTTTTCGCAGTTTCGCCCTATTTCTATTCTTCCTTTCTTGTCAAAAGTTTTGGAGCGTATTGCGCACTCTCAGTTGGCTGATTATCTGCGTACTAACAGAATACTTCATCCCTTGCAATCTGGTTTTCGTCCTGGTCATAGTACGGTTACTACTTTAGTGAGAGTTACAGATGATATTCGCCTTGCTATGGATGATAAGCACGTTACTGTGATTGTTTTTCTTGATTTTAGCAACGCTTTTAACTGTGTTGATTGGGACGTCTTACTCGGTATACTTCGTTCACTTAATTGCTCTTCTTCTGCCCAAAGTTGGTTTGACTCCTATCTTCGTGGACGTTCCCAGAGAATTAGTTATAATGATTCATTCTCAGATTGGACTTACCTTAGTACTGGTGTACCGCAAGGAGGCGTCCTTTCACCCCTATTATTTTCTGTTTTCATTAATAAGATAACTGAGATTATTTCATCTAACTTTCATTTATACGCAGATGACCTCCAAATTTATCGTCGCTCTTGTATCATGGATGTAGCTAACACAATAAACCTAATTAATAATGACCTTAGCAAAATTGCTGCTTGGGCCAAGGCCTTTGGCTTACAGCTGAATGCACAGAAATCCCAGGCTATAATAGTTGGTAGCCGGTATATGTGCAAAGTGCTTTCAGATTTACATATTCCACCAGTAGTTTACCTTGGGACCCCAATTCCATTTGCTTCTTCTGTTAAATATCTAGGGGTTACTATAGCTGCGGATTTATCTTGGGATTTACATATAAATCAGATCAGTAAAAGAGTATACTACGCACTTCACTCTTTAAAGCGCCTCCAAAATTTTCTACCCCTAAAAACTAAAATTTCCTTGATGCAAACGCTTATTTTACCGATAATAGATTATGCTGATTCATGTTTCTTGGATGCTACGGAAGTGCTTGTAGATAAGCTCGAAAGGCTACAAAACACCTGTATTCGTTATATATTTGGTCTTCGAAAGTTTGACCACATATCCAAGTTTAGAACCCAACTTAAGTGGCTTCCGATACGTTTGCGTAGGAACACTCATATCCTTTGCTTACTCTATAACATTTTATTTAACCCTTCTTCTCCCGCTTATCTACGTGATTCGTTTAACTATTTACACCCTCCTGATTCTACTTGTAGGACTAATGTCAGCAATCTTCTCCGTTTTCCATCTCATAATTCCAGTTTTTTCTCTAACTCTTTTACGATTCAGGCAATAAGGCTTTGGAATTCATTACCACTTCAAGTTCGCATGAGTCAATCTATAAATTCTTTTAAACACAATCTAAGGAATCATTATTTGTCTATTCCACATTAATATAATTTGTAATTTGTTTTTTTTTTTCTTATTTTTAAATGGATCTTACGAGTTCGTATTTTTTTTGAGCAACACGTACTCATCTCAAGAGGTTAATATCATTTAATGTTTCACAGTAGTTATATATATATTTTTTGTTTTAATTTCTAGTAGATACCTAACGCTGTAAATAATTTAAGTGCCTGTCTTTATATTGCTGAAGTACTTTAGGTTTCATTAATAGATGTGTTTAAATATTTTTAGTATATTGTACACTTCGACTTATATTAATGGTCAAGTATTTCACTTTACCGGGTTGGCTGTAAGAAATCTCTTTTTTAGAGATAAGCTCACCTTTTGTACCTTTTTAAAAATACTGCTTGCTGTAATTTTGTGTGTTGTTCTATTGTGTACAATAAAGTATTAAATAAATAAATTAAATAAAATAACCCTCCAAACTGGAGCATGACAGTGACATGTACTGACGCTATTGCGGTAGGATTAGGTAAGGCGGTGTCACCAGACCCGGGCGAGACGCTGAAAAATTCTACCACATAGTAGCTACGATAGTAGTGAATCGCATAGCCAATCGTTTGCCTCTTACGATCTGCCTGGCAGATGGTTTATTTTTCTATGGGAGCCTGGACTAACGCGGGGAAAACCTTCTTACCTTACTTCAGGAAAACCATCTGCTTGTTAGTTAATTTACGATAATAAAATAAATTTATATATTTGAACTAGCTGTTGCCCGCGACTTCGTTCGCGCGGACTTCGTTTACTCCGCACAGTTCCTCTCCCGTAGGTGATAGCGTGATAATATGTCGCCTATATGTTGACCCGACCTTTGAAATTTGCAAAATTTGAAGTAAATCCATGCAGTACTTTTTGAGTTTACCCCGGACATACATTGACTTTCCTACGATTTTATAATATGTATATAGATATTTGAAATATACGCTAGACATACATATGGTTACTTTGGGAAGATTATATAAACTGTTTTACTGCTAGGCGTTAAGTACTTAACGCATTTCTTGTCTTACACGTGAGTACATAAAAGTATTTGTTCCAAAAGCTAGAGGCAGCGCGAAGCGTATCACTATTATCGTAACTACTTATCTATACCTTTAAGCCGCTAACTCACCGGGACGTCTTGGTGACGTCGTCATCCTCGTATCAAACTGTATTGAATTTTACCAATTGGCTACATCGCAGTTAGCCGCCAAATATTGCAATATAAACAGAGTGCTAAGTGTGAGTTTTTCTTTTCGCATTCGATCGTGAGCGCGTTTCGAGTTTACTAGGAATTTGTATGTGGCGCTGTACAGCGCCACCTAGTGGTTAAATTTTTTAAAAAGTTTACCACTAGGTGGCGCTGTACAAATCACATACAAATTCCTAGTAAACTCTAAACGCGCTTACGATCTAATGCGAAAAGAAAAACTCACACTTAGCACTCTGTTTGGATACCGTAGCCGACGACGTGGGCATGGCGTCTCAGTAAATTAGGGCCCTTAAACGAGCTATTCTCGTATATATGTAAATAAATATTATTATCTGAATATCAGAAACGGCTTTAACGATTTTCACGAAATTTAGTATGCAGAGGGTTTTGGGGGCGTTAAATTGATATAGCTTGTTTTATTTTTTGAATTATTTTGAATTTTTATTTCAATTTATGTTTTCCCCGTGTTCCTGGCTCTTTTGAAGAATAGACCTACTGCCGTTCTGCCAGGCTGGTCGTAAAAGGCGACTGATTGGCTATGCAAGTCACTATCATCGTGACTACTAGGTGGTAGAGTTCTGCATTGTCTCGCCTGGGTCTGGTACCATCGCCTTACCTATTCCTGCCGCAATAACTTCCGTGTTTGTCACTGTCGTGTTCCGGTTTGGAGGGTAAGGTAGCCAGTAAACTTATGTATGTGGCATTAGACCTCTCCACAAAATAGCAACGCACTATTAACATCTTTGGTGTCTATAGGCGATGGTCGACTCTTACCATCAGGAGACCCATCTGCTTGTTTGCTATCTTATGATATAAAAAAAACGTTGTTTTACAAAAATATATCGAGCTAAGCTGTCCAGGTACTGATGTATTAAAACTAAAAATATTAGATGATAAAACCATCTCATTCGGTTAAACATTTACAATGTATATGGCCTTTGCTCGCCTTCCACAAGCAACCTAATAGTCGTGATTGATAGTATTTCCTTCAAGCAAAATAGAACTCTATGAAAAAAAGACGTGTGGCACTCGGAGACTGCCGCGGTAAAGCTATTGCATAGCATTTTTTATCAACTTATGCAATTACAATTATATATTTATTTTATTTATGCAGTATTTTTTTTCTTTGTTTATTCATATTTAAAACACTTTGTACACAAATTATACGAGTACAGATATTCACTGTTGTACGTAGATGATAAATACCTATACACCTATATACTTTCTCACAAACAGCTGATTACGGTAGTTTTCCAATACAACCAATGCCACCTAAAGGCGGGTTGCTAAACTAAAGAGACAAGCGTGATATTTCTAAAAGTCATTAAAAGTTCTGGTATTTATCGATAGAAGGAAAAACTAAAAAGTATCACCGCTGTGCCGGTCGGAGTGGGGGGGTGTTAGGTTTTTTCGTTACGGAATTTCTGGATTCGGTCTCCACGCTCAAGGCCCGCGATAGAAGCTATGCAATAGCTTAAAAACAACTAATTTATAAAATCAATTTGAAATGATATAACGTATACACATGCAAAAATTTGAGTCTGTTGAATAGGTGCTAAATATTTCCAAACTACACGTGAGAATCAATCTCACCTTTGTCTTTTCAAGGTCTTCTTACTTTAATATGAGCCTATTAATAATGTTAATTTACTTTAACGTGAATATACTCAGATTCTCGTTAGAAGAAGGTACTTTATTTTTTCTGTCTATTTTCTAGATAATACAAACAGTGGTGTAGCGTAGACTTATATATACGTGGACAAAGTCGCATCGGCGAGGCCCCTTTCCGTTCGTTCTCAAAAGCTATCCAAAAACATGCGTCAACTTTGAAATAACCGAAAAGCTATTGTGTCTTTACAATGCGTTAACTTAGGATCTAGGAGTTGTTTTGTTTGTATTTCAGATACAGAAGGGTTAGGCCAATATTTTTCAGGAATTTATTTAATTTAAAAATAAACAAAGATTTTAAATCAGGTAGTGCTAGGCCCCTTTAGGTGCGAAGCCGTGGATGAAGGCCCACTCCGCCCACGCCTAGCTACGCCACCGAATACAAAGCTAGACATGGAAGTGGCATGCATGAATCAGATAAAGACTTATATTTTAATACGAATCTACTCGTCTACTCGGCAGGCAACCTAAACTGTCAAAGTACATGAATTTAATAGTTACTAGCTGATCCGGCAAAGGTTGTTCTGTTTTTTTAACTACTCTTATTTTTTTTCTATACTTTCTCACCTTTTAAACCTTCCCTGGACTTCAACAATTAATTCAAAACCAAAATTAGCCAATTCGATTCAGCCGTTCTCGAGTTTTAGCGAGACTAACGAACTGCAATTGATTTTTATATATATAAATATATACATATTTACATATACCCGGTAAAATTATAACATAATTCTGTCAAAATTAGTAATCTAAATATACAAATACAAAAAATAATACAATATGTTTATTACCTTAACTTATTTTACACTGGTTACATAATATTACATTGTCGGGCCCTTTCTTTTAAGCAGCATTTATTAAATACGAGAAGGAAAAACTTTGGACCCCTTTTAAAGACAATTGCTTGAACGGTAGAGTGTGAAATTTGGCAAAGCTAAAGTTTACATTGCGGAAGACTGCAGAAACCTACTATTTTTAAATAAAATACAATGGAAATCCATACTATAATATTATAAATGCGAAAGTAACTCTGTCTGTCTGTCTGTCTGTCTGTTACGCTTTCACGCTTAAACCACTGGGCCGATTTTGATAAAATTTGGCATAAACATAGATAAGACGTTGAGAAAGGACATAGGCTACTTTTTATCGCAGGAAAATATCTCATTCCCACGGGAAATAAAATTAATTGGAAGAAAGCGTAGCTTAGAGCGTAATGTAGTGCATATTAACTAGATGTCGCTGCACGAAAATATATCGCGTTAACGTGTTGAAACACTTATGCATCTAATGAAATCGTTGACTTAATTTTGATACTTTTTTGTATGTTTGTTAATTAAACGCGCCAATTTCTGTAACAATAAGTTGGGTTGAAAAAATTTTCTTTGTGTGTGATTGTGATAGCTGCATTCGAAGGTTATAGGTCATCAAGTATTTCGTTATTACGTTACAATTATTCTTGGATTAGTTAAAATATCGATATTCGTAAACTAAGTCGGAAAAAAATCGCTATCGAACTGCTGTATCCGCGTGCGCTGGCGTAATGGAATACGTAATACGTAAGTACAATGTACTACAAATATATTGATTTTTAGTAGATCTAGAAAAAAGTCCGCGACACTATATATCTATCTATCTCTTATAACAACAACACAATAAGGAATTTTGAGTCGAAACATTGTTGAAAATTAATAGATGAATTTTGAGCAGTAGCATTATTATACGCAGGTGTACGCAGGCATATTAATCCTTACTAACAAAACCTACTTCATCAACACGAAAATCTTAGGAAGATAAACTTTTGCTCTTATACCAAGTTATTTGGATGCATAGTTAAAGAAAAACTGTAAAATGAAAATAACTCAACAGTAGTAGGTATTTACCGATAGGTTGTGCGAGACGCGACTCGCTCCTCACCGCCGAACGAGAACCGAACATTACCGAGTAGAGCCGAACTGTGAATGCGTTGGCTTTACTATACTTTCTAAGGTTCCATATTCAAAGTTTAAAACGGGACCCTGTTACTAAGACACCACTGTTTGTCCCTGCGTTTTTCTGTCTATCTATCTGTCCGTCACCAGGCTGTAACTTATGAGCCGTGATAGACAGTTAAAATTTTCACAAATGACGTATTTATGTTGCCGCTATAAGAACAAAATAAATATTTAAGGGTGACCCCCATACAACAAACGTGTTTTTTTTCTGCATTTTTTTCGATCTTAATAATGACAACTGGTACGTTTGAAATATCTACAGAATATTTAATTAAATAATCACTTTAAAAAAATAATTAAAATAAAAAAATATTTAAGGAGGCTCCCATACAACAAACGTGATTGTTTGTTATTTTTTTATAGATGATGGTACGGAACCCTCCGTGCGTGAGTTCGACTCGCACTTAGCTGGTTTTTTAAGGTACATGAGTGGAAGTATATACCTCTAACTAGAGGTGTGTCGTTTCGCGATTTTTCGTATCAAAATGAAACTATTTATAGCCACGCGATAGCGCACACGGTTTCTGCTATTTATTTTGAAAACTATTGATTACAGAATAGTGGCTTTGGCTAGCTGTTCTGATACCTGTCTCATTTCCGTGCAATACCGTTTTGAGCCCTTCCTATTGACGGATCGAGTTGAAATTTTGTGATGAAATTATTTTACGTTAAATATTACGTATTTGTTATGTATTGTATTTCTAAATACCTATGTATTGTAGTTATAAATCGTACACACAATATATTTACACTATCTATACATCTTCTATACATACAAATAAAATTGGAGTGTCTGTTTGTAGTACTAAAATAACCGGTTTTAACTAAATGCATATGGATGTATACACGGTACACATACCAAAATAACACTTTTTACGATTTTTGTCTATCTGTCTGTCCGTCTGTCTGTCTGTTTGTTTGTTCCGGCTAATCTCTGGAACGGCTAGACCAATTTTGACGGGACTTTCACTGGTAGATAGCTGATGTAATAAGGAGTAACTTAGGCTACTTTTTTAAAAAAAACCCACGCGGACGAAGTCGCGGGCACAGCTAGTAAGTAAATAAAAATAAAAATTACACATACTATATTCATGATACATGATACGATACACATACTCTTACGTAGCATTATATACTCTTTGACACATACGTGTACTACTTCCTTTACGGTTAAAGTCAGTTATCAAACTGAAAAAAGATTTTACTGTTTAGTATTTCGGCAACAGGCGATTGCTGGTAGTATTAAATCGGACAACCAAAGTCAAAATAAAGCAGCGCTGCAGCGTATAATAGAGTATAATATATATTGATGACCAAAAGGCGTAACCACTATGAATTTCATGGCGCTTATGCGTTTAATTCAACGAGCTTTGAATTAAGTGCAGTCCATGGACTCCACTTAAGTGCAACATAAGTGACGTCTAATACATAAAAGTGAGTACATAAAAGTCTTTGTTCCAAAAACTACCTTTTATTCTTTAATAAGTCCTCTGAACCAACGCGATAAAATATTTCGTTAGCAAAGATATGAATATTAATAATTATTATTATTTTTCTTGATTGAAGTTTATTATTTTTTGATATAGTCAAATGTACCTCATAAAAATAAATATTACTCGACTATATTATATAGACTGGTAGGCGAAGCACTTGCTATAAATAATAGAATAAGCTTTGAAATGTAAGCTTTTACGTTCATCTTCTTACTTGAGTGCAATTCTTTTTGATTTACCTAAAGTGCTGTTTCTTTTGTAACAGAAATGTTTTTATAAGCTAGAATTACGGCCAACTTAGGCTACTACTATCATTTGGTTATTTCCGACAAATGTAAAATAAAAAATGACTTAATATTAAAAAGCATTGATTTATGATGGGTTTTATTTTGTAAAACAAAATATTTGAGTGAAAATACCTTAATATTAAAAATCATCGGTTATTAGTCCATATGCTCGTAATATAATATATAATAATGAAAAAATACTTTTAATATTTTGTGCAGCACAGACATGTTTTATTGTAAAATTTAATGTAAATAGATATTAAGGCAGGATAAATTGTATATTTAGTTTAGTTCGTAAGTTTTCTATAATAAATAATGTTCGTTTTCGTCTTTTATTCGCCCTAAGACCTACATACAGCTTTGTTGTATAGAAATAATAAAGCTTTATGTAGCTATGATCGTTGCCTATTAGGCATATTACGAATAAAGCGAGTTCCACGCAGTTGACGACATTACGAGTCGACTCTTGCAAGATAATATTTATATGCGAAAACTCGCAATCACGAAAAATCCGAAAAGTGCAAAATTCTTTATGAAAACAAATGTTTATCGATTGTAAATAGTATGTATAATGTAAGCCTTAGGCATATGTTTAGACACTTTTCGGTAATATAAAGATAGTTAACAGGATAGTACGACCTGAAAAGGCGTAGTTCCCGAGGTCCTGTAAGAACGTACAATGTATATAACACTCTTGTTTGTTATGATATAAGTTTATTTGTGTTAGATCCTTGTATATAAATAAGAAATAACACATTGTAATTAGATTTCGGTAGGTCTTAGGGCATTATATACTTTGTTTTGCATATATTTGTAAAAAGGTAGTACCGTTGCACTCGCTAGAGGGCCACACTAGGTAATTAGAGGTAGGAGAAGCTACCTAAGATAAAATTATTAAGATTAAATTACGAAAAGTAGGATTTTAACAAATCCCAGACATTGTGGCGCCACACTTGGCGCCATTTGTCTTTGTCGATTTACGCCGCTCGTCTGGCCGCGCGCTATAAATATCGGAGAGCGCGGCCATACAATCAGTTCCGTTCCGATCAAGTTACAGTTTCGTTACGACTCAATAAGTTTCCCAGACAAGTTCCTGGGCTTTAGTATATCCATAGGGTACCGGCTTTAGAGTAGGGCAGTGTTAGGGCAAGTACTGGCTCTCCCTTAGAATAGGAATATTTGCAACGGTGCTAGCTTTATTGCCATTTATTTCGTTACAATAAAGCACCTTTGCAACGAACAGTTGTGGTCTCTATTTATTCTTTCCGGCGACACCCGGCTCACGACCAAAGGCACTACGGCTGGTGGGGCGTCGAAGAAGAACAGATCTACAGTCCACTGGCTCCCCCGGCTGTAGTGCACATATTTGTTAAGGGTGGAAATATTTAGTCTTGGAACCATTAAAACGATAAGGAGATGCGACGAAAGGACTTATGTGATTATTATTGATAGGCACTAAAGAAGTGATCCACAGGAATATTAAAGGCAAACGGCAGGCTACACGAATCGCTATCATCGTGACTAGGCATGGATCATTTAACAGTTAACATATTAAATTTCGTACTAAATTTTTTTAACAATTAACATCTGTTATTTATGTAATATAAATAACAGTAGTTAATTGTTAAAAAAATACTGTTAAAAGTAATTTTTATGCATCACTAAAATTACCAATAACTTGATATATGATAATATTGTTATTAAAAATAGTTGAGAGAGCGTGATAATAATAACTGTTAAAAGCTATTAAAACTATTCTAGAGGACCTTGTTTAGTAGCTTCGTGTTTTTACTGCTTCTAATACTTATTATATATATGCTACTGATATAATATAACACAAATAAATAACTGTTAAATATTAATTAACTTTAACAACATAACAGTTAATCTAATTTAACTATAATTTCCATGCCTAATCGTGACTGGTAAATGTAAGAGTTCTGCAATGTCTCGCCCGGGTCTGATACCATCGCCATAACTATTTCTGTCGCAATTACGTCAATGCTCGGCACTGCCGTTTTCTTATTTGAAGCGTAAATTAGTTAACTGGTAAACATTTGTATTTGGCATTAGCATCCCACCGCACCGATAGCGACGCACCAGTAACATAAATGGTGCCTATAGATAATGGTTTTCCCCTTTCCATCTAGTGAGATATCTGCGTGTTTGTTGTTTTATGATATAAAAAAGTTGTTTGTAAAATCTAAAAGTGCATGACTCATAATGCTATTCGATCATGAAATAGATATATTATAACAAATAATACTAAAAAAATATAAGAAATTGCACATACGCATTAAGTAGAACAAACATCTATATCTTACATTGATTACAATTATTGATAATTTTATTACAAAATAATTTAAAATTGATGATTACAATTTTAAATTGTGCGCTCATTTCAAATAGAATCGCGTCGGTCGCGACACTTTCATTTTTTTTTGTACATAGCTTTGCAAAAACAAATTGCACTTAAGGTTGGATATGCAGACATATGTTTTTGCCATATCTATAACTATTTAAATGAAATAAGGGACACTTTTGAGTGTCAGTTGCATCTTGGGTTTTTTATATCAATGATATCTTAATGATAATTCTATGCCGAAAATATTTAGATTAAATACCAAGACCCCAAAGATGTTAATGGTGCGTTACTATCTTGTGGCGAGGCTGCATTACCTGCTTGCTGCATTATCTTCCAAATCGGAACACGATAGTGACAAAGACTGGCGCTATTGCGGCAGGAATAGGTAAGGCGGTGGTACCAGATCCGGGCGAGATAATGCAGAACTATACCAACTAGTAGCTACGATGGTAGTGACTCGCATAGCCAAGTTGCCTTTTATAAGTTGCTGTGCCCGACATGGTTCATAATGCTCTAATTAGCTTTAAGCGTTATTATATAAGCCTTAATATATTATATAATTTAAATTGAAATAATATAATCTTGAAAGCACTTATACTCTTTTACTTCGTGTAATCGGAGTAACAAATATAAGTACTTTAAGGGTCGTATATATACACATGAATTCACATAGATACTAATATTAAAATTGTGAAAGTCTGATTGTCTGTCGGTTATGATTTCACCGCTTAACGGTTGAACAGATTTTTAATGAAACTTGACTAGGAGATAATTGATAACCGACTTCCCATTTCCTATATCTTTGAAACCCTGAATCAGATTGTTACCAAATTAAAACACACGGAAAAAAAAATTTCAAAATCGGTTTACAAATGACCAAGTTCTAAGGCAACAAACATTAAAAAAAACATACAGCCGAATTGTTATCCTATTTTTTGGGAAGTAATTTAAAACCCATGGTCAAACATAGATTTTTTTTTAAATATGGACACCTTAGTGGCTAAAATATTGAATGTAAGATTGTTTAAAATTTCTTATATTGTTGACCTGTTGATTAACGGGCGAAGCTTCGCGCTTCATTTAGATTTAACATAAAATGCAAAACGAAAATATATTTTACACTTCTACACTAAGTTCTAAAGCTCTGTAATGAGCAAATTTACACAATACATTTCTATTTTTTAAATTTTGAGAAAAAACCCAGGTATTGATTAAAATATGAAAAGACTTTTCAGATGCTGCTGTAGCGAAGTGAAATATGGGTCAAAATTGCACTCTAGAACAATCTACCTTTGGAAATAATTTTATACAATAATTATACCGTTACGGCCATTAATTAAAAAGTTCTTCTATGTTTGAAACCACAACGCCTTAATACCCAATTATTCTAAGAATTAAAAACTTGAACCTTTAATTAAAGTTTGAATGTAAATGATTTTCTTTTATAGAATTTGAAATACAAAGCAGATAAATCACTTTTACAATTCAGCACAAGCGAGACTTGTGTCATGTTTTATTAAAACTAGTTGGGCGACCGAGCTTTGCTTGGATGATGTTTTTTCATGTGAAGACGTATTATCACGGAAATTATTTTTACCTAGATCTATTTTAATGGAAACAAACTATCGAAATACAAAATTTCGTCAAAATTGTTACATGCAATATATATACAGGCTGACTAGTAAAAGACTACATAGTACATAGTAAAAAGGGGTGTTCAGAACTCGATTCTAATATCAAATATGTATACAAAATGGTACTTAATTTTTGACCTAATTTTCCAATAAAAATGTTTAGGACGGACAAGCGCGCGCGGTGCATAGAAGTTCATTTTTTACAAACAGCGATTTACTGAGATTAATGAATGCTAGTACGTCTGCAGTGACTATACCTTTTGAATATTATTACATTAATTTCGTTGAGGTTATTCTAAGTATTAAGTTTATTCCAGGTTTACCATGTGGTTAAGCAACGTTTCCTTTTTATTATATTTTTATTGTTTTCTTATGACAATTAGCTACCGTATATTTACCGAGATAATGCAGAACTCTACCAACTAGTAGCTACGGTGGTAGTGACTCGCATAGCCAAGTTGCCTTTTATAAGTTGCTGTGCCCGACATGGTTCATAATGTGCAATATGCATAATATGCAAATAAAATACTTTTAAATATATAATCATACTAGCTGCAACATGCAGCCCACTGCATTATAAAAGTTTTTGGTGAATCCCGCGGGATCACCTAATTTTTCCGGGATAAAAAGTAGCCTATGTGCTATTCCAGGTCATCAACTACCTGTATGCCAAATTTCATTTGGATCCGTTGAGTAGTTTTTGCGTGATTGAGTAACAAACATCCATCCAAATATCCAAACTTTCGCATTTATGATATTAAACTAGCTGTGCCCGCGACTTCGTCCGCGTGGGATTTTTTTTAAAGTAGCCTTAGTTACTCCTTATTACATCAGCTATCTACCAGTGAAAGTCCCGTCAAAATCGGTCCAGCCGTTCCAGAGATTAGCCGGAACAAAGAGACAGACAGGCAGACAGACGGACAGACAGACAGATAAAAATCGTAAAAAGTGTTATTTTGGTATGTGTACGTGTATACATCGATATGCATTTAGTTAAAACCAGTTATTTTAATATTACAAACAGACACTCCAATTTTATTTATTTGTATAGAAGATGTATAGATAGTGTAAATATATTATATGTACGATTTATAACTACAATACATAGGTATTTATAAATACAATACATAAGAAATATGTAATATTTAACGTAAAATAATTTCATCACAAAATTTCAACTCGATCCGTCGATAGGAAGGGCTCAAAACGGTATTTATGCACGGAAATAAGACAGGTATCAGAACAGCTAGCCATGGCCGCTATTCTGTAATCAATAGTTTTTAAAATAAATAGTTTCAGAAACCGCTATCGCGTGGCGATAAATAGTTTCATTTTGATACGGTAAAATCGCGAAACGACCCACCTCTAGTTAGAGGTATATACTTCCACTCATGTACCTTAAAAAAACCGGCTAAGTGCGAGTCGAACTCATGCACAGAGGGTTCCGTACCATAATCTATGAAAAATGGCAAACAATCACGTTTGTTGTATGGGAGCCTCCTTAATATTTATTTTATTTTAATTATTTATTTTTAAAGTGATTATTTAATTAAATATTCTGTGGATATTTCAAACGTCTACCAGTTGTCATTATTAAGATCGAAGAAAATGCAACAAAAGCACGTTTGTTGTATGGGGGTCACCCTTAAATATTTATTTTATTCTGTTTTAGTTTTAGTCATTATAGCGGCAACATAAATACATCATTTGTGACAATTTGAACTGTCTATCATGGTTCATAAGATACAGCCTGGTGACGGACAGATAGATAGACAGACAAACGCAGGGACAGACAGTGGTGTCTTAGTAATAGGGTCCCGTTTTAAACTTTGAATATGGAACCTTAAAAAGTATAGCAAAGCCAACGCATTCACACTTCGGCTCTTCTCGGCAATGTTCGGTTCTCGTTCGGCGGTGAGTAGCGCGCCGCGTCTTGGCAAATACCTACTATTGTTGAATTATTTTCATTTTACAATTTTTCTTAAACTATGCATCCAAATAACTTGGTATAAGAGCCAAAGTTTATCTTCATAAGATTTTCGTGTTGATGAGGTAGGTACTTTTCTTTAGTAAGGATTAATATGCCTGCGTACACCTGCGCATAATAATCCTGTTGCTCAAAATTCATCTGTTAATTTTCAACAATTTTTCTTTTCTATATATCTATTTCTTATAACAACAACTCAAAATTCTTTATTGTGTTGTTGTTATAAGAAATAGATATATAGTGTCGCGGATTTTTTTGTAGATCTACTTAAAATCAATATATTTGTAGTACATTTTACTTACGTATACTTATCCATTACGTCAGCGCACGCGGATACAGCAGTTCGATAGCGATTTTCTTCCAACTTAGTTTACGAATATCGATATTCTAAGTAAACCAAGAATAATTGTAACGTAATAACGTAATGCTCGATAGCCTATAACCTTCCTAAATCGTAATGAAATATGAATGTAGCTATCACTAGTAGTGAGGCGTATTTATCGTAACGGATACAAATCACAGGTATTCGTAAATACTAGATAACAATTGTTCCTATAATATCAAATATCTGTTGAAAAATATCAGTCACAATACTGAATCACAATCTGCACTACGTTCTTCAGTCACAGTAGGTACTAGGTACTAGGTACCTACTCAATAACAGATATTCGTGTTACCTGTTCTTCGTATGTATTAGTCTCTCTCGCTCACACCCGCTTAATTGAATCTTGCTAAAACGAGAAGCACCTAGTATTTATTATCCGAAAATTCAAATAGTAATCTTTTATAACAAAATATCTTCCTAGAATAGTGACAACTATTTCTAGTCGTATAATCTGTTATCTGTTCCTGTTCCTAATTTTCAATTCGGAAACACTGCAAGAATACTTCTAATGATATGTTGAAATATTACGTTCTTTTGTAGATATGTAAAAATAAAAAGGTCGATCTCAATTATTTGCAAAAAATTATCAGTATAGGTACTTGTATAAAATCTAAATAACGGTAAAATATTTTTTTCTTCGTAGTAAAATTACAACAGAAATTATTTGAAAGTTCGAAACGTTTATATAATAGCGCGTTTCCGAACGTCTATGTTAGCATTGACGCCATTGGCCACAAAATGTTCAACGTAACTACGACTTTATGACATAACTATAAAGGTGATATTAATTAGACACCCAGGTCATAACGTTTCTTTGGTAATTCGTTTTCTATCCCGTTTTTCGTATTATGTTCTTTCGATTTCGTTTTGAATTTACTTAACAAAAACAAAAAATTGTTTTGTAAACAAAAGGTTTACTAGTGCGAATAAAAATACTTAGTAGGTTTTCATATTCTTTTTGTATATATCATTATCTATATTATATAATAAAACTAAGTTGATAAAATGTGCGTGCCGATAAAACTTAAAAGGGAGTCCCGGTACGATAAAGGGGCTTATATAGTGTGATATCCCTTTATCCCACCTCGAACAAGAAAGTTCCCATTTTAATCTAAAGGGCGTATTTTTAAAGATATTAGGGCTTTTCTAACCCTTCAACTTGGAAATTAAGTGTAGTGGCGCCATCTGTTGTCGAGTATTTGAACTTCATTCAGAACAACGATTATTTGGGTTGCATTTCGAAAGGCGCCGCGAACAATGGCAGCATGTGTAGTAATGGCGCACAATTTAAAATTTTCAATAAAGTCTTAAATTACATTTGTTACATCTCAGCTACCACGTAATCTCATATTATTCCCGAGCGAAGCCGGGCATCATAGCTAGTATATAATAAAACTAAGTTGATAAAATGTGCGTGCCGATAAAATTTAAAAAGGAGTCCCGGCATGATAAAGGGACTTACATAGTGTGATAGCCCTTTATCCCCCCTCGAACAAGAAAGTTCCCGTTTTAACCTAAAGGGCGTGTTTTTAAAGATATAAGGGCTTTTCCAACCTTTCAACTTGGAAATTAAGAATAGTGGCGCCATCTGTTGTCGAGTATTTGAACTCCATTCAGAACAACGATTATTTGGGTTGCATTTCGAAAGGTGCTTCGAGCGTAATGGCGCGAAATTTAAAATTCCTATTTCAATAAAGTCATTACATTTGTTATATTTCAACTACCACGTAATCTCATATAAACTCCCGAGCGAAGCTGTGTATCATAGCTAGTAAGCTAGTAGGTAATAAATTAAGCAGTTCTGATAGGTTATATTTAGCTATTAAATTTAAATAATTTAGGTTTAAATTGTAGAAAAGTTTTTATAATATTAGTTCAGCAAAATGGCAAATGTAAATAAGAGAAGACAGTGTTGTGTGTGTGGGACCATTTTGTAGATCTAGGTGGACACTATGCGAGCTGCAATATATCTATGTAAGGCTTAATTATCTTTTTTGCAAAAACATATGAATAAAAAGCATCCCACGGTTCGGGTGATTAGCAGAACTGGTACCTAGTTATATTTATTATAATGTTTTTTTTTTTAATATTGCTTCGACATTTTTCAACCTATCGGCTATCAATTATGTAGCTAAAATAGAAATTCAGATCACAAAAATTAAATTGAATGCCATTTGAAAAATCAAAATTGATCATCGTTTCCAAAATACCTACACGGCTTTTAAAAAATCAATATAGCCTACTGTGATTTTTAACTAACTATCTATGTAGATGTTTGAACTAAAAAAATATATTATTATGCTTATAGTTTTTACTCATTTTAGCTTAAAATACCTCATATTAGCGGGAAGTTTCAGGTATGGCCTGCAGGGTTAACCGTTTACACATTTTTTAAGATTATATCAAACAATAATCAACTAAAGTAGGGCTAATTTAAAAGGTCATATTTGTCAGATCTTAAATCTAGGAATTTGAAATGGGATCTAAAACGCAGTAGCTCCATATAAACTTGTACGTGTCTGGCATCTGCCAAATGTCGTCTCCTAAAATGTCCTAGTACTCACAACTCTCTACTCACCACAGAGAACTTTGTAATATGATACTCATATATTTTGTACTGTACGTGAATTATTTACTGAGACCGTGCTTGGAAAAATAACAGGCTGTTCCTTAATAACAGATAATGACATCTGTTATTTTTCAGTAACAGTAACAGAATCAACAGATATCTGATTCGACCTGTTATAACCCAAGACTAGCTATCACACACAAAGAAAATTTTATTAATCCAACTTATTGTTCCAGAAATTAGCGCGTTTATTTTTTTTTTTATGTCATAAGATAGCAAACAAGCAGATGGGTCTCCTGATGGAAAGAGTCAACCATCGCCTATAGACAATAAAGATGTTAATGGTGCGTTGCTATCTTGTGGCGAGGTATAATGCCACATACATAAGTTTACCGGCTACCTTACCCTCCAAACCGGAACACGACAGCGACAAACACTGACGCTATTGCGGCAGGAATAGGTAAGGCGGCGGTACCAGACCCGGGCGAGACAATGCAGAACTCTACCACCTAGTAGCCACGATGGTAGTGACTCGATAGCCAATCGGTCGCCTTTTACGACCTGCCTGGCAGAACGGCAGTTGGCCTATTCTACAAAGGAGGCCGGGACCAACACGGCGAAATTTAATCAACAAACTAACATACAAACAATCAAAAGAGAAACATCAAGATTAAGTCAACAATTTCATTACATGTATAGGTGTTTTAATACGTTAACGCGATGTATTTTCGTGCAGCGACACCTAGTTAATGTGCACTACATTACGCTTTACGCTACGCTTTCTTCCGATTAATTTTATTTTCCGTGGGAATGAGACATTTTCCCGCGGTAAAAAGTGGCCTATGTCCTTTCTCAACGTCTTATCTATGTTTATGCCAAATTTTATGAAAATCGATCCAGTGGTTTAAGCGTGAAAGCGTAACAGACAGACAGACAGACAGAGTTACTTTCAAATTTATAATATTAGTATGGAAGTATGGACTAGTAGGGATAGTATGGATATTAGTATGGACTAGTATGGACTAGTACGGATAGTATGGATATGGATTATTTGCCCGGGCCTTCTTTTGAACCATTTGCTATCGACTTTGTAGTCGTTAAAGCGTAACAGACATTCAGATAGACTTTGGAACTTATAATGTTAAGTATGGATATGGATTAAAAAAAAATACAAAGATATCGATTGATTGTTTAGATTTTAATAATATTGCAAAAAATATATTTTAAGTTGATAAAAATTAAAATTTAAGTTGATAAAAGTTGACCGCCCCGTTGGTCGAGTGGTTAGAGACCCTGACTACGCAATCAATGGGGTCCGGGTTCGATTCCCGGCAGAGAATTTGTGTGATGAGGACCGATGTTTGTATTTCTGGGTTTGGGTGTTTATTAAATATATCAGAGTATTTATATATGTATTTCTATGTATTAGTATCGTTGACTGACACCCATACTGCAAGCATACAATTTGCTTACTTTGGGGTCAGATCAATTCGTGTTATTTGTCCAGTGATATTTATTTGTTATTTACTTTAAAAAAATATTAATAAATCTGTATTTTTATACGTAAAACAGAAAATTTGCAGCCCTTTTTACGGCAATTTCGCAAACAAAGGAGTATGAAATTTTGCACAGTCAAAAGGAGACTGATACCGTTCCATACAATCTTGGGCCCTCTTGTAATAGGATGAAAATTATGTTAATTAATAGCAAGTTTAACATTATATAAATACTGAAAATTTTACAGATTTTAGCAATTTGAAAACAGAAATATAAAATATTCACTAGAAGTAAGGTTACGATGTACTACGGTATAGTTTAACCGTTTACTATTATATGAACAGCTGATACTTGTAACACAGGCAACTATGTTTCACATTTATAAATTGACACAATACTTAAAGTCTAAAACACAGGTTTTTGGAAATCACAAATTAAAGGATGCCTCCCTGTAGCTACGTACGTAAAATCTGTGCGTAAAATAGCGAAGAGTGAAGTCCGCGACTTGCGAGCCGTCAGTGATGTCAGTTGTAATTGTCACTTTTGACTATATTAAATCCACAGACATTAAATCGTATGAAATTCGATGTAATGTAATCAATCAATTTTTTAAATTGTATTGATTATATTTTTCCTTTTTATATTATAAATCGTTTGTAAAATAATTATAGTACTTACTGTTGATTAAACTAAATATTAGTCAAGAATACACTTTTACATATACTTACGAGCTTCTATTTCGATTAAAATTATTTACATAAATCGATTATAATTTTATCGATTATAAAATTATAGTACCACAAACTTATTTTCGTAATATCTTTTTTCTCAGAAAGCGGATGAAGCTAATATTTTGAACTTTGAAATAGAAAAATAGTACCATTTTTTTGATCCACACCTCAAGCCTTTACAATTGGGCCCAAAAACCCCCCTCTCCTTTACGTGAAGAAGAACTGCAGATAGTTAACATTTTTTATAATGTGCATTAGAAACTTACTAAAGTATTAAAAATAAACTTCACACATACTTCCATTCTATTATACCACCAACAACAAAAAATAATTTAAAACATCATAATATACTCACATGAATACTATTTTGTTAATGGCTATAGCCTGTTGTCAAACTTTGTTTAGTCTATGGTCAAACAGTCACTGCTAAACTCACTCAAAATTATAACGACACGTTTAGAAATCCATACTTAATATTATAAATACAAAAGTCTGTCTGTCTGTCTGTTACGCTTTCACGTCTAAACCGCTGGACCGATTTTCATGAAATTTGGCATGTCAATAGTTGAAGATTCGGGGTTAAACTTAGGCTATTTTTTTTTCAAAACTCAGCTGCTGAAGGGCTGAAATAGGCCATGAAATTTGTATTAAACACTATTTCGACAACATGTTAATATACTCGCAGGCGAAGCTGCGCGGGTCAGCTAGTGCTTTTATATCGAAACTATTGGCCGAGGTAATCTTTTTAACCGCCGAAGTAAAAAAGGGGTTTTATATGTTTGACCGCTTTGCGTGTATCTAATCTGTGTGTCTGTTTGTGCCATTGTTGTTCTTAAATGTGTGAACTGATTTGAATGTGATTTTTTAAATTGAAAAAAAAATCGGTTGTCTGTAAAGTTGGTTTACAGACGATAGTTGAACGTGACAACGTCTTAAGCTCTCGCTTGTACTCCAAGCCTTAAACGGAACGCCTCAGAGCGAGGTAACGCCGCATGAGTCATGTTTTTTCGTGCGTGCAGCCAGCTTTTTTTTTTTTTTTTTTATAGAAGAGGGGGCAAACGAGCAAGAGGTGCACCTGATGGTAAGTGATCACCGCCGCCCATGGACATCTGCAATACCAGAGGACTTGCAGTTGCGTTGCCGGCCTTTTAAGAATGAGTAAGCTCTTTTCTTGAAGGTCCCTATGTCGTATCCGTTCGGAAATACCCCTGCCGGTAATTGGTTCCACAACAGAGTAGTGCGAGGTAAAAAGTGTCGGGAGAAACGCACAGTTGTGGATTTCCAGACATCGAGATGGTGAGGATGGAACTTCAAGTTTTGACGCGATGTCCGATGGTGGAATTCGGCGGCAGGAATTAATCCAAACAACTCGTCGGAACACTCTCCATGATATATACGATAAAAGACACAGAGAGAACCTACATCTCTGCGCAATGCCAAAGAGTCAAGCTGTTTCGAAATGGCCTGGTCGTCAACGATTCGAACCGCTCTACGCTGAATGCGATCAAGAGGAAGAAGCTGGTACTGAGGAGCTCCGGCCCAGAGATGCGAACAGTACTCTATGTGAGGCCGAACCTGTGCCTTATAAAGTTGAAGGCGATGGACCGGCAAAAAGTACTGTTTCGCTCTGCTAAGCACACCGAGCTTTTTGGAGGCTAGTTTAGCCTTGCCTTCCAAATGACCGCGAAACTGAACGTAATTCGATATGTCAACTCCCAGGATTCCGACACTAGCTGAGGCTGTCAGGAGAGTATCCTCAAATCGAGGTGATACGACAAAGGGCGTCTTTTTTGCGGTGAACACGCAAAGCTGTGTCTTCTTGGGGTTAAAGGTAACCAGGTTTTGGCGACCCCATTCCGAGACATCGGTAAGTCGATTCTCGACTTCAGACACAAGCTTGTTTCGGCACTCTTCGACGTGTTCCCGAGAAATACTGCTTCGGCCGGAGTATGTAGCATCACCAGTACTGTCATCCGCATAGCAATGTATGTTGCTAATTCGCATCATATCATTGATATGCAGAAGGAACAGTGTCGGTGATAGCACGCAGCCTTGGGGAACACCAGCATTGACAGATTTAAGGTCGGAGCACGCACCGTCGACAACGACCTTGATGCTCCGATCAGCCAAAAAACTGGTGATCCACTCGCATAATTTCTCAGGAAGCCCATAGGAAGGCAGCTTCGCGAGAAGCGCTTTGTGCCATACCCGATCGAAGGCCTTCGCTATGTCCAAACTAACTGCCAATGCCTCCCCCTTGGACTCAACTGCTTCCGCCCATCGATGAGTTAGGTATACTAGAAGGTCACCAGCTGAGCGGCCGCGACGGAAACCGTACTGACGGTCGCTAATCAGCTGGTGCTCTTCTAAATACTTGAGGAGCTGCGAGTTGATGATTGTCTCCATAATTTTGGAGAACAAGGAGGTTATGGCTATGGGCCGATAGTTAGACGGGTTAGAGCGATCTCCTTTTTTAGGGATGGGATGCACCAAAGCTGTCTTCCACGAATTCGGTACCACGCCGAGTGAATAGGAGAGCCGGAATAGGCGTGTTAATACTGGTGCCAACTCTGGAGCACATATTTTTAGCACAATCGGAGGGATGCCATCCGGCCCACTCGACTTGTGGATGTCCAAGGAAAGTAGTGCTTTACGCACAGATGATTGCCGAAATTGTAGTTCTGGCATACAACTATCACACTGCGGGATGGTAGGCGGTGCGTTCCCTTGGTCATCCAGAGTCGAGTTGGCCGCAAAGAAGGAGCCCAGGAGATCGGCCATCTCCTTTGCGGTATGGGCCAGAGAGTCATCGTCTCCGTGCAAGGATGGAAGAGAGGGCTGTGAGAAATTCCCTAAGACAGCCTTGGCGAGAGACCAAAACGCACGAGTGCCCGAAGGAAGGCGAACTAATTTCTCGCCAATTCTGCCAATGTGTTCCGATTTTGCCTTGGCGATAGCTCTTTTGAAGTACCTCGAGGCGAAATTGTACTCCTTACGTAATGTGCTGGTTTTTTCATCACAAGATGCGGACGCTGCAGCCCAAGCCCGGTAGCACTCCTGCTTGCGGCGCGAAGCCGTTTTACAGGAGCGACCAAACCAAGGCTGAGACTTACCACCAATTGGTACCGCAGAAAATGGAATGAAAAGTTCCATGCCCTGCAGCACCACATCGGCAATAGAGTCAGCGACGACATTCGGATCATCCAGCGAGAAGCACAACCGCCCCCATGGGTAGGACGCAAAAAAAGACCGCATCCCGTCCCAATTTGCTGACCTAAAGTGCCAAACGCGACGACAGCCTGCTAAAGGAGGCCGTGATAGGTGCGAAACCGGCACTTTACTCCGGATCAGGCAGTGGTCTGACGAACCAAGTGGGACGTCCACCGATACCTGATAATGGTCCGGATGAGAGGTCAGCAGAAGGTCCAACAGTGAAGGCATATGGTCATCCACATCGGGAACTCGCGTGGGCGAAGTTACCAGTTGTGTAAGACCATACGCCAAGGCAAAATCGTGAACAGACCTCCCCGCATGATCGGTGGTGCGCGAACAAAGCCATTCGGCGTGGTGGGCATTAAAATCGCCCAAGATCACGATCTCTGTGGAGGGGGTCTGCTCTAACACGGAATCTACAGCCGTTTGTAAATGCTCAATGAGCCGGTCAACTTCAGTATTCCCGCCATGGGACCTGTATAGGCACGCGTAGCTGCGTGGATGGTCGTCGCAAGCTACGCGTAACCAGAGGATGGATAGGTCCTGACCTTCAAGTCTGCCGAGGCGCCGGTAACAGATATCTTCTCTGACGTATGCGCACACCCCAGCCCGCGGTACAAAGGAATGTTCCAGTTTGTACCCCGGGTAGGAGAGGTAAGAAGTATCAGCCGGAGAAGATATCTGCGTCTCGGTCAAAAAGAGCAAAGCTGGCTTCGCCGTCTCGAGATGGTAGTGGACGGCGTTCAAGTTGGAATGAAGCCCCCTGACATTACAGAAATCCACAGTAAGCGTGGTAGGGGGTGCCATGGCTTTCTTGCCCTGTTTGCCCCGGACAGGATTGTCTTTGAGCGCAATTTTGCCCCCCCCAGAATACGCAGGGCAGCCTGAGCATCCATGACCTGGCTGGAATCCAGAGCACGGACGCTCAGGGGGGGATTCTCCACTGCTGGTGCAAGTGGTACCCCCCTGGAGTAGATTCTCTTTTGATTGCGCATTCATAGTGTGCGGGGGGGGGGGGGTTAGGCCTCCGGGACTCTCACAAACCAAACGAAACGCAGCAGCAGGGCTGCTACTTTACGTCGGTGTCAAGTGAGAGAGTGGTATCTCCCCGGGCGTGCCGGCCTATTCAGTTGCAAAAGCAGTATGGCACTACCACTAATTTGGTTGACTGACTGCACCGGTGTTAAATAATTTTTGTCACAAAAATTATTCCACCAGTGGGCGATGGGGTCGTCACATCCCTACGCCGGAAAAGCTCTATCGAATTATAAGACGTTGTCACGTCAAAACTGGCTTTTTTGAATTTGAATGTGATTTTTTAAATTGAAAACAGTGTTTCTTTATGTTTTATTAAAATAGTTTCAGCCGTTTCAAAGCTATCAGTTTTATCTAATTGACTGGTACAAATTGATAAGAGGAATTTAACAATTGGCACGGGTCTGATCGATACAAAATTTGGTATGCTGTTATATCAATTATATTGCAATTTCATGGTAACTGTAGCCAGATGCTGCAGAATTATTAATTGAAGTTCATCAGATTCTTTCGTGTCTTGCTCTGTAAATTAAGTTATTGAACTTGTGATTCTGTGGTTTCATTATAAAATCGCCTCATCGTTAAGAGATGAGTCACTATTTTTGGTCGAAGTAAGCTCACGTTGACAATAAAAGGTATCACATACTATTTTACGCCCACATAAATGCCAAATAAAAATAGAATTTTCGAATCCTTTGAAGGATTAAAAACATTCAAATCACATTCGCAACTACAAAGACCTCGTATGTTCAATTCCAGTTAAAATTGTTTTACTTTTATCGTAACGAGATTTAGTAGACCGAGCGTGGATTTTCCAATTCCAAGTTCTCTTGCATTGTTTTAAAAGTTAGGGACAAAATTTAAAGAGTTAAAGATATATTTTAGAATGGCCTTAATACTTATAATTTGATCATTTGGAATCTTAATCTGTATAATTAAAAATAAATGTCTGAAATGTTTATAAGCGCATAACTTTGAAATAAATGGAATAAACTGGACAATCCTTTTTGTTTAATTTGTTATTGTTACAAGAAGGTTTGCACACAAGAAAATAATTGAAAATTATGCGAGATTTTTCTAAATTTTATAATATTATGAAAAGAGAAAGAGTGAGTAAGACAGCAGATAGTTGGAGTGATCTTCAATATATTGACAAAACAACTGACAACTAAATGTTGTATGTTTTTTTACTATATGGTCGTACTATAAATGGAAGGTTTTGTCTCATTATACGCATTTTCATTAGGTACACCACCGATGTGAAGATGCGGATAGTTACTCGCACGCGGTATTTAGCGGTGGCATTCGTTACTAATTTACTCGTGCCAACGCTGATACCACGTTATACAAATAATATGATTTCTCTATTATTAAACAATATTTTATCATTCTGTAAACGACTACGTATTGATAGATATATTTTCTGTCTATTAGGATTCAAAATAAAGTTATTCAGTTAAATATTTTACATGTATAATACAATTCAAATTCAAATTAGGTGCGGTCATATTTTACCCATTGAGCGCCGGTAGAAACTTAAAAAATACGTAGCGGTCAAATATGATCGACGGGGATTCGACAGGTTAAATTTGTTTTTTGCTATTTAGTTATTTCTCCGTGTTGGTCCGGGCTCCTTTAAAGAATAGATCAACTGTTCTTCTACTAGGTAGGTCGTAAAATGCGACCGATTGGCTATACGTGACACTACCGTCGTGGCTACTGGGTGGTAGACTTCCGTAACGGCTCATCCGGGTATTTGGTACTACCTTCTTACCTATTTCTGCTGCAATAGCGTCATTTTTGTCATTGTCGTGTTCCGGTTTGGAGGGTAAGTTTGCCGGTAGACTTATGCATGTGGCATTGCCATCCCGACATACGGATAGCGACGCACTATTAACAAACAAATTTGGTGTCTACAGGCGATGGTTTTTTTCAGAAGAGCCTTGTTTGCTATCTTATGATATAAAAAAAGTATTTGATATGACATTAATATTATGCATCGTAATTTATTTAAGTTTTGCTAATGCTAAGCGTAATTCAATAACTGTAGCAAATTCAACACTCTTCACGGTCAAATAAGAAACTCTTAACATAGGGAGAGTCCTGTCATAAATATCCTGCAGTATAACGGATAACGCTTGAAGAAATGTTAAGTTATGGTACCCGCAGTAAAATTTGTCACCGTGACACTTGATAAGGAATTCCATCCGCGTTATATAGTTTTTTTTCCGCGTTCTATGAGGAAATGCTTTTCTGGTATAATATTTACAGAGAGCTAGATTCTCAATAAACTTATTTAGCCTTACCTATTCCTGCTGTAATAGCGGCAAATGCTTGTCATTGTTGTGTTCCGGTTTGGCAGGTAAAATAGCCGGTATAATGATGCACGTGGCTTTACCATCCCACTACAAAGATAACAACGCACTATTAACATCGTTGGTGTTTGTAACTTATGCGGTGCTTAAATTATCTGTCTTCTATTTGTATCTAAGGGTATAAAAAACGTGTTTTAACACTTATCCCGTGCTAGGGAAAATTTAATAAATACTGTCGTATCAACATTTTCCTTTGCTTTAAAAGGTTTTTAATAATTGATTTTTTTATATCATAAGATAGCAAACAAGCAGACGGGTCTCCTAACGGAAAGATTCCACCGTCACCTATAGACACCAAAGATGTTAATGGTACGATGCTATCTTGTAGCGAGGTCTAATGCCACATGCATAAGTTAACCGGCTACCTTACCCTCCAAACCAGAACACGACAATGGCAAGCACTGACGCTATTGCGGCAGGAATAAGTAAGGCCGTGGTACCAGACCCGGGCGAGACAATGCAGAACTCTACCTAGTATCCACGATGGTAGTGACTCGCGTAGCCAATCAGTCGCCTTTTACGACCTGCCTGGAAGAACGGCAGTTGGCCTTTTCTAAAAAGAAGCCCGGGACCAACACGGGGAATTGAAATTTGTAATTGAAATTGGTGTTTTCAATTTTTATTGCAGATTTCAATTATAGACCATATTTGATGTCGCAGGGTAAATCGAACAGATTGGATCTTAAAACACTTGCGATAATTGCAGATATTCTTGAATAAACTGAAACACGGCATTTAACCAGTATATTGGACGTTTCTTTTAACTCTGTAAAATCACAGCTGCAAACTTGTTCTCTTCGTTATTTAATAGTAAGCGGCGCTTATAATTAAGTTACAGTTAGTTCAAGAAACAGTGTAGTCCGTAGAAATAACGAAGTCAGACTTGAAATAAAAATAATATTAACTCATTACTATTGCAGTGATTTGTCATGAAGACAAGTTTCACAGTTAATAATATTTTAGTAGGTAGGTATTAGAAATTGCTTCAGTAATTCTGACTAAAATCATGGTCTAAACAAATTGTTCTACATAATATATTTTTGTTATTTAAAAGTACAACCACGGATTAATGGTGTTTATATTTATTAAGTCATAGACCAAACATTTGTAAAGTGCGTGTCGGGCCACGCGCAATGAAGGGTTCCGAAGTTGCCCATTACAATAATGCGGACTAAGAAGAGGGATTTAATTATTTTATGCTATGAACATTTAACCTATTTAACGTCAATGACGGATATGTAAGCACCACTAGTTTACCGCCTTTAAAAACTTCTCCAAGTAATTTTATAAGTTAGTCGATTTTTCATACTAATATTATAAATGGGAAAGTGTATGTGTGTGTTTGTTCGTCTTTCACGGCAAAACGGAGCAACGAATTGACGTGATGTTTTAAGTGGAGATATTTAAAGAGATGGAGAGTGACATAGGCTACTTTTTGTCTCTTACATTACGCGAGCGAAGCCGCGGGCAAAATCTAGTTACTCATAATCTTATAAAGCTTACTTCTCTAAGTACATTTTATAAGTTGGTCAAGCATTACTCAAAAACTTGTAAAGATTTTTAACACCCACAAAACAACTTGTTTAGTAGTAGAGGCTTGTAGAGGAAATTACAGCTTCTGGTACTGAAGATCTGTGAGCTAGACTGAAGACGGACGGACAGATAGACGGACGGAAGTACATAGCGAAACTATAAGGGTCCCTAGTTTTCTTCGAAATCCTAAAAACAGTGATTTTCATACATTATTTGTATGAAAATCACAAAAGTCGGAAAAAAAATAATCACAAAGTCGGAATTGAAATTACTATTATTAGTAGAGTCATTACTCTACGTACATGTGACTGAAGTTGTCAATTGTCGCACGATAAGGGTGATACTAACACAAGTGTTAACCTAAATAGTCTTTTCTTACATCGAAAAGTATGTCCAAAGTGCGTGTTTACGTCATACTGTGCTATAAAATAATATACGATAGGTGTGACTGACGTTGTAAATTATCGCGGTATATTCACACACATGTCGTAATGTAACTACTATTTATTATAATAGCGCAGTGTAACGTAAGTCAGCACTTACGCACGCTTTTCGATGTAAAAAGTAAGTGAGCCGGTTGACCCTGCAGCCCATCCTTGACACTTCCCTCTAAATATAGTAGAAAAAACTGAGCCTACCACCAACCATAGATTTTTGTTAAGGTAAAGGTACATATATTTTTGTGATCAAAGGATTAAAAATGTGAAGTTTATTAAAAAAAAGAAAGAAGAAAGAAAAAAGAAAATATTTATTTGCAAGAATATGGGTATTACAAGTTAAAAATTAATTAAGTTATCAACATATTCTACCATTATATGGTGTGTAAATATTAAAAAATTATTACTTTTTTTTTAAATTATTACTATAATAATATATTACATTGAAAACTCTCTATCAATTTTTTAGAATTACTACCGGATCAAAACGCGGCTACACACTGAGAATATCCGGCGGAAGAAACTCAGCGGACTTGTCTTTTTTTCTCTATTTTATATACTCATTACTAAAGTACAAGAATGATTTCATATCAAAAAAGTACTTTTGTAATTACAAATTTATTTTTTTGTGTAATCAATTTTTTTTAAATTTACAAATTTAAAATTACAATCATGTCTCGCCCGGGTCTGATACCAGCGCCTTACCTAATCCTGCCGCAATAGCGTCAGTGCTTGTCACTGTCGTGTTCCGGTTTGGAGGATAAGGTAGCCGGTAAACTTATGCATGTGGTATTAGACCTCGCCACAAGATAGCAACGCACCATTAACATCTTTGGTGTCTATAGGCGATGGTTGACTCTTACCATCAGGAGACCTATCTGCTTGTTTGCTATCTTATGATATATTAAAAAAAATCACTATTCAACGATACTATAGAAACATAACGAGACTATAGAAACATAAGTCTTTCTATTTTGTTAATAAATAATTTATTTTATCGGCTAAAAACTAATTTTTAACTAACTAATTCTATCTAATCTAAAAACTAATTTTTAACTAACTAATTATATCAAATATAATTTTTAATAACTAATTAATATCATAATAAGTTTTACCTAAAAACAAATCAAACAGCTTTTTGGGAAATTAATTTATAGGCAATGACTTAAGACTATCAGGAATATGATTGTATATCATATGATATATACAATACACTTTTTTAAATTTTAAATTTATGGTTAGGCACATATAATTTCTTACTACAGTATTTCAGTTTTTGAAAAGCTGTATATTTTCAAAATAATAATAGATTTTGATCTTTCATATGACATTGTATGTAATTTTGAGCTCTAAAATGTTTTCTTAGCTACAAAATCGATAGGTTAAAAAAGTCAAAGTTGTGTTAAAACTACTTTTTTTAAAAATGTTTCCGAAAGTATCAACCGATTTTAATCCGATTAACGGTATTTTATGAAGTTTTATAAAGAAGAAAATTAAAGAAAATTTGATTAGATTTTGAAATTATTTGGAATATTAGTTTGAAAGTTATTTTAAAAATATGAAGTAAGTTTATTGTAAACAACATAATTTTAATATGTGAAAAGCTTGTAGTAGAAACAAGTTTTCAAAAGAAGTAAATTTTGAAAACTTGATTCGATTTTGATGTTTGAATTTTGATGTTTTTGATGCAGTTTTTTGTTGCGTTGATCCAGTCAACATTATCTCTGTTGGTGAGAGTGTGCCGGCCAGATGCAAGGTCGCACATTCAAATCTTGTATTATCGATATTTTTCTTTGTTTTTTTAACCTTTCCAAAGCACGGTGTAAGTGCTAAAACATATTATTTACTTTAACTAAAAAAAGCAACGTTATAACGATATATAAAATAAATATTGAACAGTTTTTCAGACGCACGCTCTAACTTCTTGTGAATGAAACAGCAGTAGCCTGCGGGTTGCCCAACTGAAAGGTCGTATTGTTCGTTGTCAAAATTGGCATTGAGTTTTCGTGTGGAAATTAAAATCAAGTAAATATTTCTTTTAACGCAGTACAACTGCAGTAACCGACTTCCTATTCGTACTCCAGAATCCGGCGTAAAATTTTACCAAATTAAAATAAAACCACAGAAGGAGTATACACTCTCAAATAAAAAAGAATTTTCAAAATCGGTTCATAAATGACCGAGTTCTGAGGTAACAAATATAAAAACATACAGGCGAATTTATTACCTCTTCCTTTTGGGAAGTCGGTTGAAAATAACCTCAGTAGTCTCGCGGCATCTGTTTCGTACACATGCATGAGATCCTAGGTTATTATTTTTTTAGAATATCAAAAAAACAGATTTTTCTTTTGATAGAAAAAGACAACGATTGCCTGTTGACAATAAAGATTAATGGTGCATTAAAGTTTGTATGGCAAGATAGGAATCCTAAATGCATAAGTTTACCGGCTGCTTTACCATTCGAACCAGAGCACGATAGTGATAAGCACTGACGGTTTTGGGGCAGGAATAGGTGGTACCCGATCCGGGCGAGATAATGTAGAACTCTATCGCCTAGTACCTAGTCACGATGGTAGTGACTCGTATCGCCAGTCGTTCGCCAATTATAAACTGCTTGTCAGAACGGTAAATGGTCCATTCTTCAAAGGTAGTAAAATTATTACCAACATTTTTTTTTATATCATAAGATAGCAAACAAGCAGATGGGTCTCCTGATGGAAAGAGTCAACCATCGCCTATAGACACCAAAGATGTTAATGGTGCGTTGCTATCTTGTGGCGAAGTCTAATGCCACATACATAAGTTTACCGGCTAACTTACCCTCCAAACCGGAACACGACAGCGACCTGCACTGACGCTATTGCGGCAGGGATAGGTAAGGCGGTGGTACCTGACCCGGGCGAGACAATGCAGAACTCTACCATCTAGTAGCCACGACGGTAGTGACTCGCATAGCCAATAGGTCGCCTTTTACGACCTACCTGGCAGAACGGCAGTTGGGCTATTCTTCAAAGGAGCCAGGAACAAACACGGGGAAAACCAACATATATAATTTTGGTTATTTTACTAACAACTGTTATATAAATACACTTGAATATTAAAATGTTAATTTTATGCAACATTTATTAAAATAAAAAAAGATTTATTCTTATGCAAATTAGTAAACTTTTTTATGAAATTAAATGATTTATAGCTTAGAAGTACTATGACAAAACAAACAAATGCAGAAGTCAATCTCACGTATGTACTTGTACTTTACTTTTAATAACTACACTGGACGGTCGCACTAGGGTTATAAACTTAGGTTAAGCCCCATTTACATTTTGATTAGTGTGAGTGCAAGAATTTAATGCAGGTGCTAGCGTAGTAAAAGTGAATAGGCGCTGATTACTATTCACTCGCACTAATCAATGGCTGTCTACATGTGTTTTTTGCTTAATACTTACTAAGCACCTGCATTAAAAACTCGCACTTGGGATGATAGGGCTCAACAATAGTTTTTTTTAATTAAAGGATTTTTAGACGGGCAATATGTACCCGAGCTCGATTGACAAGTCGAGGGGGCTCGGGTTCGATTTCCGAAAGAAACATTTGTGTGGTCAGCCAAAAATGTTTGTGTTACTGGGTTCGGGTGTTTATTATGTATTTAACAGTATTTATATATGTTATTCTATGTTATGGTATCGTTAACTAACACCCATAACACAGCAAATAATTTGCTTACCGTGGGCTTAAATCAATTCGTGTTATTTGTTCAAATGGTAATATTGTTATTATTTAGATGTTTTGGAAAATAAATAGCCTATAGGTATTTGACATTAGACCTTCAAGTGTCTTGTCAAATTTCATCAAAATCGGTTGAGCGGTCTATTGAAAGCATAACAGACAGACTTGTGCAATTATAGTGTTATTAGTATGAATATGATATACCACAGACATAACTTATTCTATGTGATGTACTATTAAAATAAAGTGTGATTGTGGAAGTTTTGTTGACGCCTTATGACACACATTAAGAGGAGACTCATTTTCATTTGAGAAGACAAACGTTTGTGAATTAACGTAGAAATTTTATATTTTTGAACTTAGATGATTGGAGCCGAGTGGTTAGATACTGACTACAGATTCAACGGGTCTCGGATTCAATTCTTGACAGGGACAAGTATTTGTGTCAGCTTAGTTGTTGGTATTTTACGGTTTTTTTTAATTTAATCAATATATTTCAGTATTTATATTTATATGTTATCGCTCTGTGATCGAAATCTAACCATAGACTGAAGAATAAATAGTGTGCGCATTATAACTAACACCCATAACACAGCAAATCATTTGCTTACCGTGGGCTTAAATCAATTCGTGTAATTTGTTCAAATGGTAATATTGTTATTATTTAGATGTTTTGGAAAATAAATAGCCAATAGGTATTTGACATTAGACCTTCAAGTGTCTTGTCAAATTTCATCAAAATCGGTTGAGCGACATAACAGACAGACTTGTGCAATTATAGTGTTATTAGTATGAATATGATATACCACAGACTTATAACTTATTCTAAGTGATGTACTATTAAAATAAAGTGTGATTGTGGAAGTTTTGTTGACGCCTTATGACACACATTAAGAGGAGGCTCATTTTCATTTGAGAAGACAAACGTTTGTGAATTAACGTAGAAATTTTATATTTTTGAACTTAGATGATTGGAGCCGAGTGGTTAGATACGGACTACAGATTTAACGGGTCTCGGATTCAATTCTTGACAGGGACAAGTATTTGTGTCAGCTTAGTTGTTGGTATTTTACGGTTTTTTTTAATTTAATCAATATATTTCAGTATTTATATTTATATGTTATCGCTCTGTGATCGAAATCTAACCATAGACTGAAGAATAAATAGTGTGCGCATTATAACTAACACCCATAACACAGCAAATCATTTGCTTACCGTGGGCTTAAATCAATTCGTGTAATTTGTTCAAATGGTAATATTGTTATTATTTAGATGTTTTGGAAAATAAATAGCCAATAGGTATTTGACATTAGACCTTCAAGTGTCTTGTCAAATTTCATCAAAATCGGTTGAGCAGTCTATTGAAAGCATAACAGACAGACTTGTGCAATTATAGTGTTATTAGTATGAATATGATATACCACAGACTTATAACTTATTCTAAGTGATGTACTATTAAAATAAAGTGTGATTGTGGAAGTTTTGTTGACGCCTTATGACACACATTAAGAGGAGGCTCATTTTCATTTGAGAAGACAAACGTTTGTGAATTAACGTAGAAATTTTATATTTTTGAACTTAGATGATTGGAGCCGAGTGGTTAGATACGGACTACAGATTTAACGGGTCTCGGATTCAATTCTTGACAGGGACAAGTATTTGTGTCAGCTTAGTTGTTGGTATTTTACGGTTTTTTTTTAATTTAATCAATATATTTCAGTATTTATATTTATATGTTATCGCTCTGTGATCGAAATCTAACCATAGACTGAAGAATAAATAGTGTGCGCATTATAACTAACACCCATAACACAGCAAATCATTTGCTTACCGTGGGCTTAAATCAATTCGTGTAATTTGTTCAAATGGTAATATTGTTATTATTTAGATGTTTTGGAAAATAAATAGCCAATAGGTATTTGACATTAGACCTTCAAGTGTCTTGTCAAATTTCATCAAAATCGGTTGAGCGGTCTATTGAAAGCATAACAGACAGACTTGTGCAATTATAGTGTTATTAGTATGAATATGATATACCACAGACTTATAACTTATTCTAAGTGATGTACTATTAAAATAAAGTGTGATTGTGGAAGTTTTGTTGACGCCTTATGACACACATTAAGAGGAGGCTCATTTTCATTTGAGAAGACAAACGTTTGTGAATTAACGTAGAAATTTTATATTTTTGAACTTAGATGATTGGAGCCGAGTGGTTAGATACGGACTACAGATTCAACGGGTCTCGGATTCAATTCTTGACAGGGACAAGTATTTGTGTCAGCTTAGTTGTTGGTATTTTAGGGTTTTGCTTTTAATTTAATCAATATATTTCAGTATTTATATTTATATGTTATCGCTCTGTGATCGAAATCTAACCATAGACTGAAGAATAAATAGTGTGCGCAATATTCATTTTTATTTATTTTATTTTATGCTATCATATTAGATATTTAGATATATTCACACACACATATATAATGAAAATATAATTAAAGTTTTATACAATGATCAATAGTAACACTTAAATATGATGATAGAATTCAATCAAATTAAAGTCTCAATATTTTTATATGATTGTTCCTAGCGATATATTTTATTTAATTGATCATATAAAAATATTGAGACAAATTTAAATGAATTCTATCATCATATTTAAGTGATACCATTGTATAAAACTTTAATTATATATATACGGCCAACATCTATTTTTTATATCCCTTAGTGATAAGGGTTATCCACGCTTAACATTTTTTATTTAGATATAATTTATATAGCAAAACAACGTTTGCCGGGTCAGCTAGTAATATTTATAAATCACGTGTCACGTTGTTTGTCCGCGATAGACTCCGAAAGTACTGAACAGATTTCAATGAAATTTGGTAGATACTGTTTGATCTATCTTAAAAAATATGATGGTTTTTAGCATAATTAACACCCCTTCAAGTCTCCCACCGAAACCATAGTATTTGTATGGCAAAACAACGTTTACCGGGTCAGCTAGCCCGGGTAAAAATGGCAGGTGGGATGAGAAAACTTGTTTATACGTGTATTTATACATATATTCTTAAGAATTCTTATACTAGTTTATTACCTGTCTTAACTAATTCCACCTGGTTTCGCGTATGAAGGCCAAATCACGGTCAGAATTCACCAACGTTTAGTTAAACTTTGATAATTTGACATGTGCAAAGTGTGTTCTGAATGTGATTGGAAATCTTAATAAAAAAAATACTTTATTTAAAATTATTATTTGTGTGACGCGCTCAGCAGTATTGCTTCTAAAATAGGGAGAATTTATTTATCGAAAACCGTTACAATCATTGCCAATATTATTTTTAAGATAACTTAAAAATCTGTTGCGACACTTAACAACATTTGGTCAATTCAAAATTACCATTAAAATTATATTAAATGCGTGCAAGTCTATAAAACAATAACAGCAATAAAAAGATTTTATGGAGGATGAAATAAACGTTGTTTGAAATATCCATAAAATTATATAAAGCAACAAAATAAAGTATTTATCGTGCAAATATAACGAAGTTCCGTAAAGTGTGAGGCAGGAAGGAAACATTTTCCGTGTGACAGGGTTGCGCGCTTTTACCCCGCGCTCAAGTGCCTCTGGAATGTCAAACTTTGGCGAAATAATATGCTACTTGTTTATATTTTGTTTTACTACAAATATGAAAGCAACGTGTAAACTTTTCATTTATATTTACGTATGTTTAACTTTAATAATTATGCTGTTTTGCTATAAATATTGAATAAATATCACCAGAGGATAGGCGAACGTTGATACATGTTGATGATGTTTGATAAATATTTAAATTTAAATATAAGAAGATAACAAAGTGACGAATTTTGATACATGTTGACGATACTTGATAAATATTTGAATTGAAACACAAGAACACAGCATGCGAATGTGGAAGGATGTAGGTACCGGGGAAGACCAAGACTGTCATAACATGATCAGATTAATCGAGTAATGTCCGAAGTCCGAACGTGGTGTCAAGAGTCTTCGCAACCGGCGCGGCGTGTGTATATGAAAAGAGTGATGAATGTGGTTCATCCACATTCATCACTCTCGAGACAAGCCTGCAAAGATCGTGATTATATTTGTTGCTTTATATAATTATATGGATATTACAAACAACGTTTATTTCATCCTCCATAAAATCTTTATATTGTACTTGGTTCTCCCTGCCCACCTTGAAAGGGATCTGGCGTGAAGATATGTATGTATGTATGTACGAACATAGCAAAAACAAAACATGTATGGGAAAATTTAGTTTCATAAAATGCCGAAATTAAAGTGTAAATTTTTACTTTTTCATTTAATTTAGGTATATAAAGTTTTAATATTTAAATATCATTAAAGACGAGCTCTTGGTTTTTAATTTAGTATCGTTATTCGAGAAAGTATTTAAAACTTAATGAAATATTACTAACAATGCGAAAAAGTTTATATAAAATCCAACACTATAATTATTATTATTAATTCAAACACTTTTTTAACTTCCCGCTACGTATGTAGGTAAGGAAGTACTGATTTTGGCCCGATTTTCGAAAATAGAATTTTTACCAGATCTCCACGTTTTGAGGTTTCGAGAACCTTTTCTATTTTCACAATGACGTCGGGATGTCTATACATATATGAATGTGTGTATGTGTTTATGAAATCATCTCATAACTTTTTATACGGCTTGACCGATCGAAACGCGGTATTCTGTCGGATTCCAGTTAACTTAGACTTCCTGAAAGTTGGACCAATTCAGTCCAGGAGATTTTGAGAAATTTCGAAAAAAGCTCAAAAATATTTTGACTAAACAGTATTATTTTAATATAACCATAATATATTTTCCAATTTAATGTGCCGATTCAGTACAAAAACTTATCAGCTCTTTTTTCGTAAAAAACTGTGTCCAATGCATTTAAACTGCATCAAAATCGGTTTATCCATTCGGGAAACGTTGACGAAAAATGTTGAAAAAAATTTTCGTAGTTCTTAACCAATTATTTTTTAATCTCTACAATATTTCAGTACTCAAAAAACTATGCCGATGCCATTTTAAAAATTAAAATTGAATAAAATTTTCAAAAGTTACGATTTTTCAAATTATTAAATTAGGTTGTTTACAGTAAACTTATTTCATATTTTTAAAATAACTAATAAATATTACTAATATACCGATTTATTTTAAAATTTTGTCGCCTTTTCTACTTAAAAAGCTGCGTCAAATACCTTAAATCGAATTAAGATTATTTGATTTGTTCGGGATTTATCAACGACCCAAATTTAAAAAAAATGTAACATATCTTCTATATTATTTAACCTATTGATTTTGTAGCTAAATAAAACAACCTTGAACTCAAAAATTGTTTTCAACACCATTCAAAAGATCAAAACCGATCATTATTTTAAAAATATACATCTTCTCGGACAAAAAATTACTATTATTTTTACAAACTTAATATTTTTGAACTCTTAGTTTAAAGATTCATGCTAAGGTGTAATAGTTTTTGCTCCGTTGAGCTTATAATACATCAATTTAGCGGGAAGTTTCAGGGATGACTTGCAGGGTCAACCGGTTTACAGATTTTTTTGGTACAAATAAAACTATTATGGTATAAAAATCTTTTTGTGTTCGTACACCTCCGAAATGGCATAATTGTTTTTCATGAATCTTGTTTTTTTGTTTTGGTAGATATAAGAATAGGTCGTGATAATAAAGAAGCCTCAGAGGGGTTTTTGGGATGTACACGAGTGCGTCAGATTAAGATAGTGAGGTACCTCACATGCTGTTGAGGCTCTCCATCAAGTTTAAGCCCTTTGTATAGAGGCGGGTAACTAGGGTATGAAAAAAAATCTGATAACTTAGACTTATGGAAATTGTCAGATTATATTTTTTTCGTTATTCTTACATCATTTCCTCTAAAATAAAAGAAAATTCAGTCGCGCTCGAGGATGTCAAGTTAACATTTTCTTTGTAAATTTATAACCCTGCCAATCCCTTACGCTACACTTGAACTGTTAGATTATCTAAATTTTAGTTATCAATTAACCTTCCATACCCTAATCCCGCGTGTTTCAGTGTATCCATGTCACTGTTATTTTTCACATTTTTTTATCTGTTCATTTTTTGCCAACCATTGAAATAAAAAACACTTTGTAACCTTTTATTTTCCCATAATTTAATCTCTAAAATATAATAGGTCCCTACGACGCTTGAGTAACTACCCATTTAGCATCTTGGGCTCCCCTACTGTAAAGTATATTTCATACCTTTAAGATGGCAAGATTAAGATGTCTTTTTTTACGATTTACTTTTTTTATTTTTTGACGATTTTTCTTATTAAAACACAAAAAATATTACAGGCCTGTTGGCAAAATTTTACACAAACATACATAAAATGAGTATATGAGGCCATCAATTTCTAAATTATTGTGTCAATATAAAGCTGAAGTATTAATTCTTTATTAATTATTAAAATCTTATGGAATCTGTAGAATTGTTTATATTAACATATAATTAGACGGTAGTCGAATAAAATAAAACACTATAAAAAGGTCTGTCACATATGTTTTCAAGGCATTCGCGTTTGTGAAATTGAGAAGTGAAGTTGCTTAATGTACAGTAATAAAGTGTAATAAGATCTGTGTTTTGTATTCAATATAATTCGATATTTCGTTATTTGATGTTTAAGTTAATAAACCTTATACCTTTTATCAAGTTGAGCGAACAGGCCTCATTAACTCCCACTGTACGAAAATATTGCTGGACAAATTACACGAATGGATCTAAACCTAAAGTAACCAAATTATTTGCTTGTAAAATGAGGGTAAGTCAGATATGTGAATTTGTGAATATGTTGAATAAACGTATCCAGATATTAAAGCACTTGTATTCATCACACAAACACTTGTCCATATCGAGTTCGAATCTGAGCCCCATAAATTACGAAATCAGGTTTGCTAAGAATCCATCGGCCAATGGGATGGTAAAAAGTTGTTAATATTCTGCTTAAATCATTTGAAAATTCTTTATTTGGACAACAAATGCGTATGATTCCAGACTTTATCCATGACTTCGCTTCCACCTAACTTGATTTTATTTTATTTAATCGGCATAACGTTTCTAAAAACAATTTTTTATCATGCTAATTCCTCCTCGCAATCTGCTGATCTTTATAAACTTTAAAATAAAAATTTTGACATAACAGAATTTAAACCTGCGACCTTACCTCTGACCACTACTAAGCCACGTGTCGAATTGTTAAATGTGATGAAATTTTTTTGCCTATGTATTCGAACCTGTCATGTTAAAGGTTTTCTGTTACGTTTTTGAAAAAAAATTACGGTGTCCTCAACATGTCTGTCCAATTGATAAGCTATATATATATATTTTTATTGATATATATATTTATTTATTTTATAGATCCCCGGGTCGGGCAAGTGTTATTGAGTTTTTTTCGAGTTTTTTTTCGAAAATTCAAAATCTTAGAGTCTAGTGGTATGTTATCTGTGCGTTGGGTGAGCACATAAAGCCGTCGGTCCCAATTATATATCAATGCAATTATCGCTAAAAATAATAAAAAACATGGCGATGGGATCATTACTCGTCTCGCCCTCTGACTAACCGGTGAATCGTCGTAAACTGGAAAGTCTATAGACATTTGGTTTTCTCTGCCTTCACCTTAAGGGAATCAGGCGTGATATAATATAGTATCATCATCACGCCCAGTCCCCGGTTCTTTTTAGCTGGATATCTTTAAACGCTTAAGAAATCACTATCTGTCATTCTCATAAAAAATTACTTATTCCTATGTATTTTTGTTTTTTTTCATCGTTTTGTAAGTCATTCTCAATTTTTTTTTGCCTATATCATTGATTGTGCACAATGTCTGCTGTTTTTTTGTAATCGCTTCATAAGCTAGGTAGGCTGGAAGAAATCTTTTTTACCTTAGAGATAAGTCTACCTTTTGTACGTTTTTAATTATACTTTTTCTCTGTAAATCTCTTAAGTTGTGTACAATAAAATATTAAATAAAAAAAAAACTGTTTACACATACTAAACCCTATGATCATCTATTGGAAAGACCTTATGTACATTTTTTGTCGTCCATCATTCGTTCATTTATGCCCAGCGAAGTGGGTTTGTTAGGAAGTTAGGAAATAAATCTCAATAAAGTTAAAATGTTATAGCAAGTACCTATCTATCCAATAAGTCCCTATTTTAAGAGTGTCGTGGGTTAGATGAAGTAGGTACTTATTTTATATATTTTACGCCTTGCGATCCCTTATTGTTGGAAAAATGTCATGGGCTTAAGCCTTACTGACACTTTATGGCAATATTCTCACTGCTTCCTAGGAGCTAAGAGCTAAGATTATGAGTAAAATGATATACATTTAATCGCAATACGCTATTGTCAATATTATACTCAGTCAACCTGCACTGACGATTAAAAGACTATATACCTTATATATATATATAATATTTATAAGGTATATAAATTGTTATACACCAGCGATTTCGCGACAAGATACGTAGTACAACGTGCAGTGACCATACTTTTTGAATATATACATTGATCTCTTTAAGGCTTACTATGTTGCTAAGCAATGTTCTCATTTTATTATATTTTTATGGCTCTGCTAATGGAAAGAGAAACCATCGTCTATAGACACCAAAGATGTTAATGATGCGTTGCTATCCATGTGGCGGGATGGCAATGTCACATGCATAAGTCTACCGGCTACCTTACCCTCCAAACCGGAATGACAAGAACTGATTCTGCTGCGGCAGGAATAGGTAAGGCGGTGGTATCAAATACCGGGGTGAGACGTTGCGGAACTCTACTAGCTAGTAATCACAATGGTAGTGACACGTATAGCCAATCGGTCGCCTCTTTCTTACTTGCCTGGCAGAACAGCAGGTTGTCTATTCTTCAAAGGAGCCAGGACCGACACGGGGGAAATTATTTATGACCGTTAACTATCGTGTCCTTCGATATGTATAATCTTTTTCCAGCAACATTTTAGCAGCAAATCTTATACTAGGTGGTAGAGTTCTGCATGGTCTCGCCCGGGTCTGGTACCACCGCCTTACCTATTCCTGCCGTAATAGCATCAGTGCTGCAGACGGTGCTGGTGCGGTAGACGGTAAACTTATGCATGTGACATTAGACCTCGCCGCAAGATAGCAACTTGTTGGTTGACTTTTCCATCAGGGGACCCATCTGCTTGTTTGCTATCTTATGATATAAAAAAAGAACCTCTGTAATACTAGCTGACCCGCGCAGCTTCGCCCGAGAGTAGAGTAACACGTTGTTTATGTAATCTTTAATACAAATTTTGTCACCTATTTTCAATTCCTAAGGAGCTGATCTATGAAAAAAAATAGCTTATGTTTGACCCCTCCTCTTTGCCAAATTTTCCAAATCGATTTAGCGGTTGAGATGTGAAAGCGTAACATACAGACGGACAGACTTTCTCATTTATAATATTTGTATGGATTTACACTTATATTCTGGTTTATAGGATTGTATTGAAGGTAAGATGCACTTGTTATTCTCGCTCCTTCTCCCAAAAAGGTAGGCAGATGTCTACCTTTTTGGGGAAAGGAGCGTGAGAATACATTTAGGTAGGTATAATAAATCTTTGAATCGCCAAAATATTTGCAGGTGCATAACTTTGGAAAAACAACGATATTTGACACCACCCCCTTAACTCTTCCTGCCACAATAGCGTCGATGCTTGTCATTGTTGTATTTAGAGGGTAAGGTATCCGTAAACTTATGCATGTGGCACTACCATACTGCCACACAGATAGTAAACGCACCATTAACATTAACATTTTGGTGTCTACAGGCAATGGGTAAGTCTAAGATATCTACTTAATCCCAGAATGTTACAGGTGGCAATCTTATTGCCAATTGGGCACTTATTCAATCCCGGGCAAGGTTGTTTTTATCAAAAAACTGAAAAAACACTTTTAATTGTTCGACCTAAACATTTTAATCAAATCTAACCCGGGACCTCATGTAATCAACAACCACACCGGACCACTCGACCATATTGACGATAAACTAACTAATAATATTGAATTTCACCAAGAGGCGATAACAGAACGTGTAACGTACTCGTATGTGTTCAAGTATAAGATGACGTCGATAATATTATATTATTAAGAGAGGGCTGGTTGAACACGAATAACGTTGTTATCTAAGTCGCTGCCATGTTCAATCGTCACGTTACGTAAGTTAGATATTTGGGTAACAATTTACCTTTTCTTTATTTTAATCAGATGGTTTAAACAATTAAAATAGTTTCCTTTTTTATATTGTAAGATCAAGCGAATATCTCTCTTGTTGGAAAAAAGCAACTATCACCTATAGACACTAAGAATGTCAATGGTGCGTTGCTATCTGTGTAACGGGATGTTATGGCCAATTGCTTAAATCATGCATTCACCACACACTCCAAACCAGAAGACGTCAGTGACAAGCGTTAACGCTATTACGTCAGGAATAGGTAATTACTTAGTGGTCACGACGGTAGTAACAACTCAGAATTTACCTTTTTGTCACAATGTTGATGTAAATATATTATTTTGTAAAAAACATTTGCGTAATATATGTATTAGATTCAGACTTTCCTTTGCGGAAATCCATAATAATTTTAAAAAAAAACTGTGGTATTTAATTAGGAAAATTTCCGCAAAACCTTATAAGGAACTGCTGTGATGCAACTGAAACGAAAGGTAGTGTAAGGAATGGGGCAAACTTATCCAAGGCCTGAAAATTAAACCACAGCGACACAATAGGCTAAGCAATTCCACCACACTTTCTTCACGTCAATAGCAAAGGCAGTAAGGCACACAAAATATGTAATCAACGCACGTTGCGCTTCGTAAACGAAGCATCTTCAGGAGAGTCAAATAGCCGTTCACTTTATGAAGGGTGAAGCATTATTATTAATTCGCGTCCCTGCCAGACACCTCGAGTAATGGTAGCTAAAATCTACAACATCTAGCTTAAGCTGTAACGACTGATTTACCTACTGCTACTGTAATATTATCAGTGCTTGTCGTTGTCCTTAAGTTTGAGTTTAAGGACGACGACAAGTCCTTAAGTTTGAAGGGTAAGGTAATTGATTTTCCATAAAGGGCATTAGATCCCTCTGAAAGTTCACTCTCTGCTACGAGAACTACTTTGTTTGCAATCCTGTGGTATATAAAACTACGACCTACGAATTAAATTGTGCCGAGTTTGAAAACATTTAAAGTCATTGTTTAGTTGTTTAATTAGCAATGTAAAAGATCTACAATCTGATTGTAAATCTACGTTTAAGTGACATAGCAACATTTTCTATTTAAATTAGATTATCTACGACTATTTGCATACCTTTTTGTGTATAATATTAATATTATAAATCCGAAAGATTGGATGTTTGGATGGATTACCCGATCATGCAAAAACTACTAAACGAATTTAGATGAAAGATGGCACATATGTAGATGATGACTTATTATAGCATATAGGCTACTTTTTATCCCGGAAAAATAGGTGATCCCGCGGGATCCACAAAACATTTTCATAATACAGCAGGCTGCATTCTGCAGCTAGTTATACATAAAACTAATAATACGAGTATATTATAGAACCGTAAAGCGTGTGCTCGAATCGTAATACGTAAAGACAGCCGTTGATCAGTGCGAGTGATTAGAAATAAAGTGAATAAAGTGAAAAGAAATAAATAAAAAAGAAAGCGTAGAAGTCAATTACTAATCACTCGCACTGATTAACGGCTGTCTTCATGTATTTTTTGCTTAATGCACCGATCACACTTTGATTAGAGCGAGTGCAAGTATTTAATGCAGGTGCTTGTTATCAAGTTCCTCCCCGTGTTGGTTCCGGGCTCCTTTGAAGAATAGACCAACTGCTGTTCTTGCAGGCTGGTCGTAAAAGGCGACCGGTTGGCTATGCGAGTCACTACCATCGTGGCTACTAGGTGGTAGAGTTCTGCATTGTCTCGCCCGGGTCTGGTACCACCGCCGTGTTCCGGTTTGGAGGGTAAGGTAGCCGGTTAACTTATGCATGTGGCATTAAACCTCGTCATAAGATAGCAACGCACTATTAACACCTTTGGTGTCTATAGGCGATGGTTGACTCTTTCCATCAGGAGACCCCTCTGCTTGTTTGCTATCTTATAACATAAAAAAAGCAAAAAATTCGTGAAGACAGCCGTTAATCAGTGCGAGTGATTAGTAATCAGAGTCTTTACACTTTTACTACGCTGATTACTAATCACTCGCACTGATTAACGGCTGTCTTTACATATTTTTTACTTAATACTAAGAACCTGCATTAAACACTTGCACTCGCATTAAACAAAGTGTAATCGGGGCTTAATACAAAACACCTGCATTAAACACTCGTACACTCAGTAATCAAAGTGTAATCAGGGCCTAACGTATTTAGAATGTAGTAGTAGTAGTTTAGTAGATCATGAGATCCCGAATACTTATACAGAGTTTGGCCAACATTAATAAGCGATAGGAGCACAAATGCTGAAATCATGATTTTCATCTTTTCCCCTAGTTCAAAAAGTAAATATCGATAAGTCGTGAACTGGGACGTCAATCATTACATAGTATAAAACAAAGTCGCTTTGTCTGTCTGCCCCTATGTATGCTTAAATCTTTAAAACTACGCAACGGATTTTGATATGGTTTTTTTAATAGATAGAGTGATTCTTGAGGAAGGTTTTAGTATATAAACCTTTCCGATATTCCCACGGGAACAAAAGCTACGCGGGTGAAACCGCGGGCAGGTCGCTAGTAAAATATAATATAATAAAATGAACGAAGCTTGTAATATTTTTACTTTTTATAGTTAATTCGGTGTTTGCTAGTAAGTCTTTCTTAATTCAAAGGTCAATAAAAAACCGGTCAATTGCGAGTTGGACTCGTATACCATAGGTTCCGTACAAACTTGTTGGTTGGTTATGTTTAGCAAAGGTTACCAACAAGGTAACCTTTGCTAAACATAAATTACATGATACTAGTTCAACGGGAAGTACCCTATAGGTTTTGATTCCTTTGTGAAATTGCAAAATATGCGAGATAAATGGCCATATCATTTTATCGCGTTCTTTTTGTGATGTAAGTAAACATTTACGGTTTTTGGAATTTTTCCTTTAGATGTGCTGTAAAACATTATTTCTTGCCAAATTTCACAATTCTAGGTCAACGAGAAATACTTTATAGGTTTTGATTCCCTTTTGAATTCTCAAAAAATCGCATAATATGCAACATAAATGGTTATATCTTTAGATCGTTTGATTAAAAAGTTGGATTTTTTAACAGTTGAGGGAAATTGTAGATTTCTGAGAAAAAGGGTCTTGATAGACGAACAAACGGTCAACGAAGTGATCCTATAAGGGTTCCGTTTTGTTATGACGTAAGGAACCTTAAAAATTTCTATTAGCCATGAAAAGTGCTGGCTGGTTTTGGTTCCGCTGTCTTAATTTTTTCTGACGATGAATATCTTTTTCCATTAGAAGAGCCATCTGCTTATGCGTGTATTAGCATAAGATATAAGAAAGTTTACTTTCTTAATTTTCGATAACGATTTAAGGACCTATCGTATAAGACATGAGCTTCCTCATTTTTAACGCGGTGCAATGCGTGGCGTCCAAAATTACCTATGACGATTTTGGCGTTTCTTCGACCTCCACTCCACGTCGGTGAGATGTCGTGTAATTTTACTCGACCCACACATTTCTATCTTAACTCACTTGGAGAATTTGCTCGAAAATAGGTATTTTTCACCAGTTACCCCCTTCCCCCAAGTGAGATTCAGAGAGATTTTGTCCCACCCTCCCTTTAAACACCTCACATAATTTATAGACTTATTGACTAATAATATAACTACAATACCTTTACTATTGCATACCTAATAAGGGTGAATACCCTTATTAGGTATGCATACGAATGTATGTGGCGATGATCATTCATTATTTCTTCTCTTGCACGTTTTCTCCGACTCTTATAAAAATACTCTTAACAAGACTTTTGCATCTGTCTCTGTGGTATAGTAGTAATACGGTGTCGGTGTTGATCACATGAGGTCCCAGGGTCGATACCCTGGTCGGACAATTCAGAAATGTGTACTATCACTTTTCGGATAAAAATAACTTGGCCCGGGATTGGATAAGTGCCCGACTGGCGACAGGCTTGCCACCCATTACTTTTAAGTTTGTACCTCTGCCAACCTCTTCAGGGTTATGGGCTTAATGATACTTTTCACAAGACTTATACCTCTGATCTCAATTTTTCATAGTCTGATAGTACATTATGATCCAGACGGGTGAAACGATGCGAAATGATTTAATGTTTATTTTTGTCGTCAAATCACATCTACTTCAGCGCCTGTTTGTATGCGAATTCAATTTGTAAAAACAATTCAATTCTACTATTTTATTATAAATGCAAAATCATGCATGAAAATTGCCTTAATTTTTGTCATTGTACAAAACAGGGAGAACAAATTTAGATGCAATTTCGCTTGGAATTCATAGCCTGGATTCACATATAAAGTAATGTAGCTGTTAAGCTGTCTTCAACGCTACAATGCGCTTAGTTGAAAAAAAGTATATTTTGAATCGCCAATTATAATTATTCTTCTGGCATTTACTGGCATAATTCACTAATTATTTATATGGTGCTATGTACAATTTTCGATACGTCTTAGATAGTCTGGTATCTAGACAGTACACTTTGGCTGGCAAGGGAGATATTTTCTCATCTTTATTTGTATGGCGGTATGTACCGTGACTGCTACTTGCACACTTGTGTCTACAGTGGTGACTTCCCGACAGCTTATTCTCCTACTACCAACTGCACAAAGAGCGAACTTCACAAGCTATGCCTGATCCATGCTTTTTGATCCCACTTTGAACACTCAAAATTTACTGGACTCCTCAGCAGCAACTCTGTCCCGCTCGTGCTGGCTCACTGAGAACTTCAGTGACAAGTACTCATCCCGACTCATCAAGAACCTAGAAAGGAATACGGAAATGCGCTACGTTGCAATGCGACCCGCACCAGTCCGTTGCAGCCCGTCCTCGTATGCTCGATACTTTACAATTACAAAAGTACAATTGGCAATAATAGCATTCGGCTGACTACGAATAGTAAAGAAAACGTTGAATTATCAAGTACTCGGCACACATCTAGTGTGTATTTTAATATAAAACAATTTTAATATCAAAAATAGAGCAAAATTACAATGCTCATATTTAGAAACACTGGTAGATAACAAAATGAGACCTACAAGCTAAGCTGCCTACAAGTTCACATAAGTCTGAACATTACATTCACGTTCACGTCGATCTGTCAAAACCAGCCCCGTCTAAGAGTATATTTACTTAAGTTTACTTATTCACTTCAATGTTAAGATGTAAGTTTATTGGGACAGAAGACACTTATCGATTTCACCGACAGGTCTATCAAAACACGAAATAAGGCTCTAAAATGTTTTAGGGCTCCTTATGTCACAGGATTCTTATTTCCCATAAAAAGCATATAGATTGCCGCTAGCGTTAGTTTATACGCTTCCCTTATCAAGGGCTCTACTCAAGTAACAAATTTCAACCGAATCGAGGCGTTTAGTTGAAAATGAAGTTAACTTCGGCTTGTGGAAATTGTCAAATTTTACTTTTTTCGTAATTCTTACATCATTTCCTCCATAATAAAATAAAATTCAGACGCGTTCGAGAATGTCAAGATAACATTTTCTTTGCAACTTTGTGACCCTCCCACTCCCTTATGCTACACTTGAATCGACAGATTTTCTAAATTTTAGCTGGCAATTAACATACCATACCCTAATCTAACGCGCGTCAGACATGTCACTGATTTTTTAAAACATTTTTTTTATCTGTTGATTTTTTCTCCACCATTGAAATGAAAAACATTATATTACCTTTTATTTTTTCCTATCTTGTGCTCCCCTACTACAGACGAGCATGGAGAAAATGAGCGCGAAGTTTAAATTGACAGTAATTATACTGAGCAAAACGCAGCATAACGTCTAGTTACCTATGATTAATTCTGTAACTACGCTGTCATTCTAAGCGTTGTTCCTACCATTTGCGGTAGAGTTTTCATTACAAATTGTTTGTGTCTCTGACATGAGTTTATTATGCTTCCAACGAAACGTAGCATCAATACGATCATAATAATTGTAACTGGAACAAAACACGGGTTTTCCGCATTGTTAAATTCACTGAATTGTTCCCGCAGACTTCTGCTTATGTTTGGCTTTATATAAAACCCTTTGATGTAATAGAATTAATTTAATTGAAAAATTATTGATACCTATGCTTTTTTAAATTCATTAGGGGCTATCCATAAATTTTGTCACACGAATTTCATGATTTTTTTAGCCCTTCCCCGTCCTTGTCACATCTGATCACATTTGTGAGACCCCCCCTACCTAGTGTGATGTCACATATTTAACAATTTTACATGGGCAAAATGATCTCCTTCAATTATTTTTTATCTATACAGGTATTATATTTTGAAAAAATGTGATGTCACACAATTTGGAACCCCTCTCTACCCCTTGTCATACATTGTCACACTTCTTCGACCCTCTCCTACCCCCTTAACGTGTGATGTAATTTATGGATGGCCCCTTAGCCATGATAACAGAATTTACGTTCTTTTAGCATCGGTACTGGACAAATAGGATTATAATAGCGTACAGTCACGAGCACTAATAAGTATACATGAAATATAATTCACGTTTTGATTTCCACGAATGTAAAATAACTAACTCATTGAATTAATCGCTTCTGTAGTCTAGTGGTCTGGTGTCGGTGTTGACCACATGAGATCTTGGGTTCGATTTCCGGGTCGGACAATTCAAAAATGTGTTTTTTTCATTTTCTAATAAAAACAACGTCGCCCGGGATCGGATAAATGCCCGGTTGGTTGCCATCAGCACATTGTGTAGGACTAAATATTTTCAGTAATTCGTGGGTGCGCTTGCACTTTGTTGCTGTATATTGTAAGTTGCTGATAGTAAAATCTCTCATCAAATCTTTGATTTTGGGGAAAATACAGAAATCACAGATAGCTAGATCGGGTCTATGCGCAGAATGAGTGACGAGATGTACTTTTTCGGAAGCTAAAAATGACTTTGTTTTGTTGGCCGTGTGTGAATGTCGGCGGCGGAAAATGCGGCTTTTGGGTCGTCTTTCGCGAACTTTTTCTAACACCCTGGGTAAACAAATGGTAGAATACCACTCGGCATTAACACTCTTTTGATTTTCAAGTAGAATTGTACTGATGAGACCCGTAGCTGAGAAAAAAAACGCGATCATTTTTTTACTAACGTTTCTCGCCTGTCTCAATTCTGTTGGCCTGTTCTCATATTCAAACACCCATTCACAAATTGCTGCTTTTTTTCGGGTTCAAAACAATAAATCCACGTTTCGTCTCCTGTGACAATAAACAGCATTAGAATGTCCGTGGTCGTACTTCAGTAGCATCTGTGAGCACCATTTCATGCGAGCCCGCTCCTGCTCCGCTGTCAGTTCATGAGGGATCCAACGACAACAAAGTTTCCGAACTTTTAATTCTTCGTGTAAAATTTTCTGAATTTGACTCATACCAATTCCCAATAGTCCTCGAATTGTCTCATAGGTAATCCGGGGGGTTTCTTCAATTAACCGCTTAACAGTAGCCATATTATTTTCGTTGACGGCAATTGAAGGCCGCCCTTCACGAAATATGTCATGTAAAGAAACTCGAACTCTCTCAAATTCAGCAAATCATCGCCTCACGATGCTCAAACAAGGTGCTTGTCTTACAAAAGAATTTTGAAGACGAGCGGCACAGTCTTGCGGAGAAAAAGAACTTTTAAAGTCATAAAAAATCATCGCTCTTAAATCTTTTCGACTTAATTCCATTTTCGTTACGTACGTAGAACTTTGATGTGTGATAAAAAACAATTGACAAATCATTTCCCGCCAATTGTTTTTTTTTATTACTAAGAAGGTTGCAACGTTTTAAAAATATAACATTCGAAATTCAAATAGTTCCGATTAGCTAGAAGTGCAAAACTTTTAGTGTGCCCCATGTATTAATGCTCGTGACTGTACATTTGTGATAAAATTCAATTTTCACAATTTTAATAAATCATTTTAATAAGGAAACTAACGTATTTATTCTGAAAACACGATATTTTTCAAAAACACATTTGTATTATTTCACGATAAAATTATAAAGCCAAACAACTAGGTTTCCCTAATTACAATCATTATATTATAATGACTGTCTTTATTCGAAAGTTGTAAATGCTTTCGACATGCTTATGTAAACACAATGCGAACCGGTTGTATGGGAATAGGCTTAATTCTAAAATAATAATACAAGCGTAGTTTATTAAAAATTTTAAAATATATTTACTATTTTTTTTATATTATATTTTTTTAATTATAAAATTTTTTCGCCTTATAATGGAGCTACACCAAGCCGATGGACACATCTTCCGTATTGGTTCTATGACTATAATAATCATGGATTAAATTGGATACGCCTTTCAAGGCAATTTCTTAGATTGTCAATTTACACCCCGAAATATAAAGTTATAATACTTACCGATAAAATAACATCACTCCAGAGATATTTCTTAAACCCAAGCTTTTTATTCGACACGATAAAATAGCCACAATATGACATATTTCTATTTTTTCACGGTATATCTACAAGCGTTTGACATTTGACCGCCCCGTTGGTCGAGTGGTTATCGACCTTGACTAAGTAATCGACGGGGCTCGGGTTCGATCCCCGACGGGAACAAGCATTTGTGTGATGAGCACAAATATTTGTATTTCCGGGTTTGGGTGTTTATTAAATATATTCCAGTATTTATATGTTTTTTTTTATATCATAATATAGCAAACAAGCAGATGGGTTTCCTAATGGAAAGAGTCAACCATCGCCTATAGACACCAAAGATGTTAATGATGCGTTGCTATCTTGTGGCGAGGTCTAATGCCACATGCATAAGTTTACCGGCTACCTTACCCTCCAAACCGGAACATGACAGCGACAAGCACTGACGCTATTGTGGCAGGATGAGGTAAGGCGGTGGTACCAGACCCCAGTAGCCACGATGGTAGTGACTCGATAGCCAATCGGTCGCCTTTTACGACCTGCCTGGCAGAACGGCAGTTGGCCTATTCTTCAAAGGATGCCGGGACCAACACGGCGAAAATGTATTTCTATGTATTAGTATCGTTGACTAGCACCCATAACACAAGCAAATAATTTGCTTACTTTGGAGTTAGAACAATAAGCGTAATTTGTCCCGTGAATATTTATTTATTTATTTGCATACATTTGATCTTTTGAGTGGCCAAGCTATTTCCGCCTAACACCTTATTTAGCATTTGTGTCGTCTGTGATAGTAATAGATGTTATTATTAAATGGACAGATTTTTTTAATTTGTTGTTTTTAATCAAGGTATATCTTAACAGGGTTCACGTCGGATCATAAAATAAGATTTTTTGGGTTTTATTTTTATAGCCGCATCCCAAGGTTTGCTTCTTATTTGTGTTACACTTCGGGTATGAATTAAATGTGTATACAAACAAAATTTTACTAGGTGGTAGAGTTCTGCAACGTCTTCACAGAGTATTTGGTACCATCGCCTTACCAATTCCTGCAGCAATAGCGTCAATGTTCCGGTTTTGAGGGTAAAGTAGGCGGTAGACTTAGCGTGTGGCACTGCCATGCTGCCACACACGTAACAACGCACCTTTGGTGTCTATAGGCGATGGTTTCTCTTTCCATCGGGGGAGCCATCTGTTTGTTTACTATCTTATGATATTAAAAAAATATTTTTGAAAAAATGAATAAGTGAATGTTGCTATAGTGTAATCTTAGATCCACTTGTACCAAACAATTTAAATACTTTTTAAATTAATTCAGCTGTAGTAAAAGTAATTTAAAAAGTATTTAAATAGTTCGTTGTAAGCGGACTTTAGAAGTAGGAGATAAAATCTTGATTTAATTTGGCAATTAAATTTGGTATATATAAGGAATTATATTTATATTATCGTAAAATTGATAAGAGTTTAGTTAAATTTCTCCTTGAAAAAGCCTAAGAATCTTAGAATACAAAATGATACTTAGGGCTAGGGACGCGATGAGCTGACAGGTCAGGGACTTATCTCAGCGGGCTGGCGGGGTGACCTGGCGAAATAGAAACGGGGACAGTACAATTCAGGAACTCGGCACCCTTTTCGTCGCTACTATTATCCACGCGAAGTAGAGGAACGTGCCCTCCGCCCTCCCAATCTGGTACCAGCTATTTGCTTGCGTCGGCTCGTGCCCGTTCGGAGTGGTAAAGATGCAGGCCTTTTAAGGCGTTATCCGGGAGGTAAATGCGAGGAGATGGGATGATCTCTGCGCGTGCCGTTGGCCCAATAAGATATATTTGAACGCTATCACAACGGCACGCGCCGTTATATGGCGCCGTTATATGCACATCCAATATATTAACGAGAAAGCAGAGAGAAATTAGTGGCATTTGTCACAGTCAATAAAAAAGTTCAACTTTAGGTAAGTAAGCATCTTCCATTTTCATAGCAATCTTAATATTGTGACAATTTCATTTGACACAATCTTAGATATCAATCAAGAAAATTAAACTTAAAGCCCTATCAAGATATTTTTTTTATTTAAATCATGTATATTTCAAGTTAGGGAACAGTTCAAGTTACATCAAGATTGGTTTAGTCGTTTTTTAGATATGAGTAAGTATAGTTGGCGATTATTTATAGTAGTTTTGTTAATACTTTTTTATTATATTGTTGATAGTATTATGAGTTGTACACTTCTGAATTTTCCAAACTATAGTTAAAATGTTTTGTTAATTATACAAAATTGTTAATACGCCAAAAATTAAGACATTTCATAAGCTTCACACTGTCAATCGAGTTTTCAGTATACGGGCTATTTATTTAACAAACTAGTTTACGTGAGCTCGTCAAAATGCCACCCTGTCACCACTTAATATTTCGGGCAGCGTTCAACAGGGCATGATATCAATAACTCAAGTTCGGTTAAGGGTTTTTAAACACTGCAAGCTATAATCAAAAATATATAATTTGTAGTATTTTATATATTATTTTATCGGCACATTGTAAAACTTCATTATTTTTCTTATCTATTGTCTAGTGTTCCTTGTTAAGTTTTTTCAGCAATCTCGAAAAAATATGAATAAGGTATAATTTGATTTAAACTAGGGTTTAGACGTTTACTAGAACAGCAACTTACCAAAAACGTGAATATGGTTTTTTGCAAAAAACTAATTAAGATTTTTTAATCTAAGAAAAGAATAGAAAATTTTCTAAAAAATCTGGAACTGTAGGAACAATATTTATAATTTTCGAAGAAGAGTAAAAATATGGCCGAAAACAGATAATTTAGCTTGCGCAAGGCACGCCAACTCCAGACAATTTGCAATAAAAAAAATTTAAGCTTTAAATATGAAAATTAATAGTAACTGTAAAAGAAATAGTTTGCTTACTTTTGGGTTTGATTATTTTGTAGCGATTTTTATTGTCCACGGGACATCACACTGATTTTTTAATGAATACGTGATACTCACCTTTTTGCGAGGCTAACAAACTTTCTGTCTACGATGTTTTTTGACTGGACTACTCTGTTTTAGATGAACATGATCAAAATTGGCTGAATTGAATTTTTTTTGTTCTTGACGGAAATATATACTTAATTTTAATGCAATTAGACGATAATTTAATAAGTTATTCGAAAATTATGTTGTCCGATAAAAATACTGCACTATGTTTGAGACAAGGATCAATACATCCTTACATAGTTAATTTTTGCTGAGTTGTATAATAATTATTAATGTTATGGTGTGTGTATGAAGTGGTGTCCGACAAATTCTTTGCGACGCGGATCGCGGATGTGTGACCTTTCATAGCAATTTCGGAAGAAATCGTCACTAGAAAGTTTAGTCAAAAAGAAGCCACTGATAATGTTTCAAGTACATAATATGTATTCATTATCTAAAAATTAGTGTGCTGTGCCGCGAACTATTATTTATTATCTTTATCTGAACATTAAGACCGCTTTTGTGTACACACTGTATACATAATTATTAACTATAAGTATTGGACATAATCTGTCTTGTTAAATTTGGTGCGCAATAAAGAGTATTCATTCATTCATTCATTAAAAATATAACTTGGTATTAGAATATTTGGTAAAATATTAAAATGATTGAATTAGCTCATAATAATGCTAATATATCAAGCATCATGTTCAATGTTATAGTTTTACGGTCTGATAAACACGATAACTATCAAACAATATTTTTTTTACAATATTTTTAACATCTTTCAATTTGTGGGAAGACAATATTAATCCAAGCTTAATATTTGTCCGTTCAGCTGTTATTAATTGATTTCATAAGCTGCACTTATGAGGGAAAGAGGAAAAGATTTTTTATTAGGACGCAAGTAAATTTAACAAAAAAATATGAATATTTGGGTAATAATCTTTTTTAAATCTGCTAGCTTGATGTGGAGTTGTGGTCGTTAATACGATAAACGATATGAATAATGTATAGCCAAAATTGTTTTAACAGTTTGGCGGTAAACTTGCCTTCGATAGATTTAATATCGATGGATATTTTGACTAGCGTGTATCGGGTTTCGGTTAATCATCAATCAGTGGTGATTATTTAATATGACGCGATACGCCTATTGGAAAGAGATAACCATCGCCGAAACACACCAAAGACGTTAATGGTGTGAAAGTTAACCAGCTATCTTACCTTCCAAATGAGGACACGACAGTAAACAGCATTGAGGCTTTTGCAGCAAGCATAGGAAAAGCGGTGGTACCAAAACCCAGTCGAAACTTTGTAGAAGTTTACCCTAGTTTACCCTAGTTTACCTTGAATCTAGTTAGCACTAAATAAAAGTTTTCGCAGTAAATTATAATTAAAAATAAATAAAATAATTATAAAGTATATACCTAATTCATCGACATAGTAATACCTACCTCATTAGGTAAAGTATTAAACAGTTTTTCAAATTTAATCAAATAGCTTTATCGTTTCAAGTATCATAATAATGATCTTGGTAAGCTGAGCAATTATTCCAAGAACTTTTTGTCTCCCTAATAATCTGAAAATGTATAAACATATATACTTTTTGTATTTTTTTTTCAAAATGACTATTATAATTGACCTTATGGGTCGTTACTGCCTCACCAACTTGTGGGGCGAGCAGAGTGATCTGCCAGAGCTTAAATTAAAATTGAGCTATAAATGCCCACGCTAAGAGCTGACAGACCGAACTTCGGCTTGTACGCCGGGCGATAGAGAAGTCTTCGACGTCGAGAGCGGCGATTACGGTGTGGTGTTGTGCTCACTTTTTTAAAGAAGATTTGTTTTAAGACATTTTTAAAATTATTTATTGGCGTATAAATATTTTATATTTTCGGAATGCTTATTATAAAAGCGTACTTACTGCGCCACGAATGAGTTACTTATTCTGTGGAGACGAAATGCATGCTTGAGAAGTGTGATTTTTGTTCCTTGTATTCAATCATGAATATCAGGTTTCTAAACCTATTACCCAAAAAAGGAGGATTTTAATTCGGTTGTATGTTTTTTTTATATTTGTTACCTTAGAACTCGGTCATTTATGAACTCGTTCTGCATCTTTTACCGTATGTATCATGGGGAGTTTTCCGACGAGTTGTCTGGACTAATTCCTGCTGCTAAATTCCATCGTCGGACATCGCGTCAACATTTAAAGTTCCATCTTCACTACCTCGATGTCTCGAAATCCACAACCGTGCGCTTTTGTCGGCACTTTTTGCCTCGCACCACTCCTTTGTGGAATCAATTACCCTCAGGGGTATTTTCGAACGGATACAACTTAGGGACCTTAAAGAAACGAGCTTATTCATTCTTAAAAGGTCGGCAACGCAGTTGCAAGACCCCTGGTATTGCAGATGTCCATGGGCGGCGGTGATCACTTACCATTAGGTGCACCACCTGCTCGTTTGCCACCTCTACTATATAAAAAAAAAACGATTTTGAAAATCCTTTTTTTGTTTGAGAGGATATACTCGCCACATGGTCTCATTTTAGTTCGGTGAAGATCTGATACAGGTTTCCGTAGAATATAAGAAATGGATAGTCGTTGGCTGCAGATTTACTGCGTTAAATCCTACAATCCTATCCTATTAATATTATAAATTCGAAATTTTGTGAATCTGGATAGATGATAGTAGATAAACGTTTGTTACTATTTCAAGCAAAAATGGCTGAACCTATTTAGATGTAATTTGATACACATGTAGATGATAATCTGAAATAGCACAAAAGATACTTTTTATCCTGAAAAAATAATTTGTTTCTGTAGGATTTTTTAAGGACCCAGGAAAGGCGAGGCGTGGGAACTTTTATGACCCTGCTGGCTGCAGGGTACAGTCAAAGTACAATCAAAGTGTGTTTGTTTGTTACATATTCACGGCTAAACTTTTAAACTGATTTAATGATAAAATTTGGCATGGAGATAGTTAAAAATCCAGGGTAAAAAAGGCTTACTTTTTCAAAATCCCTGAGGGGGTGATGGGAGATGAAAATGTATATAAGCAACTATATTGATGACATGTTAATCTATTTGCAAACGGAGCTGCGCGGTTCAGCTAGTGCGCAATATTTATGAAATAAGCATTAGGTAGCTATTACTTTGCAGTTACGCGCAATGCACCACTTATATAGCCAATCGGCGAACCGGTGAATCATAGTTAACCAGCACGCAACGTATATATTACGTTACTCCATGTTGGTTCAGGTTCCTTTGAAGGACAAACCAACTGCTGTTTTGTGTCACTAACATCGTAACTACTATGTGGTAGAGTTTTGCAACGTCTCGCCCGGGTATTTGGTACCACCGCCTTACCTATTTCTGCTGCAGTAGCGTCAATGTTTGTCATTGCCGTGTTTCTGTTTGAAAGGTAAGGTAGCCGATAGACTTATGCATGTGGCATTGACGTCCCGCCAAACGTATAGCAACGAACTATTATTTTTGGTATATATAGGCGATGGTTTCTCTGTCCATCAGGAGAGCCGTCTGCTTGTTTGCTGTCTTAACATATATAAAAACCTCGCAAGGGAGTAAGAAATATTTATTTATCTATAATTTTGTCCATAATTTACTTGAGGCAATTTTGGCGTGTTTTTGACCCCTACTCCCTTCTTGGTGAGTTGTCGTGTCTTGTCGTGTGTGTGAGAGAAAATTATTCGTAATGCATATTTTTAGTGTATTAACGTATATTAATTTAAAAAAATAATCGCTTACTAGATGTTATGCCTATAGAACAAAACTAAAAGACAACTAAAACTCCTAATTAAATATGGTTCAGGTATGATTTAGTGAAAACATATGTTTTACTTATTGCAGTCCTGTTTTCCTTCAAAATTTATATTTTTTTGGAAGAAAATTGCGTGATCTGATTGCGTGATAAACTTATCCTCTCATACGTAAATTTTGGTAAACGTAGATTTTCCTCCACCCTCCCTTACAGACATTATGGCCAAGTATATCCGATTAGGATGCCGACCATTGGCCACATGAAGTCTGTTAGTGCACTTTCAATAAATCCTAAAGTAGGTATACATTTATTTCTTATTGGGATTAGATACTGATCCATCAGTTACGAGTTGCTCTGATTGTTTACCCTCCCATCTCCCTTGCCTATTGCACAACAACTGTAATACTGTATTACCCTTTTCGGTATATATCTTTAATGTTGACAGCCTCATCACAATGGTCATTAATCATGTTAGTACATCTATTATTTTTTCCTTTTGAAATTGCAGTGTCATGTACATACTCGTAAAATAAATGTTTCTCAAAAGTTTCTATTTCCTCATGTTACGTGGACATCTTTAAGGTTTTTTTTAACTTAGTTGTCTACTATCGTCTGGAGATTATTATTCTTCGTGTTATACTCTTTTATTAAATCACTAGCTGCAGAGTTTTTGGCAAATCCCGCGAGATCACTTAGTTTTAAATTACTAATAACTTAATAAAAATTAGTCTATTTACGATTCCAGGTCATCATCTACTTATGTGCCAAATTTCATTTGAATCCCTTTAGTGGTTTTTGAGTGATTGAGTAACAAACAACAATCCATCCATCCAAAGATCCATCCAGTCAACATCCAAACTTTCACTTTTATAATATTAATATAGATATTATCGTCTTATGAAATTGGATAAAAACTCATACGCTCGCACTTATTCCTCAATTTTTTTGGAAAAGCTGACGGTTCTTCAGGTGGAATGAGAGAACCATCACCTATGGGTACCAAAGATGTTAATGGTGCATTGCTATCCTTGTGGCGGGACCTTAATGCTACAAGCATAAGTTTACTAGCTACCTTATCCTTCAAACTTGTACACAACAGTATCAAGCACAGACGGTATTGCGGGAGGAATAAATAAATAGGTATCAGACCCGGCTGAAGCAATGCACAACTCTACCATCTAGTAACCACGATAGTAGTGACTCAAAAGCTAATTGTTCGCCTCATACGAACTGCCTGGCCGAACGGCAGATGGTCTATTGTTTAAAGGGAGCCTGGTCCAGCCGGCATATAATAATAGTTTATACGCAATAAATCTGCAACAATGGACTTCTCTCCTTCCCTATACTTTGGAAACCTGAATTAGATCTTCATCAAATTTATTTTCCCCCGCGTTGGTCTGGGCTGTTTGAAGAATAGACCAACTGCAGTTCTGCCAAGCTGGTTGTAAAAGGCAATCGATTGGCTATACGTATTCCTACTATCGTGACTACTAGGTGGTAGATTTCAGTAACGTCTCGTCCAGGTATTTGGTACCATCGGCTAACCTATTCCTGTCGCAATAGCGTCAATGCTTGTCACTCGTATTCGGTGGACTTATGAGTGTGGCATTGCTATCCCGTCACTCCGAGCAACACATTATTAACATTTTCTTCTTCTTAATTGCTATCTAATGACATAAAAATTATATGGAACCGAATGGTAAATATAGCATACAAAACAAAAGTCGACTTTTCAAATTAGTTCAAATCTTTGAATAATCGGAGAACATACATTAAAAAAAGTTACAACGAATTCGACAAAGTTGACAGAACCTCCTCTTTTTTCAAGTTGTTTTTTCATTTATTTTACATTTTTTTCAAAGCTTAATCTACTCTGTAAAAAGTAAAAATAGTAAAGCGAAAAAGATTTCAAATCTTAAGGGATTGTAAAACTTTATTCAAATCACGTACGTTTCTGTGATTGGATTCATCAGAGTCAACTCATTATGGCCGATGAATACAAATTAAATTGAAAAACACATTATTTTTCAACGTTACGGCAATTGAAGTAATTCCAAAGCTTTATTATTCAGGTTAAATTGATTTTTGGAATTTGTAAGAAGCTAAGCGTGCCCCGCAAGTTTTTGTTCCCAGAAAATTTTTATTCGTTAACAACGCTTTTTGAACGGGTGTGGAATGCTTACCGTCCAATGTTTATGGTTCAGCGGCTCAAATCTAGTACCTTATAGGGATCGTAGAGGACCAAGGGAATAGTATGTCACAGGCGGCTTGTTATTATTTTATTAATATAATTGATTATAATTACAAACACATGAATACTAATAGACACGCCATTAGGAAGCAAACGTGTCGTCGCGCATCTGAACAAACGATCCTGTCACTGTCAAAAATGTCCTACCTTTGTCATTGATATATACATTTGTAGATATATTTATATCGTAAAAAATAAGTATGAACCATGTTATACCGTTTTATCGTACCGAATGTGATGACAAGGTTTAAAAATTACCCTTGAAGTGATTATGTCATCGGTAAAAGGTATAACTTTGTATTTCTGTGTGTAATTGCAAGCTACAATGACAAACTAAGAAATTGTCTTGAACAGCGTATTCATTTAATCCGTGATTATAATGAATAGCGACAACTATTATGTATAGACACTAAAGATATGTTGAAGGAGCATTGACTTCGTATAGCATTTAATGTCTTATTTCCCTATCGCGTTACCAAGCGGTTGTTGTAGCAAGTGCGATTTTATTGTGGGAGGAATAATATGTATTCCTAAGCAGGGCTACCAAACCCGAACTACACGTTGTAGAACTCTACCACTTGTAATTATAATAGAAACACATTTGTGGGTGCTCTTGATTAAATTTGCCGAAGTGGCTATCAAAATGATAGATTATCTATACTTGTTTTTATTCTTAGGTTGGTTTATTTAGCAACTGTTTGCTTCGGATTTCGATAAACAGATTGATAACGTGGAGCTCTCTGGATCTTAACAGCCCAGCTTAAAGCACCGCCATTGAATCTTCAGGCTGTTTTCTGCAGGATACAATATAGAGACTGTATAGAAGAACTTCACGACTAAAAGCTTCTGGCTTATGTGTTCCATTGCCTCTTGATTTGACTGTCATGACATGACGTCAAAATTTAAAGTTCCATCCTCACCACCTCGATGTCTGGAAATCCACAGCCGTGCACTTTTGTCGGCTCTTTCGGCCTCTTATCTATCTATCCTTTGTGGAACTTATCCTTTGTGGAATCAATTACCGGAGGGGGTGTCTCCGAACGGATACGACTTGGGCACTTTCAAGCAAACAGTTTAGTCATTTTTAAAAGGCCGGCAACGCAACTTCAAGACCCTTGGTATTGCAGATGTTCATAGGCGGCGGTGATCATTTACCATCAGGTGCACCCCCTGCTCGTTTGCCCCCTCTACCATAAAAAACATTATTTTATTATTTTAAATTTAGACATTTGTTCTGGCTTCTTTGGCTGGCGAGCAGAACACTCCGATCGACTGGCTGGCTGGACCGAATGCTTTAGTTCATTTTTCAGTTTCATAATTCACACACTATATATTTGTAATAAATTACAAGTAAATAGCCAACTGGTATCATATTTTAATGTATTTTTGGGCTAATTTCTAAAATAAAATGTGAAATCAGTTGGCTTATACTTACTCGTAATGTGTGCTAGTGTGTGAATTATGAAAAAGTAAAAGTACCAGTGCTTAAATTTAAAAAATCGATATGATAGAGTTTTACCAAGCTCGATTGATGAAGAGCATAAATTATAAAAAAATACTTACATTTTTTATGTGTTTATGTGTTCCTTAAAAAGTATACAATCCAAATTTTTAAATACTGTGATTAGGCATCTTTTGGCATACTTTTCTCCTTAGGTTGAGGATAATTATATTCATAATTGACAAAAAGTAATAAAAATTGTATTATATGTTCGTCTTGATGAAGATCTATATTTTACCGAGTTGTATGCAGTTTTTTTATAACATAAGATAGTAAACAAGTATATAGCTCTCCTGATGGAAAGAGAAACAACCAAAGATGTAAATAGTGCGTTGCTATCCGGGGTGGCAATCATGTGAAAATCTACTGGCTTCCTTACCCTCCAAATCGGTACACCACAGTGAGAATCATTCGCGCTATTGCGGCAGGAATAGGTAAGGCGGTGGTACCAAATACCCGGGCGAGGCGTTGCGAAACTCTACCACCTAGTTGTCACAATGGTAGTCACACATATAACCAATCGGTCGTCTTTAACGATCTGACCCGGCCTGGTAATGCAGCAGTTGGTATATTCTTCAAAGGAATTCGGACCAACACGGAGGAAATTTATCTGAAATATCTATTTGTAAGTTTATCTAGTCATATAGACGGGAACATTCAAATACTCCAGAATATTTTATGTAGAATTTAAGTATTCCGAGTTTCAATAGTCTGACTTTTATAATACCTAAGAATTATAATATCTATTATTAAACATCGTGAAAGAACACTGGAGATTTTGGTTCTATACATCCCTTGTGTGTCTTTTAGAGTGACGAATATTAGATAAAGTAGAATAAATTTCGACATTTTTTAAATTAATTAAATAAAATATATTGCTAGGAATAATTATATAAAAATATTGAGACTTTAATTTGATTGACTTCTATCATCATATTTAAGTGTTGCCATTGTATTAAACTTTAATTACATTCGCATTAAAACAGCAATAAAATATAATAATATTTTCATTATAAGTATAAAGTAAAAATTCTCCCTGTTTTTGTACTAAAGAATAGTTAAAAGCTAACTTATTTTTTGTTATTTTAAGTATTTAAAAAGTGTCTTGGCAAAGTCTTAGTTTAGAATTTTGTCAATTTAAGTTAGATTTATGAGATTAGCAGTTGTACTAAAGACACCCAATGACAAGATAAATACCAAAACACTGACTATTAAGGAGAAAACTAAATGTTTACGTTAACCTTACCTAAATTCCAACTTTATTTAGCTACTATTCCCCAAGTTTAAAAATATTTATTAAATGCGGATAAGTTAAGGAGTTAATCTTACGGAATATATTAAACTTTAAGGTAATAACTAAAAAAACCATGTATTAAGTCTCGCTCGTGTTCTTTACTTTACCTATAGTCGAAAATGCAATTTGTTTTCCGATTTTCGTAAGCTCGATAGGCTCTCGGTCCGAAAAACGACATTCCGATTTTCAATACTTCGAATAATGTGTCAAAATTACGATTCTGGTTGTGATTCAATTGGTCTAATATTTAGTTACGTATATATACAACTTCTTCGTTTCAACGTTCTTCTTCTCCTAATATATTATATTTGCCTCAGATACCTTTTACTATTATTGAATGATTTTGGTTAGACTGGCAGTGTCACCGCGGCCGCCGAGCGCCAGATTCCCTGCTATTGTTAGGTAACAAACCATATAACGTTGTTTAGGTAACAAACCATATAAGAGTTGTTTGTTTACATGATACATTTTGTAATTAGAAATGATTTAAAATATTGTTAAATAGCGAAGTAAATTAGGAAACGAGCGGTGTACAGCGACCGAATGTAATAATCGTGTCTAATTAGCTAGTGTGAGTTTTAATACAAACATAATATGTGTTAAATGCTTCTAAAAATATTATTATTTAAAATTATTGCATTTTATCATGGTGTAGGAAAACCTTAAATTTGATTCAAGTAACGCGCCTGCAATAAATACACGACACATATTTGCAAAATAGTAACTTTTATGGTTGGTGTACGTGCTTGAGATCTTACCATGCCGTGCTTTAAAAAAGTTAAAACGTTTTTTATTACATACAGATATCGGAAAACGTTTCAAAACCATCTGTTTTGAAACGTCTGGAATACCAAAGTTAATATGCGTCACATGGTCATAATCTTTGAGGTCCTGCATTTTTACAAGCTGATAGTATACGATATCTTAAGTGTTTCCACAACTCTTAATCGATTCAAGATGGGAATCGATGTTTTATTTTATTTCTATTACCCGAAGTTATTTTTATTACTCGACAACCAATCTGATATAAGTATGGCATAGGGCGAAAATTTAATCGGCTTGAACAATTGGGTCAACATTTAAATACCTAATTTTTACATATTCGGCTCAGATCAACAAAAAATAATTAAATAAAAATAGATTATTGAACACTTTCCAGTATATAAAATCTTTTATCAGACAACGTGTTTAACACATTTTTTTATTAAACATGATTAAACGTTATTGTGAATCATATCACGGGGCGAAAATTTAATCTGCTTATCTTAAGAGATTGAGTAATAACTATCAAGAGGTTCATTTGATGATGAATGATGACCACTGTACATAAACATCCGTATCAGGTCCCTTTTCTAAAGATCATCTCGTATTGGCGTGAAAATAACTTACTAATTCAGAAAATTACTTAATTACTAATTAGTAATTCAGATTTTTTAAATGATTAATTGTCGCTTCTGTGGTCTAGTGGTCCGGTTTTGGAGTTGACCACATGAGGTCCCGGATCGGTAATTCAAAAATTGTATTTTTTCAGTTTTCTGACAAAAACAACGTTACCCGGGATTGGAAAAAGTGTCGGGTTGGCGATAGGCTGTCTACCTATCACATTGTGGGACTAAGGTATCTTCGCCTAATCGTGGGTGCACTGGTTGTACCTATACCTACCTCATCGGGGATACGGGCGTGAAGATACTTTTTTTGTACTAATTCATAAAATGTAACACAAACCAAAAGTGCTTTAAGATTTATACGGTTCCTAAACAGCCGGCGTAGCTTCAACCGCAAGTGTAGTAACATACATTTCATTAAAATTTTCATCCCTTATTTTAACCCCTTGGGTACTGATTTTTATAAAAAATTAGCCATGTTTACTTTATGTCTTCAACCATCTCCTTGCCAAATTTCATCAAATTCGGTTTAGTGGTTTAGACGTGAGAACGTAACACTTTATCGATCATCATTTAAAAAAGATACATATTTTCGAAAGTTAAAATACTATAATTTTTACAAAATTTAGAATTTTTGATTTCTTTTAGCTAAGACATCTATGCTTGGGTACAGTTTTTTAACTTCCCGCTACATATATTGATAAGGAAGATACTGATTTTACCCCGATTTTCGAAAATCTAGTTTTCACCGGATGTCCACATTTTGAGGTCCTAGGAATCTTTTCCGAATATTTTCACGATGACGTCAGTATGTCTGTATATATGTACATATGTGCGTGTGTGTGTGTGGGTGTGTGTATGTGTGTTTGTAAACATCTCATAACTTTTGAACGGCTGGAACGATCGAAACGCAGTTGATGGCATTCGATTGGATTTCACTCAACTTAGACTTCCTGAAAATTTGAACCAAGTCGGCCCACGAAATTTTAAAAAAACCTCAAAATTTTTTTGGTGAAACAGTATTTTTTGATTGAGTGATTGAGTACAAAAACCAATTAGCTCTATCCCTCAAAAAACTACGTCTTATTCATAAATTGCATCAAAATCGGTTTATTCGTTTGGGAGTAATCGTTGACGAAAAATTTTGAAAAAAGTGTTTTTTCGACGTAACTTCGAAATATTTCAACCAATCATTTTTTGGTATTCTACGTAATCTTAGTCCGAAAAACACTACGTCGAATGCCGTTTTAAAAATCAAAATCGAATCTAATTTTCAGTAGTTACAGCTTTTCAAATATTAAAATTACTTTGATTTTTGTCCCCGTGTTGGTTCCGGGATCTTTTGAAGAATAGGCCAACTGCCGTTCTGCCAGGCAGGTCTTAAAGGCGACCGATTGGCTATGCGAGTCACTACCATCGTAGCTACTAGGTGGTAGAGTTCTGCATTGTCTCGCCCGGGTCTAGTACCACCGCCTTACCTATTCCTGCCGCAATAGCGTCAGTGCTTGTCACTGCCGTGTTCCGGTTTGGAGGGTAAGGTAGCCGGTTAACTTATGCATGTGGCATTAGACCTCGCCACAAGATAGCAACGCACCATTAACACCTTTGGTGTCTATAGGCGATGGTTGACTCTTTCCATCAGGAGACCCATCTGCTTGTTTGCTATCTTATAACATAAAAAAAAGATTTTAGCCAATTTACTTAGTATTTTTAAAATAACTTTCATGCTAATACACTGATCAACTTTTCATCTTATGAACATTTTTTACTTTTAAAATTACGTCAAATGCCATAAATTAGATCAAAATCTGTCAATTTGTTTGGGATTTATTTATGACGAAGGAAAAACATGTTGTTTGACACTCATTCAGAATTTTTCAACCTATCGATTATTTAGCTTAAATCAATATTTTAAATCTCAAAAATTGAATTGAATGCCATTCAAAATGTCATGCCATTCAAAAGTTTCCAAAATATACAGCTTTTCAAAGCTCAATATAATACCATTTTTAACAAAATAAATGTTTGAACTGAAAAAATCCATACTTCGACGGGTGCCAAGAACAAAGTCGTATCTACAAAATTACCAAATTACAATATGTTTGCTTGTGGGAGTACATTGTAGATAAGATGATGTTCACTTGAGTATTTCCAAAAATAAAAGACCAATAAATAGATAAAATATATTGTCTTGTAGCTTTATGCGTGTTTAATGCGAATTTTATTATAAAACAGATTTCGTCTTATCTCTCCATAAGATTTTGTTCTTGGGATTTTTCGAATTATAATTTTTATTCTTTCCAGCTTGAGCGGAAAGTTTCAGGGATGGCCTGCAGGGTCAACCGCCTACAGATTTTTTTCTTTGAGCTTAAAATACCTCCGGCTTACAAACTTTTTTTAAATAAATATTTTAGATTTTGGTATTCATTATAGCTGATTCATTCCTAGTAAAAACAAACCTATTGACAGATAATATTTTTTCGTAATTTTTACATAATTCCTTCAAAATAAAAGAAAATTCAACTGACTCGAGGTCAAGATAATTTATTTACAATTTTGAGATCCTCCCATTCCTTTACGCTACACTCAAATTGTCAGATTGTTACGGGCGTGAAGATAGTTTTTTTTTAAATTTAATAAATTAAAAAATGTATCTTCACGCCCGTATCCCCGAAGAGATAAGCAGAGGTACAAGAAGTGGTCCCACAATATGATAGTTGGCAAACTTATCGCCAACCGGGCACTTATCCAATTCCGGGCAACAAGTTTTGTTATCAAAAATATCTCATGTAGTCAACGCCGAAACTGGAAAGCGCGCGACTAAATTTTAGCTCGTGTTTAACTCACCATAGATTAATCTGACACGATTCAGTATTTCCATGTCTGTTACTTTTTACAATATGTTATTTGACCGCCCCGTTGGTCGAGTGGTTAGCGGCCCTGACTACGCAATCGATGGGGCTTGCGTTCGATCCCCGACGGGGACAACCATTTGTATGATGTATTTCCGGGTTTGGGGCTTATTATTTATGTAAAAGTATTTATATATGTATTTCTATGTTTCTAGTATCATTGACTAACACCCACAATACACAAGCAAATAATTTGCTTACTTTGGGGTTAGATCAGTAAGTGTAATTTGTCTTTGAATATTTTATCTAGCTAATATCCGCGGCTTTGCTCGCGTATATTTACTTTAGAAATATTTAACCTTTCTTTATTTTATTAAAAATCTCTACATTGCCGGGTGGGTCGCTAGTGCGTTAAAAATAATATTTACATATTCATCTTAATTATTTATATACGACATTTTTGTTATTAAAATGTAAGTAAAAACGTAAGACCTGAACTTCCTATAACTTCTAAATTTTCTATACCTAATATCATAACTAACTATACCTCAAACTAAAAATACCTATTAATAACACACCTATCGAAAAAACTAACGTAATTATAAAAGAAATTTATAATTAACAGGAATTGTGGTCTAGTGGTCCAGCGTTGGCGTTGACCACATGAGGTCCCGGGTTCGATTCCCGGGTCGGGCACATTAAAAAAAAAGTGTTTTTTCAGTTTTCTGAGAAACACAAAGTTGCCTGGGAATGGAAAGTGCCCGGTTGGCGATAGGCTTGCCACCTATCACATTTGTGGGACCAAGTATCTTCGGCTAATCGTGGGTGCACTTGTTGTACCTCTGCCTACCCCTTCGGGGATATGGGCGTGAAGATACTTTTTAAACATCTAATCTAAAATTACGTTTGATAATAATATTATATGTACTAAACTATACTCCAAACTAAATATACGTATCTATTGGGATTTCTGTGTATGTAACACACCTATGTATATTATAAAAATCTGTCAGCTGGTTGACCCTACAAGCCACCTGAAACTTCCCGCTAAATTTAAGTATTTTAACCTCAAAGAAAAAAACTATGCCTGAGCATAGACTATTGAATTAAAAAAGTTCAAAAATCCAAAGTTTTTTTTAATGATACTTAGTTATTCAGTATTTGAAAAGATTTATATTTTTTTTAAATCATCAACGAGTTTGATCTTCCGAATAACATTGAACACAAAAAAACAGAAAACTGAAATCTAATTCAAAACGAGAATTCTACGAAAAGCTAAACTTATTTCTAGGAAATTAATGCGTTTCCTTACTATGTTGTCGATACATTACATAATAAGTCTGAAAAAAAAAATCGTGTCTGTTATCATGTAAGAATCTATGAACTTTATAACGTAGTCATAGTCACCATTGCAGTAAATTTCCTATTTCAGTATATTCTAAATCTATTAGACTATGCAAACTAAATGTATCAATATCAAGCGTCAAATACTACATGGCTATAAACCCACAGTTTGCCTATATGTGTAGGTTCTGTGTAATAGAACCAATAACCTATAACGTTTGAAATATAAATAAATTATTTTAATGGTCATTATTTGTTTTATTGATATATAAATGTTCTACGCAAAAACAGATTTTCGACAAGATTTTTTTTAATGTAAATTTTACAAACCCTTAAAATACTACCTCAATGCATAAAAATATTTATATTCGACTCCACATGTGCCTTGTCCTACCGCCTAACTTAAGTCAAAAATTTTATTGCTTTTTGTACATTGTTTTTTAAAAATGACTTTAAATCTTGCGTTTAAGGTTGAATATGCAAAAACACGTTTGTGCCATAAATATAAACTTTTTAGAATAAATTAGCGACAGTTTTGAGTGTCAGTTTTGTTCAGACTGTGTATCTTGAGTATTTTATATCAATGTAAAACCGTTTATTTTTCCTTTTATCTAATAACGCTCCCCATGACGCTCGATTAAATCCCCATCGAGTGGTTTGCGAATCTTATATTTATTTGCTTACAATCAATTCATTAAATTTGGCACACAGATGATGACCTGGAATACCACATAGGTTACTTTTTGTAAACCACCACCACGTAGGTTGTGCCACATAGGTTAAAATTATGTAATCCCGCGGGATTCGCAAAAACTTTTATAGTATAGCGGGCAGGACGCTGTCTAGCTGCATTGCTATTATCTTAAAAATAAATTGACAGCTTATTGAAATAATATTATATAAAGTTATTACATAAAGAATAATTAAGTCGGTTTTTTGGGAGTAGAGGAGCTACTAGCAGAAGTTCACAAAATCACAGTTGTATTACAGTTAACTCGCAACAGAATTTGAATCTGGAGGGACGCCAAACGCTTAAGTCATTACAGCTTGTTATATTTGTAATTTCGGCCTAAAACTGTTTGTTTCATCTACTGAAATGTAAAAACCTGCTAAAAGATACACTGTAAAAGTTAACTGCGCCCTTTACTCGTAGGCGTTATTGTTGTTTTAATAAATTTAAAATTCATGTATAACGTTCTTGTGTTTTAATAAATTTACAATAACAGCATTTATTTATCAAGTGTCACAATATCAGGTAATATGGCTTGCACCAAATTATATTATGTGAGTTAAAAATAATTACACAGTTGAAATTTTCACACATCTTGTATTTCTGCTGCCGCTATAACATCAAATACTAAAAAAAGAATGAAATAAATAGTTGAGGAGGGCTTCCGTACAACAAACGTGATATTTTTGAAATTTTTATATATATTTAATAACGACAATTGAGACGTTTAAAATATTCACAAAATATTTATTTATGTATTTACTTTAAAAATAAATATACAAATTAAAATAAAATAAATATTTAAGAAGGCTCCAATACAACAAACGTAATTTTTTTTTGCAGTTTTATTATAGATTATGATAAGGAACGATTCGTGCACGAGTCTGACTCGCACTTGGCCAGTTTTCTTATTAGCTCTTAACTTCAGATAAAATATTTTTTTTTCACCTCTCAATGTTTAATGCCGCTGTGGTTGTATTTATAGTGCTTTCGAATTTAGCTGTCAGTTGACAATGATTTCGAAACAGAATTGCGAATGGCGAGACGCTGTGGATTTACCAGTCAGTTGAAGAAGATATTAATTTTTTGGCTTCACTTTCAAGAACAGTTGGTTGAAATATTTTTATGCAAAATGTTCGTATTTATGATTTATTTATTTTCTGGATATCTGAAGGTAAGTTTTTGGCGATGTTAGCCAACATTTATTAATTTAAATCCGCGCATCGTTCTAAGGAATATTAAATAGTTTTTGGTTCGCCTGTTGCTATCTGTCAAAACTGCACGCTTTTTGGATCTTGATATATGATGAATACTAGGTGGTAGAGTTTTGCATTGTCTCGCCCGGGTCTGGTACCCCCGCCTTACCTAATCCGCAATAGCGTCAGTCCTTGTCACTGTCGTGTTCCAGTTTAGAGGGTAAGGTAGCCGGTAAACTTATGCATGTGGCATTAGATCTCGCCACAAGATAGCAACGCACGATGGTTGACTTTTTCCATTATGAGACCAATCTGCTTGTTTGCTATCTTAATGATGTAAAAAAAACTTGGTCGTGGCATTTGATCCTTTTATTTTCCCTTGTTGGTCCCCTTTAAAAATAGATCGTCTGCCATTCTGCCAGACAGTTCGTAACAGGCGAACGATTGGTTAAACTTATTGCTTACCATCGTGACTTCTGGTAGTAGAATTCTGCAACGTCTCACCCGAGTCCGGTTCCACCTTCTTACCTATTCCTGCTGCAATAGCTGGTAAACTTATGCATGTGGTGTTACTATCTCGTCACACGGGTAGCAACACATAATTAACATCTTTAGTGTCTATAGGCGATGGATTTTCTTTCCATCAGGAGAATTCTCAGTATGTTTTAATCCTTTAATATTAAAAAATATCTCACAAAGATTTTAGTAAAAATTTGTAGGCTAGTAGTTAATTTTTTACTAGCTAGTAGGCTAGTAAAAAATTAACTATAAGACGTGATTCATTGTAGAAATACATTTTTTTATGTAATTCGGCATCGCATATTCCCGGTATTGGTCCAGTTACCATTGGAATAAATTATTGGCCTTTCTGGTAGGCTTCCCTTAAGTGTCAAATAAGTGTTGAGTGCTATTAAATAACGCACATCGCGGTAAGATTAACTTGATGTTGACGACGTCATTTGGCGCAAAACGTAACAATAATGTCCAAAAACAAAATAACAATAACAGAAAACTAACCAAATTATCCACGGGCGTATCGGTAACAAAAATGCTGATCATGGCCATACTGACACTTATTAACTGGGCGAGCTAAGGGAAACCCCGCCTTACATTCCAGAGATGCGTCTAGTTAACGTGACCGCGTTGTAGTTATTAGATCATAGAACTCTAGAACGACTCTAACCGCTGTAACTTATCCTTGAAGTACGAGTAGTTTGTAAAAAGTAACATCTATCTCTTTTACTCAAACGTAATGTCACCCCTAAAGCAATTCGACAAAATGTTTGTTTACTTTCAAGACAAATTAAATAAGTTTCATAGGATAAGGGTTGATGATAATTATCTCCTTAGAACAAAATTCTTTCGGGAAAATGATTGATGACCAGTGAATGTCACCGCCAATGACATGATTGATACAAACGAAGCACATCTTCAGTCACTTCTAATGAGATTGCTGAGGTCGAGTATATGAAGAAAGGCTAGAACGTGAATACGTGACTCAAATACCATTAGGAATTCACAAAATACTCGCTACGTACTTGTTAAAATGGTGACGGAGCTCAATCATGTAAAGTGCCATGGTTAGAATTTAAATTACGCTTGTAGAGATTTATTTCTTTAGAGTTACCTCCTCAACCTGATACTGAATTTGCCTTTAAGTAATTTCGTATATGCAACCTTTTAAATGGGTTGGTAAATACAAAACAAAAATCAGCTGGATACTTTTTTATCGTATACAAACAAGAAAATAAGATGGTTGTCCTGATAGAAAGAATCAACCATTGTCTGTACACATCAAACAAATTAATATTGACTAACTTAGTCTTTTAACCAGAACACGACAGTGAAGGGACAGGAGGTAGGTAAGTAAGGCTTTCATATTAAATCCGGGCGAGATTTTGCAGATCTCTATCACTTAGTAGGTAGTCACGAAAGCAGTGACATGTTTGGCCGCTCGTGGTTTAATGAAATGCCTGGCAGGAAGGGAAGAAATCTTCGTAAGAGGCTCGCGTCAACATGGAGATATAGGCTTATTAGACCACGCGCAGTTTATTATTTTTTTCACCAAAATTGCTACAAATAAACTATAATCTTTATTAGGGCGTTAAAATATGGCGAAGGGAGGTATCTACCACTCATCTCGCCAATAGGCTAACCGGTGAATCACGGTGATCCGGAAAATTTCAGTTACTCTGTAAGGGGATCGGCGTGATGATATTTTTCTTAGTTAAAAACTACCTTTCGATTCGAGATTTTTCGAAGATAGAAAAGATTTGCGTCTGGTCAAAACGAAGCTGTTCACAAAAATTCAGCTTATTGTTAATAAAAAAAAAATGTTGTTGGGACCACGATTTAATACAATTTAAAAAAATTGTGCCTTTACTGTGAGTATTTACATCAGTACAGACTTTTTACGTCCCTGAAATATACTTGGGAACGCATGGCCAGAGTTAGTGTTGCAGAACTCTTCCACCTAGAAGTCACGACAGTAGTGAATAGCCAATCGTTCGTCTTTACGAACGGCCTGCCAGAATGGCAGATGGTTTCACTTCAAAAGGGGCTCCAATCAAACCGGAACAATCTGTGTTATTCCTGGAGATACTTCGTTTATGGAGTGAAATGTGCGTTTAGAAGGTAATTGTATCACTTGGTATTTTTAATTTTCCGAACTTTCGGTAAGTCATTCCGTCTTTCAAGCTATTTATTTTATCATCAGCGAAAAGTTTCATATCAAATTTATTTCTTCTATAACATCATAACATCTATCGATGTTCTTTTCAGTCTGCCTACTACTACTTTGAAGAAGTGGAGTAGAAGTAAATAAAAACATGGTAGAAATTCAAAAATGCGTTTTATTAGAACTATTTAACGACCTGTTTAGAATGACATTCATGTTCGTAAAAGATGGATTGTTGTGTGATCTCCCATTCTGCTAGGCAGTTTCTAAGTAAGCAATTGGCTTTACACTGTCATCGTAACTAATAGGTGGTAGAATTTTGTTGCCTACCGCAATAATAACACTGCTTTTCAATGTCGTGTTCTGATTTGGAAGGTAAGGTAACCAGTAGACTTATTTATGCATGTGGCGTTACCATCTCGCTCCATGAATGCGCAACACAGCATTAACATCTTTGGTATCTATAAGCAATGGTTTCGCTTTCTATGAGGAAAGCCATCTTATTTGGTACTACCGCCTTATCTACCGCAATAATGACACTGCTTGTCAATGTCGTGTTCTGATTTGGAAGGTAAGGTAACCAGTAGACTTATTTATGCATGTGGCGTTACCATCTCGCTCCATGAATGCGCAACACAGCATTAACATCTTTGGTATCTATAAGCAATGGTTTCGCTTTCTATGAGGAAAGCCATCTTATTTGGTACTACCGCCTTATCTACCGCAATAATGACACTGCTTGTCAATGTCGTGTTCTGATTTGGAAGGTAAGGTAACCGGTAGACTTATTTATGCATGTGGCATTACCATCTCGCTCCATGAATGCGCAACACTGCATTAACATCTTTGGTATCTATAAGCAATGGTTTCTCTTTCTATGAGGAAAGCCATCTTATTTGGTACTACCGCCTTATCCACCGCAATAACAACACTGCTCGTTAATGTCGTGTTCTGATTTGGAAGGTAAAGTAACCGGTAGACTTAATGATGCATGTGGCATTACCATCTCGCTCCATGAATGCGCAACACAGCATTAATATATTTGGCATCTATAAGCAATGGTTTCTCTTTCTATGAGGAAAATTATCTTATTTGTTACTACCGCCTTATCTACCGCAATAGCGACAATGCTTGTCAATGTCGTGTTGTGATTTGGAAGGTAAGGTAATCGGTAGACTTATTTATGCACGTGGCATTACCATTTCGCTCCATGAATGTGCAACACAGCATTAACATCTTTGGTTTCTATAAGCAATGGTTTCTCTTTTCATCAGAAAAGCCTGTTTGCGCGGGAATCGTAGTTCCGTTTCTCCGTCTCTTTCCTTCCTGCATCCATCATATGTTCCTCTCACTTGGAGAAGATGGCGTCGCTGAATAACTACCGCGCACGCACTACACCAGTCCATTGGCCGACCGCATCGCGCGTGATCGCGTACCAGTACGCTCGCATCATCTAGACAAAGGCCTAAACGGAATCGCTCGCGTACGCCGCGCCGCAAACGACCGCTCGCTCGCTTGTCTCGAGATACAGCTGGAGTCAGCTAACCGCAAGCCGCGATAAGTGTTTTCCACCAGTACAATTACCAGGTAAGACCTTATTATTCTTAACACCCATCCTTACATCACACCCCGCTGGTCTCGTCGCCCCTTGCCAAAAACCTACCTCCGCATACGGCGGGACCAAAGCCATCTATTTGTTTGCTATCTAAAGATATAAAAAAAAATTACTAGGTTGTATGATGACTATATAGCGCGTTATTTCACAGGGTAATTTTGAATTTTACCAATATATGAATAGCATTGTTCCTTAGTAAAAAATAAGTTCAATTCGGTAACCAATTTTTTCACCTTGCCCCATTGTGGGTACATCCACGTTGCCTATCCTGAAAAAACAGGGATGATAATATCCATTTAATTTCAGAATAATAACATATTTTGAGTTGGCGTTATTATTGATTGATTCAAGCGTTACTTTGCGGAAATCCATTTTTAAAAAAGATGAATGATGATTCATAAATTTGCTATGATTCATAGCAAATTTATTAATTTCCTAGTACGCGGATCATAGAAAATTAATTTCATCTTTTTTAACATAATATTCAATAAAATATTTTTCATACCATTCAGCCAAGAATCGGCTTTTACCCATAACCTTATTTCCATTCATTCAATAAAATCTAATAAAATAGCGCTGCGCAGTCTATTTCATCACACAATAAACTTCATGCATTTTAGATTCAACAACATGCCTCCGTAATGCATTTTCGAGTCTATGAAGGCAGAATTGCAACATGCAGCCTCACTGATGTTGAGAAAAATATTCGCCTCTCGGGAAACCGAATAATTATAACGAACTGTCTCGTACATACAACAAGGCAAACGAAACTCTTAATTGTTCACAATTTGTATACAGCGGTAATTTTTAATTGGGATTTTCCGCACGGTTGCAATTTCAAGTTACCTAGCCCATTTTAGAGGATATACCATGTCTTCCTTCATAAAACGCGAACATGTCACTACCATCGCGACTACTAGGTGGTAGATTTTCGTAGTCTTACCCAAGCTTGCAAGATTAGGTATGGTGGGGGTACCCCACCATACCTAATCTTGCACTTGCTCTTGAAGGTTATTGAAACCTCAGTGCTTCTCACTCTCGTACTCCGGTTTTGAGGTAAGATACCCGGTAAACTTATGCACGTGCATTACGTTCATCCTACTAATGGCAACGTATCATTAACATCTTAGGTGTCTTCTCGATGCTCATCTTTTTACATCGGAAGAGCCATGCGATTGTTTATTATTATGTAAATAAAAATATTTTCCAATTTTATTTATATCATACATGAGAATATAATAATTTAGATGTTTAGATTGTACGAAATTCTTAAAAATATATAAACGGGTCAATAACGCGTACATATATAGACCTTACTTGTAAAGCTCGATGTTTTGGCCAAGTTACATTGACCGTGGTCACGAGCAGACTGGAGCAGCGAGTTTCCTCCGTCGTTCACGTCGGGATCGATTTTCATCTACCCCCTTCTGGTCTTGTTTTTTCGAATTTAGCCTAAAGCTAAAAAGCGAAATTCGCCAAAAAATGACTAAGCAAATTCAAATAAAAATTGGTATACATTTTTAAATATATGATACTTTTTATCCTAGAAATGTATTGTTTTTGTAGGTTTATGTTGCGATATTATTACAATTGTAATACAAAGTTGTGTAAAACAATTTACACGTGTGTGTATATTGTCAAAAACTAAAGATGCGAGTCTAAACAATATACAAATGTGTCTATGTCTTAGCGCAGGTGCACGAGTGGTTAATGCATACATTGCTGCCTGTTGTACGCTTTAGATTGCGTCACAACTAATAGTATGTATATAAATATATTAATCCGGTGTATTATAACATAATAGTCATTCGATTAAAGTACTCAAACGTATCGGATTCATTATTTGCATATACAGTGCATATACAGTTGATTGACATTCTTACCTTCTGACACTTGTACGTACGGATATACATCACTACTATCGTACTACTATCACTACTATCGTAACTATCGTATCATAAATTATTTTGGTCCTTCGAGCCGAATTAATAATTAAAGATTAATGATTTTACTATCAACGCTCAATACAATTATAAAAATCAAATCTACGTACAGGATATATATGAAAATTATACTTCACAATTGCAATTATCTCCACATAATGAAATCATAAATAAATCCATGTCTGATACCATCTTAATCCAAATTGAGCGTCACGACGATGCGTACGAGCACATTTCCCACCAGATCGCTACCTTCAAGGTGCAAGATCTGCAAAAAATAGTAAATAACCATTCTCATAGTATTGCGACTAAAAGCATCATGTCAGTCTTAAAAATTAGGGTAATCAGCTTCGGATTGTATAGAGCAAGTAATCACTGGAGACGTTACAGAGCGCGCGGGACAATGCCACCGAATACAACGCCCACCTAATGCCATTCGTGTAGTATAGTATATTTTAACTTGTCACAATGATATGATACTTTAAGTTATTGACATTTATTTAAGTATTTTTAAATCACCAAGTTTTGTATATTTGTTACTGAAATATTTTAATATATTTTTACACTGACATTTTTGGTTTATTATATTTGCATTTATTATTCTTTGTTTTTTACAGTAGCACAATATACGTCTTACAACTTATAGTATATATATATATATATATATATATATATATATATATATATATATATATATATATATATATATATATATAATTATAATTAGGTGCATTTAAATATATAGTCAGTCCAATAAAGTACACAAACGTGCCGGACTCATTATTTGCATATTCAGTCCACTGATATCCTGACATCCTGACATCCTGACACGTGTGCGCACGGATATATATCCCTATAGGACCCGATCCGTACAGCAGATGTCTCTTATTTGGACAACAGGTTACCAGAATTTTAAGAGTTACTTATTTGATAGTCAGTCCAATAAAGTACACAAACGTGCCGGACTCATTATTTGCATATTCAGTCCACTGATATCCTGACATCCTGACACGTGTGCGCACGGATATATATCCCTATAGGACCCGATCCGTACAGCAGATGTCTCTTATTTGGACAACAGGTTACCAGAATTTTAAGAGTTACTTATTTGATTTCTGTGAGTTGTTTAAGTTTACTGAGCCTTCCTAAGAGACTTTTTGAGCTTATTACTATTTCTGAAGTAGGAGGCTTTTGGATAACAGGTAAATAAAATTTATATAGCTTTTATTAAAACGTTATCATGTTACGTTGCAATCCATATTGATTTGTCGCTTTAGTAAAACTGTCTTATCAGGAAACTCTTTACATTTTATTTATAACCCTAAAATGTATTGTATTGATCTATAAATCCTAGAAATACATAGTGGAATATACGAATATACATTTATTTTAAGACTTGAAATATGTTATATCTTTTCACGCGAGCGATTCAACTGCACACGTTCACTAAACACGTGTATCACTTGGTAAAACATTCAGTTTCTCGAAGATAAGAGCAGATGCGGTTATATTCCAGGCAATATTGGAATAATAAAAATCTGTTTGTTTTAATCTGAATAAGTATGAATGACCCTTTGCTTTAGTGCAGGAGTTAGGCTTGGCTGCACCAAACTATTTCAATACTTTTTGAATGAATTTAACTTTAATGACGTTAGTGACATTGTTTTTCTATAAATACTAAGTCACATAATTGAATCGCAGCAAACGTGGAATAATCGACTTCCAATCTTTGTAACCCAGAATCATATTTTCTCAAAATTTATATGAAACTAAACGAGATGTATCTCACAAAAAGTTATATCATAAGAAAGCAAACAAGTAGATGACTCTCCTGGAAAGAGAAACCATTGCCTATAGACACCAAACATGTTAATGATGTGTTGCTATCTGTGTGGCAGGATGACAATGTCACATGCGAATGTTTGCACTACAATGATAAACATTGACGCTATTGTAGCAGGAATAGGTAGGGCGGTGGTACTAAATACCCGGGCAAGACGTTGCGGAAATCTACCACCTAGTAGTCACGATGGTAGTTACATGTGTAGCTAATCGATCGCCTTTTACGACCTGCCTGGCAGAACGGCAGTTAGTCTACCCTTCAAAAGAGCCCGGACCACCATGGGAAAATTACAGATTGGTTAATAAATGACCGGAGTAATAAATATAAAAAATAACCTAATAAATAACCTTCTCCTTTTTGGGAAGTCAGTTAAAACACTTATAACTTTAACGTAATAATTCTAAAAAGTACAGAATTCTGATGAGTTTAAAAAATAAATTTTTTTTAGGAGCAAGCTCTGAAGCGTAACTAGTTTTGGTCAAAATCTACATAATAAAGTCTGTTTAAGTAGGCTTCTAAAAGCCGATTACTCGCTATTATGAATCCCTATACCTATACGAAATTACGTTTTTACGAATCATTTGCTTTTAATACAAAAGTTTTCCTAAGTCTAGGGCTCATTTTACTAATTTTTTTCCACTTAGCTATCACAACTACTATAAGGGCCCCACAATGGGTTTAGAGCTATTACTTCCAGTGTAACATTAAAGAGAATAACACGAATCTGCAGCCTCATAAAAACTGGGAGAAACTTTACGAAAGCTAATGTACAAATGTACGTATAAGTACATTATTTCCACACATTATTTCTTTGCATAATACGTCGGGGCAAAAGTATTTTCGTATTTTGAATGTATTATTATTAATCAAACCTCTTTGGCTGTACTGAATGTAACTGGCTGATTTTAATACCATTAAATGTGACATTTTGAAGATGCAATAAATAAATAAAACCTAGTTCCCGCCATTTTTCAACTGTTTTTCAAACAAGCAAAATGAACGTATGGGACGAAGAAAATCGGTACCTTTTAAAGTTTTATTTCAAAAAAGATAAAAATGTGACGAACGCCGCGAATTAAATTTGTGCGATTTACGGATCTAATTCGATATCAATAAGAGTATCACAAATGTGGTTCAAGCGTTTCAAGTCTGGAAATTTTAGTGTGAAAAATGAGGTTCGCTCTGGACGCCCTGTCACAGATAAAATCAATGCCATCTTTGAGAAAGTGAAACAAGATCGACATATTAGTAGCTACGACATTGCTAAAGAACTGGATGTTGAATATGAAACAGTTTTACGTCATTTACGAAAGTCTGGGTACACGAAAAAACTTGACATTAGGGGACCACATGGTCTCACTGAGAAAAACCTAATGCAACGTGTTTCCATTTGCGATTCTTTGTTGAAACGTAACAATTCCGAAATATTTCTTAAACAGTTGATTACGGGTGATGAAAAATGAGTGACTTAGGATAAGAATGTGTGAAAAAAATCATGGTCGAAGCATGGACAAGCCCCACAGACCGTGGCAAAGTGATGCTATGTGTATGGTGGGATTGGAAAGGAATCGTCCACCATCGATTCTGACCCCCACTATCAGCAACTGATGAGATTAAAAAAGCTATTGAGAAAAAAAGGGCGTGGTGTTTCATTATGACAACGCCAGACTGCACTCATCTATAGCCACGCAGCATAAATTGAGAGAGTTTGACTGGGATGTGTTGATGCATCTTCCGTATAGCCCTGAGCTTGCTCCATCAGATTTCCACCTGTTTCGGTCATTGCAGAACTCTTTAGGAAGCATAAAGCTAACCTCAAAAGAACACTGAACACTTCCTGTCAGATTTTTTAATCAAAAATCTCAAAATTTCTACAGAAATGGGATCATGATCGTCGGAGTTTTTTTACAATATGTAGAAAACCCATGTCCGATCGTGAAAGGTATTGTTTGGTAGCTTATACAATTGCGGAACTTATTTTGTGGTCGGGTATTTAATTACGGAACTATAAAACATAGTAGTTACGATGGTAGTGACTAGTATTTTTTTATATCATAAGATAGCAAAGAAGCAAATGGGTCTCCTGATGGAAAGAATCGTCCATCGCTTATAGACACCAAAGGTGTTAATGGTGCGTTGCTATCTTGTGGCGATGCCACATGCATAAGTTTATCGGCTGCCTTACCCTCCAAACCAACAACAATAAACGGCAAATGTTTGTTCAAACTTTGAACACATTTTCAAAGTCCCGTGCCACACATAATACATATATTTAAATATTTGAAGCTATGTGTGGTGCCGGCTTTTCAGGTAATCGAAGTAATGATACATTTACAATACGATTTTAATGAATGAAATTTAATCATTTTAAATTAATTTAATAATTTGTGCGAATCTAATATTTGTCTAGTCTATCATAAATCTTTACCATCACGCTTAAGCTTACTACTACTAAATAAACTAGGGTTTTTTCTATTGATATTCGGTTTATTGTACCTACCTCTCAAAGTAATCGACGTAATAACATATTTGCAGTACTATTTTATTGGATGAAAATTAACAATTCTAATTTAATTAATAATTTGTCCGAATCTAGTTACTGTTTAGTCCATAGTCGAACTTTACCGTCACGTTTGAGCGTCCTAAATAAACTAGGGTAATTTGAACTTAGTGGATGTATAAATACACATAATCTCCTGTGTAACATAGGTTTGTTTATACACCTGTGATGTGTGGACTAACAAAGCTTAACTAAGTGTTGGAATGCTTTGATTGTTTCAACCACTGTATAAAAATAAACAACAGACATTTTTTATTTGTGAAGATATACTTCTTTTGATACGTTAGGGAAAATGATATGAGCGAATTTTAGAACGTGTGGGCAATGTATTACGAAATTCACAGCATGAAGTTTACGTGCACAGTGACACGAAACTTAGAGCATAAATTCAGTCGATAGATCTCCTTTGTTTGATTTATTTATTCAACTTTATTGCACACTTTAAAATAATTTGTACAAAAGGAGAACTTAATGCCTGGTGGTATTCTCCTCCAGTCAACCTTTAGGCCAACAGAAAGGAGGTATGCGGTGCCTCTAAATTATAATGACATATTTTGTAGCCCTAAGCAAATCTTAATATATACTACATACACTATGTAAACTAATATTGAAATTTATAATATATACAAAATTAAACTTACACAAATACTTATAGTGTGAAGAGATATTTATTCTGGATTCTGGTATTTCTATGTATAAATACTACATGTGTCGGAAGGGTATATCTCTTTCGCGCATACACACACATAGAAAAATTTTTTTATGATAAAATTTTGAATTTGGGTTCTTATTTTTATTTTCGGATTTGCATGTTTTCTACTCTTGCAACCGAGTTTAGGTATGTAACATGACTATTAGTTTATTATGGAAGTAATTTCGTAAACAAAGACAAAGAAAACCTGACAATAGCGAGAAAAAACTAGGTTTGTTTCTTTAATTTAAACAAAATTCGGCCACAACAATATTGTAGTTTTAATGAATCAAGATGGTGCGAGAGTCAGTGAGGCGCGACGCCCCTACATTATACATGGAAGAATAGACCATCAGCCATTCGGTCAGACGGTTGGTTTGGTAAGATTGGTTTTACGTGTTACTCCCTCGATACTTTTGCAACGTGGCTTCTGAATTCTGCAAAAGGATTTTGTTATTACCGTTTTTGGCGCAATAGAATCAGTGCTTGTCATTGTCGTATTCCAGTTTGGAGGGTAAGGTCATTGCCGTCAAAAAAAGAAAAGAAAGGAAAAAAATAGTTTGTTTGCAATTTGTGTTTCAGTTTAGAGGATAAGGTCCGGCTACTTTGTGTTGTCTATGAAACTATGCAGTAGTTCTTATCTTTTTATAAAATAGCAGGTAATCGGGCTGGAGACTCTTCTTTGGTAGATATTACTGCCGTCTAAACAACTGACTACCACCAGAAGTCATGCAGTTGCGTGGGCGTCTTTAAATGTTTTACAATGATTTTACATAAGAATAACATGATTTGAATTATGCTATCACATGAGGAAAAAAATATTTTTATAATATAACAATAAACACCATTTAATTTATACTCTTCAACGTCGACACTGGGATAAACTCCTAAAAAAAAATAATGATTTATTTGGAATAAATCTTTACTATTTCAGAATTCACTTATACTTACTAGTATGCTTTATTTTTACATTATACTGTAGCATCAGGGCTAAACATTAAAAAAAGAAACTTAAGCTTTGTGTTCTTAAGGCGAGGCACCGGGACAAACGGAAAAAAACTGGTTTACTAAATCACGTTTTTTTGTATTGATTGTTAAATATCAATTTTACAAAAAATACTCGATATACCTGAAGATATTGTCTAAGGAATATGCTAACTTATTAAACGATAGAATGTACTTTACTTGATTATATAAAATTCCGAAAACAGGCTATTTTTTAGCAAACAATTCTAATCTTCCACATGATTTTTATATGATGATATTTAGTTTTAAATACAAAAAAGAATGTACTAAATTTTGGTTTTTAGCTGAAGCTCCTATATTTATTTATCTGAAAATTATTACGTTTCCCAGCGGTTTCAGAACATGTCGTGCCGCCCATTTCCTATAGACTTGACGCGCGTCAAGATACCTCGCCTTAAATGTAAAAAAATTTATAAGTGCATGTCGAACTACGCGCTATGTAGGTTTTTGTAGTAGCCCATCACAATAACGCGGACTAAGAAGAGGGACTTTCAACAGTTTCATACTATAAACCGAATGGCCGATATATCCGCACTACACGTTCACCGCTTATAAACACTTCTCAAAATACATTTTATATGTTGGTTCACAATTACTGGTAAATTTATAAAGCCTACTTAGCCTTATTAGTAAAGTTTACAAGAAAAGCGCGTAATTTAATAAGACAAAAATATTTAGTTTTTTATTTTGGCTTTGGTTTTATTAAATACTTACCCCAGAAAAATGGTTTACATCCAAAATTTTATATAAAAAACACTTGTACTATTTCACAATAAATTATTATATATATTACTAGCTGTTGCCCGCGACTTCGTTCGTGCGGACTTTTTTTTACTCCGCTCCTGGTCGTAGCAAGATATTATATAGCATATAACCTTCTTCGATAAACAATCTATCCAATTCAAAAAGAATTATTCAAATCGGTTCAGCAGTTTTCGTGATTACCGCGTACAACCAAACAAACAAACAAACTCTACAATTTTATAATATTAATATAGATCTAACCGGTTTTGCTTCTAGATAAACATCACAATAAAAACAAAACAAAATATAACCATCATGATTAAATATTTTTTCAGATTTCAGCTTTGTTTTTAATTATAAGTTGTAATTGCCCCGATGATGTTTATCTAGAAGCAAAACCGGTTGGATAATATATGTATATAATAACTTATTGTGAAACAGTAGAAGTGTTTTTTTATATAAAATATTGAATGAAACAAAAGTTTCACCAAGTGCCGACGATAAAGAGTGTAGAATATAAAAATGGTTTACGTGCAAGTACAACAACTGCTATGGAGATTTTTTAAAATATTTAGTTTGTTTTAAGCATTTGTTTTATATTTCTTTAGTTTACAAGAATATACCTACTTTAGTACTTAAAAGTGTTGTCTTTGATTTTCTTTTAAATTATTTTATTACATAATAATATACTGTTAAAATTTTAGTCCAATTGAGAACACCCCAGTCTCATTACCGTAGGTTCGGGTCAAAATGTTGTTTTGAGATTAATTAACACACTGACCGAAATAATTACCAACCTCTCATATTTCTGGAGTTCTATATTTACCAAATTGGAGTTTGTTTATTTTAATCTGTCTTGTACTTGCAGATAAAGTAATATTTTAAGCAATTTAATGTTTTTTCTTTGAAAAGAGTAGTTTAGGACAAAAATATTCCCCGTGTTGCTTCCGGGCTCTTTTGAAGAATAGGCCAACTATCGTTCTGCCAGGCGGGTCGTAAAAGGCGACGGATTGGCTATGCAAGTCATTACGATCGTGGCTATTAGGTGGTAGAGTTCTGCATTGGCTCGCCCGGGTCTGGTACCACCGCCTTACCTATTCCTGCCGCAATAGCATCAGTGCTTGTCACTGAAGTGTTCCGGTTTGGAGGGTAAGGTAGCTGGTAAACTTATGCAGGTAGCATTAGATCTCGCCAAAAGCTAGCAACGCACCATTAACATCTTTGGTGTATATAGGCAATGGTTGACTCTTTGCTATCTTATGATATAAAACAATAGAATATAATCTCGCATTATTTCTTATTATTACACCATTCTGCCATTTGATTGAAAATGCTGCCATTTGACATTTTTTCCAGTGCCACCATTTGTCATTTTGCCAGCGAGGTAGTAACAGACAAACGATTGACCAAACTTGCCACTATCTTCGTGAATACCAGATGGTAGAGTTCCGCAACGTCTCATCCGAGTTTGATCACAACGCTCTACTTATTCTTGCCGCAATAGCGTCAATGTTATTATCACATTCTCCTTTAAAAGGTAAAGTAGCCGGTTATTTTACATATTTGTCATCAGTATCCTGCCACACGGATAGCACCTTGCCATTAACTTCTTTAGCATAGGCGATGGTTATCTCTTTCCATCACGAAGGCCTCCTTATGTGCTATTCTATGCTATAAAACGTTGCCAAAAATTATAGCGAGAAAGTACGATTTATTTTAAAAATTTCAGTAAACTACCCTTTATATAATAATTCATAAACGATGGTAATATACGATTAGAAGAACTGTTTCATTAATATTCTTAGATAACAACCGAGACATTTTTTTTAAGTCCAACTGGTGAAACACACACATTTGACTCATAACAGATTGGCATATCTAGGGATGACATAACAAATAAAAATAATCGATACGCAAATATATCAGCAAGTAATATCAGTACCAATTATGTAGTACTAGCTGCCGCGTGCAGCCCGCTGCATTATAAAAGTTTCTGGTGAATCCTGCGGGATCATCTAATTTTTCCGAGATAAAAAGTAGCCTTTGTGCTATTCCAGGTCATCATCTACCTGTGTGCCAAATTTCATTCAAATCTGTTTTTGCGTGATTGGGTAACAAACGTCCATCCATCCAAACATCCAAACTTTCGCATTTATAATATTAATAATTAATAATTAATATAGATTGACATGTATTGAAATACTTAATATTCGACAAGGACAATACGACAATACTTTCTCTTGGCAGCTGAACTATTAGCGAATGTTTTAGGCACCTTTTTGACATTTAAATTATTCTAAGACGTAGGTAGCTTAGAAATGAGAAGGTAAGGGGTAAACTTAAATTTCCAAATTAATGCCCTTGACCATTGATATAAAAGACCCCTTGACAAACTCGGAAGTAACAAGATTATAATAGGAAATCAAGGTGGCGCGATGCGTTCTGATATTATTATTATTTTTTATAAAATTAGATAACAAATAAGCAGATAGCTCTCCTGATGGAAAGAAAAATCATTGCGTATAGACACCAAAGATGTTACTGGTGTGTTACTATCCGTGTAGCGGGATGGCAATGCTATATACATAAGCCTACCGGTACCTTCCCCTCTGAATCGGAACACGGCAATGTCAAACATTGACTCTATTGCGGTAAGAATAGATCGACGGATCCCAAAAACAAAATCTTATGGAGAGATAAGACGAAATTTGTTTTATAATAAAATTCGCATTAAACACGCATAAAGCTACAAGACAATATATTTTTTATATTTATTGGTCTTATATTTATGGAAATACTCAAGTGAACATCATCTTATCTACAATGTACTACCACAAACAAACATATTGTAATTTGGTAATTTTGTAGATACTATTTTGTTCTTGGGACCCGTCGAGATAAGTCGGTGGTACCGTATACCCGGGCTAGATCTTGCGGAAATCTACCAGCTAGTAGTCACAATGGTAGTGACACGTATATTCTTCAAAGGAGCACGTACCATAACGGTGTGAAATTTCCTTTACGATTCGCTGTAATCTTACGTAATCCAATCAAAAAAATATATATGTATATATACTTTAAAATAGATTTTAAAATATTAAACGAAGTTGCATATTTTTTCAATTTGTCTCCCTAAAACGCAGAAACGTCATTAAAACAGCATAAAAACAGTATTTCTAGTCATATTTACAAAGCTTAAAAACACCAAAGAAAAATATCGAAATGCAGGGATTGAACCTGCAGCCGTCTACCTAAAACCGGGACGCTCTACCACTGAGCTAGTGTAGAGCTTCCCGGCTTTAGGGAGACGGTCGCAGGTTCAATCCCTGGGTGTCGATATTTTTCTTTGTTGTTTTTAAAGTTTTTCAAGTTTACCCAAGCACGGGGTGAGTGCTATAACACAAAAATAATTAGAAACACGAAAGTACTGATAAATTTTTTTAATGTGAATTTCATCAGTAACGATGAACTCATTTAACTAATAATACATATGTATACCTAGCGATCAGTACAATTGACGTAATCGATACTAGCTCAGTGGTAGAGTGTCCCGGCTTTAGGGAGAAGGACACAGGTTCAATCCCCGCGTGTCAATATTTTGCTTTGTTGTTTTAAAATTTTTTCTAGTTTTTCCAAGCACGGGGTGAGTGGTATAACACAAAAATATTAACAAAGTGCAGTAAAATTGCATGAACCTAACATCACATTTAAACTGTAACAAGGTTAATCAAAATTATCTTAACTAGATTTCCTCTAGAATACAATAATATTATCAGTGTAGATCAAAGGAACTTGGAAACGGACTACATAAATCATTGTATAAGGGTTAATCATGTTCTGATCCGTCTATTATCAAATGGAGATCCTAGTAATAATTCTAGAGTATAGATTAATTAACACGCCTGATTTGGTTAGTTTCTTTAACCGGTTTCCAGTTTCTGTATCCGGTTATGTTTTGCTAATTTATAGTAAAAATAACATCACTGGCAAAATTACACGACTCGATCTAACTACAAAGTAATCAAATTATTTCGCTTGTGATATGGGTGTTAGTCATTGATATAAAAAACCCAAGATACACTCAGTGTCTCAAAAAAGGTCCTCTAAAATGAGCGCAAAATTTCAAATTGTGCGCTTATTTCAAATACAATCTCATTGAGCTTGTATTTATTATATCATTGTACAATCGCGTCGGTCGCGATACTGTCAATTTTATTACTTTTTGTACACTGTTTTATAAAAACAACTATAAATCTTGCGTTTAGGGTTGGATATGCAAAAACATATGTTTTGCCATATCTATAACTATATACTTATGTGAAATTAGCGACAGTTTTGAGTGTCAGTTTTATTCGGAACTGTGCATCTTGGGTTTTGTATCAATGGTGTTAGTCAACGTTAAATAAAGAAATACATATGTAAATGTTCAACAAGTGTTAGTCCGGGCCCTCTTTGAAGAATAGACCATCTGCTATTCTGCCAGGCAGTTTGTAAAAGGCGAACGATCGTCTACTACACAGTAAGTACTAGACACTAAGAATGTCAAAGGTGCGTTGCTTGTTGTTGCGACAGGAATAAGCGATAATACCAAACCTGAGAGAGACGTTACAGAACTCTAGCAACTATTTTTTTAATCTGGGTATATGCTACATATACACCAAGTTTTATTTTTCCAGCCGTGAAGTTGTTACATACGAGCACAAAATACACACATACAAACTTCGTATTTACAATATATTCATTACATTATAAAATGGTTTATTTGTAAAAAAATGGGTTTGCTTATTTTTTATAATTTGTTGTTAATTTACAAAAAAAGTTCATGTTTTAAAAGCGTGAAGTGTAGAATTGAAATAAAACATTTTATGAACTTAACAGAATCTGTTAAGTTCATAAAATGTTTTATTTTTATGAACTTAACAGATTTTAAAATGTAAACATCTGTTAAACAGATGTTTACATTTTGTTGTATAGTTCATTTTATATCAAAGATTGAAAGTATATGACTTCATTTTGTATTAACTGGCAGTAAGAGAAAATAAAACGAATTACGGAGCCTATAAAATAAATAATAAAGGCAAAACGGCCAAACGTTGCTGCTGTTAAATTCTATTTAATGTACAGATGGTAGTTACTTTTGCATGGTAATATTCTTTCGAATATGAAACGGTAACAATTTCTAAAGTGAAAAAATAAATAAGTGTCGTTTACCACCTCCGTGATAAGTTGTTAATCTATACAATACATTAACTCAAAACTTTGGACCGCCTTTTTAAGACAATTACACGAACGGTTTAGTATTAAATTTAGTACGGCTAAATCTTATGTTGAGGAGGATTGCAGAAACTAATAATTTTAAATGATATGCATGAGAAATACATTAAATTAATAAAAATAAACATTACACACATGTGACATACATGATAATATACACATAATACGTGTACTATTTTCTTTACTGCTAAAGTCTGTTGTCAAACTTAAAAAAGATTTTATAGCTGTTTAGTCCATGGTCAATTTCGGTAACAGGCAATAACCTGTATTTAGGCACAAAAATGTGTACATACATATATTATATGTATATTATTAAAAAAACAAAAAAACATGTTGGCTACTAGATAGTAGTAGAGTTCTGCATTATCTCGCCTGGGCCTGATACCACCTCCTTACTTATTCCTGCCACGATAGCGTCAGTGCTTGTCGCTGTCGTGTTCCGATTTAGAGGGTAGGGTAGCCGGTAAACTTATGTATGTGGCATTAGACCTCGGCACAAGATAGCAACTCACTATTAATATCTTTGGTGCCTATAGGCGATGGTTGACTCTTACCATCAGGAGACCCCTCTGTTTGTTTGCTATCTTATGACATAAAAAAATATATTTTTGTAATAATTGCCGTATACGCTGCTGCTATTACTTGCGCAACATCTTTATTTTTTTTATATCATAAGTTAGCAAACAAGCAGATGGGTCTCCTGGTGGAAAGAGACACCCATCCCATCCAATTTGATGTAATTTTATTCCTACCACAATAGCGTCAGTGCTTGTCACTGTCGTGCTCCGGTTTGGAGGGTAAAGTAGTCGAGAAACTTATGCATTTGGCATTAGACCTCGACATAAGGTAGCAACGCAACATTAACACCTTTGGTGTCTATAGGTGATGGTTGACTCTTTCCATCAGGAAACTCTACCATGTTTGTTTGCTATCTTATGATATAAAAAAATCCGCTAAGCAGCTTGTAAGCTTGGTGAACATCCTTGAAGAAGATCTTTGTAACCGAGCCCTCTGCCACTTTTAGATATCTTTCCGTTCAAAGCATTCTTGCTCTTAAGATGTACTTACCAAAAGATATGGGAAACTATTCAAACTTATTATCGTGAGGCTCGGACCAACACGGAGGAATCCCCGTGTTGGTCCGAGCTCCTTTGAAGAATAAACCAACTGCCGTTCTACCAGGCAGGTCGTAAAAGGACCGACCGTCGGCCGATTAGCTACACGTGTCAATACTATCGTGATTACTGGATGGTAGAGTTTCGCAACGACTCACCCAGGAATTTGATACCACCGCCTTTCCCATTCCTGCCGCAATAGCGTCAATGCTTGTAATTGTCGTGTTCCGGTTTAGAGGATAAGGTCGCTGGTAAATTTATGCATGTAACGATGTCATCTTGCCACACGGATAGCAATGCACCATTAACATCTTTGGCGTCTATAGGCGATGGTTTCTCTTACCATCACGAGAACTGTCTGCTTGTTTGCTATGCATAAAAGCCGTTTAGTAGGAAAAACAGCCGTTTTATGGGAAAAAGATGTGTTTTATGGGAGACAAAATGGCTTTTTTTTTGCTAATGCATCAGCTCGATCATTCTTAGGGATCCTAAGTGCGCGTTGATCCTGAACAGTATGACTACATGCTTCGAGCCAGCAGCGAGTCGTAATCCATTTTAAATATTAGCTGCGCCGGGAATCTCTGGGTTAGGTTGACAGTGCAGATCTTGAATCACTCAAGAAGCTTTGCCCAGTCTTTGGCTCCAAGTACCGCAGCGAGCTCGACCTGGTTGATGCTGCAACAACTCGCAAGTCGGAATGAGAAATGTTTTCGTTCGCTGCCACACGTATATTTTATGTGAATTAAATACAAACATATTTGACTGCCAGTTTGAACCGTATTATAGACTTACTATAGTAACTTTTTGACTGCCCCATCAGATGAGTATTTAGCAACCCTGACTATACAATCGATGAGGCTGAGGTTCGATTCCCGACAGGGCCAGGCATTAGTGTGACGAGCATAGATGTTTACATTTCTCGCTTTGGGTGTTTATTAAATATATGTTCAATATTTTTTTTATATACTATATTATCGATTATAATCGGTACCGGCATATTTTGAAAAACAGAGGAGTCCACACTTTGTATAAATAATTCCATTTTTTAACAAAACTTTAGTTTTTAGCAATCTTATTTTGTTTCAAAAAGTTTAGTAAGAATACTACTTTATTTTGTATTACGCATAAAATATAAGGTACACATTAATGTTATAACATTTACGTTATTAAAACCCAATTTGAAAAAACAATTGTTTTTACATCAATAAGACAGTAAAAATATTGTTTAAATAATAAAAATTAAACGTTATAAAGTAAAAACTATTGTAAAATTCAATTTAGTACAAATTGCTTAGATTTTTTTGATGTGTGAACGAGTATATTCATTGTATTTGAGTAATTAAATTTGCTAGTTAGTTATTATTTTGGTTAGGTAAATTATTAGTTTAGTAATTACCACCAAATTAATTGTCGTCAGGGTTAGGAAGTCGCAGTTAAGAAGTTTCTTTTAAATTATAAGATAGCAAACAAGCAGATGGGTCTCCTGATGGAAAGAGTCAACCATCGCCTATAGACACCAGAGATGTTAATGGTGCGTTGCTATCTTATGTCTAATAATAGGTCTAATGTCTATACATTACCTTCCAAACCAAAACACGACAGCGACAAGCACTGACGCTATTGTGACAGGAATAGGTAAAGCGGTGGTACCAAACCTGGGCGAGACAGTGCAAGTCTAACATCTAGTAGCCACGATGGTAGTGTCTTGCATAGCCAATCGCTCGCCTTTTACGACCTGCCTGGCAGAACGGCAGTTTGTCTATTATTCAAAGGAGCCCGGAACCAACACGGGGGAGATAAAATTATAAAGTTTATTATCAGTGCATATACTATTGTGCCACATATATAAAAGTTATAAGTTAATCTGTGTGACTGTGATATCGCATGGCGGCGCGCAGTTGACTGGCATCTCACAATGCCTTCACCTGCGACAGCGCATTCTATACCCGTATCCCCACGGTATTGTTTCGCTTCTGTTTTAGCTATGTCATATTTTTTATTAATTACGGCATTCGATTGCTTTATACTAAACTTATATATTGTCCGAAAATTTTGAACCATTCTATCCACTTCCAAATCTACTGCGATAGATTTTGAGAAATTTAAACAACCATACAAAAAAATTGCCGAAAAAATGTGTTTTAAAACAATTTCCAGATTAATGTACCGTTAGATCCCAAAATCTTATCTGCTCTTATCTTTAAAAATTGCATCGAATACGCCCAATCGGATCAAGATCGGTTTATTTGTTTGAGAGTTATAGTTACATAAATTTATATGTTTGATGAAACGTGTTTTTATTTACAATATTGAATAAAAAATTTAATAAAAATTAGAAAACTTCACGATTGTTGAACCAATAGAATTTGTATCCAAGATAACGTTTTTAAAACTCTAAATCTTCGTAAAAAATCCATTCTAAAGACTAAAATCGATCAACGCGTTTAAAAGTTACAGATTTTGAAAAATTTAAATGGTGTCACTCTCGATTAACTTCAGGTATGTTTTAAACTGTTTTGAAAACAACTCAACTGGAAATTTCAGAAATCATATGCAGGATTAATAAATTTACAGTGTTTTTCGTTTTATTTTTAATTTCAGCCACCAAAACTACCACTTAATAGATTGTTCGTTAGATGGTATATAAAGACCTTAGGCGGAATGTAAAGTTTCAACATTTTATAATAGCCTTATCGCCAATCAATAGCCTTAACGCCGTCGTTAACAACTTGCCGCGGTTAAATGTTAGCTAAATGAGTAGATGTTTTATAACTAGAATCCTTAATCTTACCCAAGTTGGTGCATAAACATGGTTGCCTTCAGGTTCCTTGTCTATGCCTAGATAAAGGACTAGGCTAAAGAAAGGACCGTCGACTACGTTCTTATATGAAACATGCATTGATGAAATACATCAACAATCTGAATTCGGCAATACGTATTGCGTTTATAACAATGCCGTTTGTATAATGACGAAATATACAGAATTGAGAAGGTTTTTAATAAATCTAAAATATGATTTTAAAGAAATAATCTCTATTTAATTCACATGGTTTGAAAAACAGATATATAAAAATGAAAGAACACTAAAAGCAGCTAATCAGTAGTAGTGACATTCAAATTCAGAGAATGAAACAACGCGACGTCGCGGTATTCCTTACCGAGACAATACAACGATACCATTTCTTATTCAAAATAACACTTGCATTTCTTATGAAGCTTTTCAGGGATTTATTTGAATCGAAACATCTCGAGATAGAAAAGCAGTCCTTTTGAATTAATATTGTTGTGTTTCGTTTACCTTATTCCATATGTAAATTTAATTTAAAGTAATATGATACGGTAGATATTAAGTTGTGAAAAGTGATACTGCTTATGCTTGACATATTGAAAAAGTAAAAATGAAATATTTAAGTCTAATATTAATACATCTAAAAATATAGTAAAGAATAGATCCCTCATTTTGAGCATATAATTCTTTGGTACTTGTGTATGCCATTGAACTACTAAATGGCCGAATTGATTTGGCGTGTTTTAAAATAGGTTTCTGGGTGGTTAAATATCGCAATTGGGCCTCATTGGTGACGGTGAAATTGAAAGCAAGCATGAGATTGCCCGATTTGCTAGATTGTTAATATTAATAATGTTATTCTTTTCGCCGTGTTGGTCCCGGCCTCCTTTGTAGAATAGGCCAACTGCCGTTCTGCCAGGCAGGTCGTAAAAGGCGACCGATTGGCTATCGAGTCACTACCATCGTGGCTACTAGGTGGTAGAGTTCTGCATTGTCTCGCCCGGGTCTGGTACCAACGCCTTACCGTCAGCGTCAGTGCTTGTTGCTGTCGTGTTCCGGTTTGGAGGGTAAGGTAGCCGGTAAACTTATGCATGTGGCATTATACCTCGCCACAAGATAGCAACGCACCATTAACATCTTGTGTGTCTATAGGCATTGGTTGACTCTTTCCATCAGGAGACCCATCTGCTTGTTTGCTATCTTATGACATAAAAAAAAAAAATTCTTGACCGCGACACACACATAAAGTGCATATTATTATAAGGTGTATTATTTTATATATATATTTCTGATGCTGCACGCTGAATAACGAATATTTTTGAAATTTTAAATATTTAAAGAGCATTTGGAAGAAACTTAGGGAGCTTGTCTTTTTATATCTGCATGTTTTAGTTAACCCATAAATAATACTAATATTTCATACATAGCACATTATAAACAAAATACCTGGAAGATCCTAGTTACCACCAAGTACCAAAGTACTCGTCAACATGAATGAATTGAGCAAAAAGTCAATAGAGTCTTGTCATAAAACGATTTTTAACCATTTAATTACTGAGTTCCTGTTGTCGCCTTCCGATTCCATCATCAGATCAGGTCTATCTCATAATAAATTTTCATGGTCATCCAATTTACATACGTATACAAAATTTCAGCTCAGTCGGTAACCGGGAAGTGGATCAAATTTACTTGCGAGATTTGATTTCAGACATCGGCATAGGTAAAATAAATAAAAAATGCTCATAAAATAAAAACTACTAGGCCTACCTGAATCAAATTTTTATGGGACCAATTTGAAGCTATTCCGCATCAAACAAAAAAATAATCATGTAAATCGGTTCAGAAACCTCGGAGATATTGGTGTACATACATAAAAAAAATATACCGGCCGAATTGAGAACCTCCTCCTTTTTTGAAGTCGGCTAAAAACTCCTCGACCAAGTTCGGGACTTTGTCTATTTTTGCGGTCATAGCGCCAGTGCATGCCAGTGCAGCGCAGTGCACGCCAGTTAAGGGAAATATAGCCGATAAACTTATGCATGTGATATTCTAATGCCTCAGCCACACTTACGTCTATCGTCAAAAAGCTTCGTGCAATGACACGATAAATGCAGATGTGACCGGCTATTGTCGGCTTTTTTCATATACATTTCGGACTGCGTGTGCCTTAGCGCGCATATAACTTCGGATCGATTGACGCAAGTTTGGCTCCAGCATAACCCCATAACATAATTATTTGGAACACAAAATTAAGATATTTTGTGTTTATAAGAGATGGTTATCTCTTTCCGTCAGGAGAACCATCTCATTGTTTATTCTTTTTTTATATAATAATAATAGTGGCTAGGTCTAATGCCACATGCATATGTTTACCGGCTACCTTCCAAACCGGAATACGACAGCGACAAACACTGACGCGGCAGGAATAGGTAAGGCGGTGGTACCAGACCCGGGCGAGACAATGCAGAACTCTACCACCTAGTAGCCATGATGTAAGTGACTCGTATAGCCAATCGGTCGCCTTTTACAACCTGCCCGGCAGAACGGCAGTTGGCCTATTCTTCAAAGGAGCCCGGGACCAACATATCTCCTATAAAATAAAGATATTTTGTCAATTTCTCTTCGGTCATTTATATATGTTAAAGCTGTGTGTTTTATTTAGTAATTAGCTGTTACTCGCGACTTTGTTTGCGTGATCAGAAATCGTTATTTCCTTTTACTTAAACGGATAAAATTTAGCCTATATTCTGCCCTACAAACTGTTCTATCTTTCAGTAAAAGTTCCATAAAAATCGATCTAGTCGATCCAGAGACACATCCGTGCATACAGAACGACAGACAAATAATTTTAAAATGGTTATTGAGGTATTAGTATCGTAAAGATTGCACTTGAAGAAACCTAGTTATTTTGAAATAATACAGAGACAAACACCTTAATTTTATTTATATGTATAGATGTATTTGAAATAATTGATTCCGATGATTCTAAATGCGGTATGTTTTCTTTATGAAGGTGAATGAAGATGGAAATTTTATCAATTTACATAACGTAATTTATTATCTGTGGGTAAATTTTATCGTAAACCTGGGATATGTGTATAATTTCTTTGTTATTCTTTGCATGAAATATGTTCGTTATAGATATGACACATAATAAGTTTATATTTTTTTAAGATAAGATTTATTATTAATACATATTGTAAAAGTACAGAACAATCGTTTATATTTCTATTATATATGCATGTCCATAGGCAACTTTTAGTAAACAAAATTTATAACGTGCATAAAAATTAAGTAAATAAAGTATCATTACGCCCGGTTCCCTTACGGGATAGGTAGAGTAAACCGAACCGAAGCGAACCGAACCAAATGAACCGATTACACTTTCCACTTCACTACGATTTACCATCGCCGCATTATACCAACTTGATAACGATTATCGACTATTTCTAGCTTTAACCGGTACCGTCAGCTTAAAGTGCTCATTCGAATCACGAGAGTGATATCACTATCCGTAAACTCCGAGCGGTTACTGAAATTATGAATTTTCGAGAAAGACCTCGAAAAAACCTGTATAGCACTTATGCCCCACCTAGGGATCAAACACGGTATGACGTAACACTTTCAGATTTGCGTTAACTGTCAAGTGACTTAATGCCTTTTCGGCCGAAATAATATTCTAAAGATATTATTAATCCTTATCTTTTAACATAAATATTTTAGTTTTTTGTTATCTCTAAATCATATTTAACCATTAGAATCTACGATGTATCCGATTCATTCTTAGTAGAAATAATTTACGTAGTAGAAAGTAACTCTTTTCGTGATTTCGGGTAATCTGACATATACACTAAATGTTAAGGTTAAGGTGTATTCGATTCGCATAGAAAACTTCATATTTTCAAGTTTTTTTCAGAGTGTAATAATGTGAGCAGATTATTCGAAGGATATTACAGTTTTTGCAAGTCTTGATTATTCGATTCACCGCAGTTTGAAAATGTGATCGGCAAACGATTGCGCGTGAGGATTTATAGTATTTGAAAAAGATTGAACATCACCTTAATTTACGTATAATAAATATTTTAGGTTTCTATTGAAATACTTACTAGTGAAAAAATGTTTAAAATGAACTAATTTTGTATTTTTTTAAAATTTAACAACAATATTTTCGTCATTTTGGCTATGTATTGCAATTTAGCGCCATATACTCTGTTGAAGAAATGCATAAAATAAATATACTTTGGCACATTAAAATAGTTGTATTCATTCTGACAGATAACTCAGAAGCCTGTTTTCGTAAAACGCTATGAAGGGATTGTCTTCGTAAAACCGTTATCAAAAATTATGTTCTTGCCCTGTAGTGCACTAAATCAATATATAATCTTGCAAAAACTGTAATATACTTCGAATAATCTGTTCACACTATTACGATATTGCTCTGGAAAAAACTTGAAAACATAAAATTTTCGTTGCAAATCGAATACACGCTCCTAAGGCAAGGCATCGGAGACAAATGGAACAAAACTGGTTTGCTTAGTAACATTTTTATGTATTGATTGTTAAATAACGGTTTTACAAAAATTATACGATATACCTGAAGATATTATCTAAGGAATTTACTAACTCATTACATGACAGAATGTACTTTACTCGATCATATAAAATTCCGAAAACAGGCTAAAAAAATCTCTGACATAAGTAATTTGTTCATAATATTTCTAATTTTCCACGTGGTTTTTATATGGTGATATTTAGACTTAAATACAAAAAAGAATGTACTAAATTTTGGTTTTCGCCTTAAGTTAGACCGCAATACAACTGTGAAAAATCATGTTCAATTTTAGTCAAAAATGTTTGTGTGATACACGAGCCAAGATAGAAATCAAGCAGATATTTATGCAAAGAGACAACCATCGTCTATAGATACAGACATGTTAGTGGTGCGTTGCTATCCATGTAGCGGGATGATAATGCCATAGCGTAAGCTTATTGGTTTACCTTTCCCTCCAAACTGAAATACGATAGTAACGAGCTTTGACACTATTGCAATAGGAATAGGTAAGACGGTGGTACCGTAACCCGGGCGAGACTTTTCAGAACATTGTATTTATTTTACCACCTCATTGTAGTTTTGTATCACAGAATAGCAAACAAGTTAATGTTCCATTGATGAAAAGCGATAACCATCACATATAGACCGCCTATTAATCAGGGCCAGACGTTTCGAAACTCCACTACCTAGTAGCCATCCATCCTATTATTTTTAATATATCTCCTATGTAAAGGGATCCATCGGCTTGTATTTACCAATTCCAATGAATAAATTGTATATTTCAATTCATATAACGTTAAACTTATCTATCTACTCTTTAATTGCCCTACCCAGGAATCGAACCCGAGATGTGGTCACCGCCAACTTCGGACCACTCACTCACGCCGGGAAAGAGGCGATAGCTACTTGTAAATTATGTAATGGGATGTCTATAAGTATTCATGTGGTCTTGAAGTCATCGGACACTAATAAATAGAATGAAAAAACTGGGCAAATACTACCGCAGTAGCTCAGATATTAGCTGTTTAAAATTCAATCTAACTGTATTCTATATATTAATACGTAAAGGAAAACTTTGGACTCTTTTTAAGACAGACAGAAAGTTTACGTCGCGTAGGACTACACTACCTATATATACATACACACACACACATTCACACACACATACACACACATACTACACAAGGAAAGCAACTATGTGTATGTTTTGTATTTTAGTATTTGCAGGTGGAGTAAATGTATGTGAGATTACTAATGTATTTAGAAATAAGTTACCTACTAAAACTGTTGAACCTTAGGGAAGGATCTAACCTCTATAACACGGGCTGTCCTAGTACAGAGGTTTGAGTTCTAGACTGATATTTCCATGTACTTTGTAATAAATAAATAAATAAAATAAATAAATAAATTGAGTTTAAATAAAAATAAATTGGGACTGCAGATACCTAATATTCTTAAATAAAAATCATTAGAAATACCTACATTAAATTAATAATAATAAACATCACACACGCTATACTTTTGTGACATACACGATAATATACACACGTGTATACTTCTTTCTTTACGTATAAAGTCAGTAGTTGAATTTAAAAAAGATTTTAATTGTTTAGTTTACGGTCGAATTTCAACTACGGGCGATCGCTAGTAATATATTAAAATACAAGAAAAATAATAAAAAAATAATTTGAAAATTTACTTTCTTTTACATTTGAATGATAAATAATATCTGTACGGGAAAAATATTAAATCAACAAAAAGTATTAAAAACATATTGTTAAACTTTTCAAGAGTTCCACAGCGAGGAAACTTCGATTGAGCTTTGTCAAACTTAGTCAAAACAACTTTGTAAATAAAAATTATGTTAAATAAGCGGTCTACATGCCGCTTATTGATAAAATATTCCTAAATTTGTAATGAAATAAGTTGACTTGGACGAATAATGTTTAAAATGTTAATATTATGCATACGTTCAACGTTGTACTCAAGAGAATAAGTGTTTCGTATATGAGTAAACGTTTTTGTGAAACGGTTTGTATCATAAATTATTTATGTTATATCCCCCGTGTTCAGTGTTGGTCCGGGTCTGCTTTGAAGAAAAAATCATCTGCCATTCTGCCAGGCACTTCGTAAAAGGCGAATGATTGGCTATACATATCACTACAACGTGATTACTAGGTGGTAGAGTTCCATATCGTCTTTCTCGGGTATATAGTACTGTAACACTCGTCGGGCGATATAACAGCCGGCCGTGTTACTCCACCAATTGTAACACCTTTTGCCCGGGGGATTTGCTTTAACCTGATTCGCTGCTCGAGGCACACGAAGATCGATGGGATTTCGTATTATTTCCAATAATACACGATTTTTATAACTTCATTTATTTTTTCGGGCATATGTCTTTACCCGTCAAGATTATTTCGAACATTTCTTTTTTTTTATGTCATAAGATAGCAAAAACTAGACAGTTCTACGTTTAAAAGTAGACAAAGCTGCCGGTGTATATGTAACACCATAAAGGTATTACAGTGCCACCGATTTACTAATTCCTGTCGCAATATCGTCAATACTTGTCATTTTCATACTCTGTTTGGAGGGTAAGGTAGTCGGTAGACTGAAGACATATGGCATAGTCATTCTGCAACATAAATAGCAACGCACCATCAATATCTTTGATATCTATAGGCGATGTTTTCTCTTTCCATCAGGAAAGCTATCTGCCTATTTACTTTCTTATGACATAAAAATACATTTACTTAACTAATAGTTTTAAATTAAATTTTCAAATCAAACAATTTGTTCTACAAGTATTGTATATATTTATTTATTTTATGCTTTTTTTCTTAATAAAAAACTGATTTTCTCCGTTTTGATGCGGGTCCTTTTTAAGAATAGATTCTTTATAGAGCCTTATTGCTGCGCATCTCATAAAATACGAGAAAATGCTAAATGTGTCGGTAATATCACTACAAACTAAGTGTTAAAGTTTGTAATGACTTTTTGGTATCCAATGATTTGATATCAATCAATGCCTTACTACCTCTACCATACCTATTTTTTTACCTACTGCAATAGTCTCAGTGTTGTCATTATCATATTCCGTCGGTAGGGTAAGGTATATCGTTAAATATTTCACGACTGTCATGGCAAGTATCTAGGTGGAAAGTAGAGTTTTGCAAATTTTTTCCCAATTTTGGCAAGGATTTAAAACGTTATAATATCGATATTTTTGCTGTTTCGTGATTGTTCGCCGCGTTTTATGCTGTTTCGTGATAGGTTCATCAACTAGCGCTAGAAGACAACGTCATAATATCATATACCATAACCAATCACGACGATGCAAACATATCAATATTATAACGTTATAAACATGTTATAAATCCTTGAATTTTGGTATCGCAGCTTTACCTTTTTTCCTGCTATAGCATTAGTGTTGTTGCTGCTGTTGTGTAAGGTAGTCTGTAAATCTGTGAATGCTATGTCCATTCATTATAATTTTAGAACAAGAATATCACTTTTGGTGTTTATGATAATAGCTAATAGCTATACCTTTCCATCGATAGGATGTAAAAAGATTTTCACTCACATTCTACTTATAACATGTTAAATTGTGAGACTGTATATATATTGAATGACATGGTAGTTAATGGTCTTATACAGTGTGTAAAAAAACCCGTCCGGTCTGATAGAGGTATATAGGTAGATCAATAACGTTACCAAAATAAATAATAAAATATATTTTTTTATATTAAAATAAAAAAAATATCGTATTTTAAAGCGCCTCGATTTAGTACTAAAATTGACGAATTTCCTCTTAAATAAAGCAAATATTTCGAAAATTTATCTACCGATATCCATTACATAATGAGAAATAATAAGTAATTGTATTACGCTATCATACTTTTGACGATCAGACAGGCTTTTTTATACACACCGTATAACCAATATTTTTTTTATATCATAAGATAGTAAACAAGCAGATGGGTCTCCTGATAGAAAGAGTCAACCATAGACACCAAAGATGTCAATGGTGCGTTGCTATCTTGTGGCGAGGTCTAATACCACATGCATAATTTATCGGCTACCTTACCCTCCAAATCAGAACACGACAGTGACAAGCACTGATGCTATTGCGGCAGGAATAAGTAAGGCGGTGGTACCAGACCCGGACGAGACAATGCTGAACTCTACCAAAGGATATAATAAAAGGAGCTAATTGCTTAAAGATATAGTAAACCCCAACGAAATTAGTGTAATAATAATATGCTAAAAGTAGTCAACGCACGAGCGATAGCGGTGTCGAATCATGAGTTCGGCAAATCGCTTTTGTAAACACTGAACTTCGGAAGTCCATATGCAAACATTTTTATTGGATAATTAGGTCAAAATTTAAGTACCTATTTTTATATTTTCGGTATTAGAGATGAGTTCTCTTCTTCAGTATATACAATATTTTACCAGTCAACCTAATAGATAATAGAATTATTTGTTCTAAGCAAATTCATATATTTTAAGGATTTCCTTAATCGTTGCCTTTAAATAGCTTGAAATAGCCACAATTCCAATCGCATCTCAAATTAAATTTTCTTTTAATTACATTGAAACTTACTCAAACACGTTTCTTTAAACAAGACTAACTTTAATTATGCACGTTGAATGGAAGTTCCCGCACTGAACGCGAAACATTCGGTTATCTCTGAATCCCAAATACTTGAAGCAAAATTTAATATAATATGTATTAGCTATTTATTTAATTCCTATATAGGAATTGCACGCATTTTGTGTCACGTCTTCGTTATTATTGTAAATGCAACGAAGTTTTTGCCACTAAGTTACTGCTGAATTAAATGCATTACGTATTCTCTAAGATTAATGAACAGACTGGATTTACCTCAAAATAAAAATAGTAACTATATCAATAACCTTGAGTCTTAAGTGATACTTCTTTGCCAATAATGTCGAAAAGTCGATAAATCTTGATGAATCGGTGTATTTAAAAACATTTAGATTACCTTTGAATTCGGTAGACAAGCATAAACGTAGTGAGTATACTAATGATTAACGGTATTATATATTATGAACGAGAGGTCAATAGGATTCTTACTAACCATTCGGTTGAAATATTTCTTTGTAAATTGATAAAACGATTAAGAACATATTTTTATTTACAGCCATTATACACATGATACCGGACGATGATATTTAAAGCGTCTTAACAAAACGCCTTGCGAGACCTTTTTAGATTTTGATTTTTTATTTTTCTCTTTGTTAAGGGATACGTTATGTATTTTATATTGGACATAATTAATGTCAAAATACAGAATTTGTTATAGATTAAAACATATTAAAACAATAATTAATATCATAATATAATTTTTGTTATAATTTATATAGGAGTAATTTATATACGCACGGTAAAACCTAGGATTTGAAATTCGGAATTTGAACCTATTAATATAAACGGATTTCATTATTTAACTGTAATTAATTAACAGTTTTTTTTTTTAATTCCAGCTACGTATATAGATAAGGAAGTTACTGATTTTTGAAAATAAATCTTTCAATAGATCTCCACGTTTTGAGGTCCTAAGAACCTTTTTAGACTATTTTCACGATGACGTCAGTATGTCTATGTATGTATGTGTATGTATGTATGTGTGTGTATGTGTGTAAGTATACATCTCATAACTTCAAAACGGCTAAAACGATCGAAATGCGGTTAACATTCGATTGGATTCCACTCAACGTAGACCTCCTAAAAATTTAAACAAACTTCGTCCAAGAAATTTAGAGAAATTTTGAAAAATCCTCAAAAAATGTTGGCGATTATAATTATTTTTTTATACAACATCTAAGTTTATGTACCAACTGTTTACGAAGCCTAATCAGCTCTATTCCTCAAAAAAAACTGCATCCACTGCGTAAATTACTTCAAAATTGGTTTATCTGTTTGGGAGTTATCGTTAACAAACATTTTTGAAAAACGTATTTTTTGACCTAATTTTGAAATTTTCCAATCAATCATTTCTTGATATTCTGCAAATTTTGGTGTTTGAAAACTATGTCAAATGCCGATTAAAAAATTAAAATCGAATAAAATTTTCAAAAGTTACAGCTTTTCAAATATTAAAATTACGTTGTTTATAGCAAAGGTACTTCATATTTGTAAAATATTTTTTAGGATAATATACCGATTTATATAAAAATCTAGTCAGATTTTCTACTTAAAAAACTGCGTCAAATACCGTTCAGATTAAAGCGGTTGATTCTTCGGGATCTTGCAATGACACAAATTTTGAAATAGTTTTTTTTGACATTTGTTTTTTGAATCGGAAAATAAAACAACATAGGGCTTAAAAAATGCTGCGAACGCCATTCGAAAGATCAAAACCGATCACCATTTTGAAGATGTACATCTTTTCGAACATTAAAATACTATTATTTTTACAACCTTTAGATTTTTGAATTCTTTTAAGTTTAAAAATTCATGCTTAGGTATAGTTTTTAAGTTCGTTAAGCTTAAAATGCATCAATTTAGCGGGAAGTTTCAGGGAGTGCCCGGAAAGGCAACCGGTTTACCAGATTTTTTGATATATCATTAGATACCAAGCAAATAGATGACTCTCCTGATAGAAAGAGAAACCATCGCCTATAAACACCACAGATGTAAATAAAGCGATGCTATTCTTGTGGCGGGATAGCAATTTCACATGCATAAGTCTACCGGCTACCTTACCCTCGAAACTGAAACACGACAATGACAAGCTCTGACGCTATTGCGGCAGGAATAGATAAGGCGGTGGTACCAAATACTCTACGGAACTCTACCACCCTAGTCTTTACGATGCTAGTGACAGGTACAGTCAAACAGTTTCCTTTTAAGGCCTGCCTGGCAGAACGGCAGTTAGTCCATTCTTCAAAAGAACTCAGACCAACACGGGGAAAAGATAGAGATATATACAAAGAGGAAATATTACAAAGTACAATACATATAAAGATTCAATAAAAAAGTTTCATCTGAATTTTAAGATGCTTGTAATGTTCTATTTTTCATAATTTCTCATACATAATAGTCTGACAAAATAAAGATAATATATCTGAAAAATAACGAAGACGCCAGCTGTAAAATCTTCTACTACCATCAGCTTTTACCAAAACAAACAAAACACGTAGTCAATGCTCGTTTCACTTTGCAACCGAGCGTCCTCAGGAGAATCGAACAACACTTAACTCAGCAAGAATTGAGGTAATAAAGTTGCGCTGGTTTTCTTGTTTCAATGGTATTATAGAAGTCACAATGTTCGGGAGAAAGTTGTAAATGAAATAACCTTCATATATTCATTATTTTCAACTGATTTCACAAAAAGAGGATATATTTGATTTTTTAAAATATTTATAACCTCATAATTCGGTCACATATTAACTAATTTAGAAAAGTCTACCTACTATATAATATAATACTACCAACTAGCAAGGCCTTAACTGAATTCTTCACGACAGTCTCTAGATTTTACGTAAGTATGTATATAAATAAATTCTCAGTACAATTTGTTTAAAAAAAGTATTTTCACGCCCGTATCCATGAAGTTGTAGGTAGAGGGACAAGAAGTGCACCTACGATTAGCCAACGATACTTAGTTCAACAATGTGATAGGTGGCAAGTCAAATTTATTTTTGATAGATAAAAATAATAAAAGTTTGAAAATAGCAAAGCAATATAATGAATATTATGATACACATACCACTGATATTTACGCTGGCGACATGTACGCGTTTACGATCTCTTTTGTGTCTTTGTGTCTGTTTTTAAAAGTATCGGCTAGCCAGCACTTTCCCGTAGTGCTCTCATTCACGAACCACGCAAAAAGGCTGTTCACGCAATTAGGCTGTGTATTACTATAAATATCAGCACTTATCCCGTGTTTGGGAAAACTTACTTTAAAAACAACAAAGAAAATTCTGGCGATAATAAAACTATAGGATTTGACGATATATAATAATAATAGGATTTGAATCTGTGACCTTTTTATCTGGTCGGGACGCCCTAAGCAACTGAGCCACTGCCGACTTGTTTAACGTGGTGACATTATTATTTGCTTTATGAAAAACTGTTTCAAAAAATCATTGACCGTCTTTCTTCTTTGTTTGTTTTATAATTTAGATTTCAGATTTAAATGACTTTATCTCCATTTACATTGCCTCTTACAGTTCCTAGTAATATATTAGTAAGTTATGTTACTAATCCATCATTATTACTTATTAGGCTTTACCTGTAATAATACGACTTGTAACTGGTACGATGTTGGTGTAAGCATATGAGTATATCAGTCATACCGAAAATCGGTTAAAACACTAATATTACTGACTTTCATGTCAAGTTAGATACATAGAATATAATAACAGCAAATTATATAATAATTAAGACTGCAACCTGTAATTGTCGAATACGAATTTTAGTAAAATATGTTTTTTAGATTTCCATACCCAAAAGGTAAAAGGTAGGATCCCCCTATTACTAAGCTTCTGCTGTCTGTCTGTCTGTCTCACCAGGCTGTATCTCATAAACCGTGACAGCTAGAAAGTTGAAATTTTCACAAATTATGTATTTCCGTTGCCGCTATAACAACAAATACTAATAATAAAAAATGAAAATATTGAGTGGGGATAATAATAATAATAATTTAAATAAATAGGATCCCTCCATACAATAAACGTATTTTTTTCTTATTTTTTAAAGATAATAGTACCTATGGGATAGTACCCTACGTGCGAAGTCCGACTCGCACTTAGCCTGTTTTTTTAATGACAGTTTCGATTGGAATAATGCTGTTGGATAGGTGAAATCCAATTATGTCAACCGTACGTATTTGATAGACAGCTGTAGTACGCTGGATTCCATAGAGTTTTTGGTAGCGTTGGCTAAGAAAATTAAATGAGAGTTAAAAATTATTCAGGTGATGGTTTTTAATGAAATAAAAAAATATTAGAAGGTTTTAAGACAACCTCCATTTTAAGGAATGAAATATAAACTTATGTACTTATGTACGCACATAAGAAGTACAATAACTTACTTCTTTGGGGTAACAAGATATAAATATTTCTAAAAATTTTATCCATCGCGTTATTCCGTCTATGTTTGTAGAGAAAACGACACTGATAATAGGAAAAAAATTAAGACATTGAAAGAAAGTTTTATTATAACGCATTATCTAGTTAAATTTTTATTTAAATATAAAATAATTATTTGTACATACTTAAAAAACTGACAAACTTTTTTTGGAAAACGTTGACTAGTTAATTTCATGGTGTCGGTTTCATCATTTTTTCCTAACGCACCAAAAGAAATATAACTTCAAAAAATTGTTGAGTTTCAAATATAAATGTCATTTAAATTTTAATTATATAATGCCATTTTATTTAAAGCTACTTTCATATTAATTTTCGAATTGTTTTAAGTAGGTATTTTGAAAAAAGTTTTTCGATTTTTCTTTTCTGATAATGATTTTTTTGCAATACAAATTTGAAATATTAATGAATCAGACTAAAATATACATTCAGCATTATAAATTCTGAACATTCAAAATCAAATATTTGAAAAAGCCGGGTTTGGTATACGGTAGTTTTCAGAAAAAAATGTGTAAACGGTTGACCCTATGGGCCATCTCTGAAACTTCCCAAATTAGGGTTAAAATACCTTAACTAAATTACCTTAGCTCAAAAGAATAAAATATATAAGCATAGATTTTTCAGTTCAAAAATCTAATTTCTTAAAAATGGCATTATACTAATTTTGAAAACGATAGCTATATTTCATGTTTCAAATTGTTAAAACTGAGGGTATCTAATCAAAACCTAAATAAGTGTATCCCTTAGTTCATTTGAAAATTCTCGCTGTGTTCCCAAATACTAAAATATTTTAACGGAATCTATTTCCTCGATTGATTATACTTTGAAAGGCGTTTTCATCGACTTTAATTTGAAATATTTACCTGAATTTCCAAACTGCTCGAATATTTTCATTACAAATATTTACTTAGGTCCTCTTAAACACCTTAATAATATTTGATGGGACTTAGAGTGAAGAATAAATAAGCATGAAATTTCATATACATCTTTGTTCAAACGTATAATATTATTTTTTGTATACTTATTAAATTATTTTAAAGAATTAAACACTCAACTTTATTAAAATATAGTTTATATATTTATTTATTTCAGTAATTAAACAGCGGTACGATTAATAGAAAAACATCAACAAAAGTAGATTAAAAAACAAGATTATATTATTTAAGTTATAAAAAAACAGTGATCAAAGAATTTGGTGAAAAATCTTCATTTAAATATATCTACTAAGACATCGTAATATCTAGATACATTATTAAAGTTATTGAGTATGTTAATAGCAAAATATTCTTATATCAACTTAGTAATTCTCGGATTACCAAAAAAACTTTTTATTTAACATTGCTTGCTAGCATCTAGTTTCTATCGACTAGTGATAAATGATCAATAAATTCTATGTAAATACTAACACTTTTTGTTATATCATAAGATAGCAAACAAGCAGATGGGTCTACTGATGGAAAGAGTCATCCAACGCCTATCGACACCAAAAATGGCGAGGTCTCATGCCACATGCATAAGTTTACCGGCTACCTTACCCTCCAAACCGAAATACGATAGCGACAAGCACTGACGCTATTGCCGCAGGAATAGGTAAGCTGGTGGTAGCAGACCTGGGCGAGACAATGCAGAACTCTACCACCTAGTAGCCACGATGGTAGTGACTTGCATAGCCAGTCGGTCGAATTTTACGACCTGCCTGGCCGTAGAACGGTAGTTAGCCTATTCTTCAAATGAGCACGGGATCAACACGGGCCTGTGATCGAAATTTGTTTTTTTTTCTTTTTCTTATAAGTTTGAAAACTGACTTTAGCCGTAAAGAAAATAGTAAGTAAACATATGTGTATATTATGATGTATATCACACGAATGTAGTGTACCTATGTACTGTTTATTTTCATTAATTTAATTATAGTGCATTTTATTTTAAAATATGAGATTTCTATAGTTATCCGCAATGTGAATTTGAACTATTCCAAATTTTTGTCTAAAAAGGGATCCGAAAAATTTACATAAAGTAATTAATATATGTATATATATTAATTACTTTATGTATATAATATATATATATATATATATATATATATATATATATATATATATATATATATATATATATATATATATATATATATATATATATATATATATATATAATTGTTTTCTAACTAAATCAAATCACTTGATATGTATGTTTTCTCCAAATATCAACACTTAAAGTATATAACTCATACATTCACATTAATATTTTAACTGTTTCACTCAAGTTTATGTTGTCTCGAATTGAATACAATGAGAACTAAAATTGTCCACAGATTCTTGTGGCTTCCCGCTCTCGAACTGAGTTTTAGCAATTTGAGGTAGTTATTATGTTATTAGTGAAACTAATTTCCATTTCGTCTTATTCTGGGCCCTTCATACTTTATTAATTTAATATATATATGTATATATGTATATATATATATATATATATATATATATATATATATATATATATATATATATATATATATATATATATATATATATATATATATATATGTGTTCCTTAGTCTCGCTAAAACTCGAGAACGGCTGAATCGATTTGGTATTTTTTTTAAATTTGATTTTGAATGAATTGTTGAAGTACAGGGAAGGTTTAAAAGTTGAGAAAATATATAAAAAGAATATATATTTGCCGGGCTCAGCTCATTTCTGAACTAGAGTTCAAAAATAAATAGAACTTATTATTGTATAATTCAATTCACATACACGTTAAATATGACAATCATCTTAATATTTGTCTTCACATAAAAGTGTAATGAAATTTCCTAGCACTATTGACCTACAAGCTATAAAAAACTTTTCCTTTGATGGGACTTACAAAGTTTTGGGTATGATAGATTGGGCAAAAGGTACTTCATCATTCGCGTCAAGTTGTGAATGTAAGTGTGATTGTATGATGGCGGATATGAGGAAATTGGAAAAGGGTTTTTACATTGAATGCTATGAATTTCAACTCCTCATATAGTAAGCTGCGAAAAGCTCTAAGACGCAGATACAATAACCTATTTACATTTGCTTTAAAATTTAAAATTAAAATTCTAATTGAAATACGGTACCCAGAAGTTTTTATTCCAAATATTGGTTTCCCTTAAAAGGTCAGATCAAACGTAACATTTCGTTTGGCAACGCATGATTGATTCAGATCAACTAATTACCCAACTATGAAAATGTTTCAATTTAAATTAGTATCATATCTGTAAATTAGTTGTTTTGATTGCCAGATATTTTTGGGTCCCAAATACATTTGAAACAGAAGACCCAATAAATTTAATTGATTTAACAGGATAGTTTTAAGCTATTCAGTTTGTGTAGAGATCTGAGATATTATTTCGTCTGGAAACGTCTTGTGAGCTTACTATTGATTGCAGTATTTGTTAAGAAATTACGTCGAATTACGAGATAACTAGTGTGGAAGGGTTTTGAAGGGAGTATTTATTTTTAGTCACGTATATTTTACTTGAACGCACAAAAAGGACGTAAATTTTTATGAAAAAAATTGTTGATATCAAAATATAAACATTGCAGTAATTATTGAAGCTAAAACAGTAAGAATAAAAACAATATTTGGACGTATTTTATATATTCTGGCGTAACTTTGTGGAAAACCATAACTTAAATGTGATATTTAATTTTCTTGCATCGTTTCGCGGACTGAATTTGAGCAGTTGGTACAAATGACCGCTACTGCGAACCGGGTGTTGCGGGTGAGCCGAGACAACCGAGCCCGCGTTATTTGATTTGGATTCACTTGTACCAAAGTATATAAATACTTTGAAATGAATTTTATGATAGTAAATGTCATTTAAAATGTATTAAAAAGTTTGTTGCAAGCGCGCCTTAATATACCTAATTCTTAAGAGACCTATCATAATATATCTTACTTCATTACTCGCATTGGTTATGGAGAAATTGCTACGATACCTAAAAACTCTACGTATTCTGATTCTTGTTTGTGAGACACGTGTTGCTTGGACGAGATTTAAACAATAAATTTTATACCTCAATTTGGGAACTTGCCCAAATATAATGCGCTCGAGGCTGCTTATAATTCCAGTTGCCAGGTGTCTGCAATGGCAGTCACTGTAGTTAATCACAGTATAACCTCAAAATAACTTAACTTAATGAAGGTCCCCTTATACAGATTAAATTAAGTTAATTTTGAAGTTTTCTTATTAGTCAAATAATAAATGGATTTATAGATTCACTAGGGTTCAAACACCAGGTGAAAAGTTTTTTTTATTAGATTTTTAATTATTTACTTGACACAAAAAGTGTCCATATTTTAAATGGATTTTAAAAAGCCTCTGTTGCTTTGATATATAAAAATATTTCAAGATATGAAGGACAATAAGATGTTATCGTAATTTTCATATATTATAGCATCATGAGCCTGGGATAATCTGTCCTGAACAACTGCATGTTTAATTATTTTAATTAAAATAGTGTGTTGATTTTCGTTTGTAACTACATTTTATTTGTATGTATTAATTAATAGTCACTGTTTTAAATAAAAGGCGCAATATTGCAATTAAAGATAAAACATAATTGAATATATGTATATGGATCTGTTGAATCTGTATCAAACGAATTTTTATTGAATCTTTCTTCTATTTGATCACCCCGTTAGTCAAATGATAAGTAACTCTGACTACGCAATTGATGGTTTGGTTGATTCCTGACAAATACCAGCATTTCATTTGTGTAAGGAGCATAGATGTTTATATTTCTGTGTCTGGGTGTTAAATATACAACCCACCACATAACAAGCAAATTATTTCCTTATATTATTTAGATTTATTTGTGTAATTTGCCCAACATAATTAGTAGTAGTAGTATCTTCACGCTTGTATTCCTGAAGAGGTAGGCAGAGGTACCACAAGTGCACCCACATTAAGCCGAAGATATTTGGTCCCACAAATGTCATAGGTGGCAAGCCTATCGCCAACGGCGCGGTATTCTCAATCCTGGGCAACATTGTTTTTATCAGAAAACTGGAAAAAATGTAATTGCCCGACCCGGGAATCGAGCGCGGGACCTCATGTAGTTAACAACAACGCCGGATCACTAGACCACAGAGGCGATTATTTTACTCAAATAATAAAAATGCAAAAGAAAAGAAATAGAACAAATACTACATTTGTTTACTTTTCTCTCTGTTTCTCGTATATTTTTTTATAAAATAGTTATATTCGACTTCAAACTTACATAGACGTATTATTTATCTGTTTTCATAACTCTATTTTTATTGAAGTAGATGCGACCATCAGGCTCAACTAGGTAATGGGAAGTGGTCACGACGCAGTCGCCGTTTTTTGCAATTTTGCTTTTTGAGAATATCTAACGGGGCTAACTCATTTTTTGAAGATTTCTAAGTAATATCTCGTCAACTACTGGTTTCCCAAATAAATGTTTTACAAATCGCATCCACAAACTTCCACAAAGTTCCAAAAATCGCATCCACAAAGACATCGAAATGGAATACTTAAAAATTTGATGCGACATCTGATACTATAATTAAGAAAATTCGTAGTATTAGAATATGCGTTAAAAAAAAGATTATTTTTTTTAAACATTCATGCGTCAAAATTTGGGTAAGTGTATCGATTCATTAAAACTTTAAATCTTTTTTTACTTTTTTATATTACACCAATATTTGCTATATTACACCAAAATCAATGTTACAAAAATTACCTTCTTCTATTCTCTCAATAAAAATGTAGGCTTCGTTATTCCTAGAGAGTGTAGCATTTTTCATGGTGATTATTTTTAAACCACTCTAGTAGTATTTTTTATTTCAAGTTTATTTTATACAAAGAAACTTACAAAATTACAACATTTTAGTTTTGTGAATTCACGACTTCATTGCTGAAAAAATATTCTATCTCAGAGATCCTTATGATTAGAAATCTGGAATTTGGCATGAATATACATAATAGTCACGTCAATAAAGTCGTAACAAAATCTTGAAAAATATATTTTTTAGGCTAGCTATGTAAAGTGGGAATGATATTTTTTTTGCACGTACTCGATTGTGTGGGGTATGGTTGGATAGGTTTAAAAATATTGTAAGTTTGTGAAAACAAATTTTAGATTATGGGACACGTTTGTAAAATACGTATTAAACTTTTAAGTGTTAATTTTTGTTAGAATCAAGTGTCCTCCCCCCCTCTGCAGGCTAAACGGTTGGTTTTGGGGGTAGGAAAAAAAGTATAAATATAATGAAGTTAAAAGGAAAACTGTGACGGCTTAGAAGGCTTTACAAGTTTTTGAGTAATATTTGACCAACTTATAAAATGTACTTAGATAAGTTTTTGAACCTGTGATGCGGATATATATTTGTCACTGATGTTAAATAGGTTAAATGTTCATAGTATGAATCTATAAAAGCCCTCTTCTTAGTCCGCATAGTTGTAATAGGTAATTTCGGAATCCTACGTTGCGCGTGGCTCGTCACGCACTTTACCAATTATTCTGCTAATCGAATATAATATTTTGAACTGTTTTGTTTATATATTTTTTTTATTTTACACAGTAACTGGCTCATTGGCTGATATGCAAATATATTTAATGTAAAGCCACTTTACTATTACCGCAGTACCTTTCACTTAACTAGTAACTTTCGAATAATGTTTATGTTGCTTGTCAGTTTTTTACAGAACCTCAAGAGAATCGAAGCCCCCTTTAAAGAATAGGCTATCATTTTTAACGCCAAATATCTTGTAAAATAATACCGTACTCTTACCATCCTGATTAATATGTGGTCGATCAATATCTGTATATTCTAAAAAAGTACCTGGGTCCTTTTTGTAGAATGTACAAAATGGACACATTTGCGACAAAAAAATAAAAGGCGATTGTAAAACACCAATCTGATACCTTTTAGAAGTCTACCATATATTAATCAGGATGGAAAAAATACGTTAGTATTTTACAAGCTATTTGGCGTACAAAAATGCTGCAATCTTTTATATTGATAATTCATATATTTTATTCATTAAAATTTGTTCAAATACTTTGTTATCTATACATGCTAAACGTGTATTGTCTAAAACCTAAATAACCATAACCAAACAGTTTGGGAGCAGTGTTTTCCTTAGCTGTGGGTATTATAAAAGCTATCAATATCTAACATCGAAAACGTGAGACGCAATGTGAAGTTTTAGCGATAAGATCACGAAGGTTCGGCCGTGTACTTTGTGATTCATCGTGTCACGTTCTTTGAAAGGGCGTAATAGAAGTGAAGGGTCAGCTCACTACGCGAAATCATAAATATATCTACATTTGGAACTATTAGTTAACTTATTTGTAAAATATTACGTCGATTACAGAGTAACTTTTTGAAGTAAAACTTCTTTAGGCATGACTTGATAGTAATTCAGATTTATATTTTCATGGTTGATGCAGTTTCCGCTAAAGAATGTAATATAGCTGAGAATAGAATATTGTGAATATATGTGATACATATAGTTTGTAACAAGCTTATATTGACATGAGCTGATTTAACATATAGTTTTAATTTTTAATACATTATGTACTTAGTGGTTTCTAAAACAGCCAAATACAAACAGTATAATCAAAAAGATTTTACTGCAAATTTTTGCTTATAAAATACAAAAAGCAATTTTTCCCGACCTTTTATTTGTATTTGCAATTATTAATAAGATTATTTGCAATTGATAAAATAATATGTGAAATTAATCACACTATACATATATACAATGAGTCGAAGGCTACACAAAAACAAGGTAAACTGCCTCAAATACCGTAAATCGGATCAGAATCGATTAACTTTTTAGGAAATTATTTTTCATTTATTCGATATTTAACTAAAACACCATTTTAGAGCTCAAAAAATGCGTGGAATGCCATTCGGAAAATAAAAATCGGTCGTCGTATTCAAACCGTATCGCTTTTCAAAATTTTAAATAATGTCATTTTTAAAAATCTTTAGATTTTTGGATTCATTCAGCTGCCTCCAGCTCAAAATATCTTTAAAAGTATCTGTGCATTATACTCCTTTGAGTTTAAACTACCTCAAACTGGTAGGAACTTTCAGGCGAAGCTTGCTGGGTCCAACGGTTTACAGAATTTTTGTCTCATTATTTCGCCTACAACAATTCACGACGTTCTGATTAACGATACTCAAGTTTAAGTCAAAATGTAAGTACCTATTTTTTACATCACCTGTATGACACGTGCGTGTGTGACATGTCTTTGTTACTATTCCACCTTTAAAAGACTAGTACCTATGTTTTTTTCAATTTATATTATTTTCGAATGTATACGCCTAGACTGAAAACAAACTATTTTATCCCGCTAAATACAATGTGCCTGTAGGTGTCACAAATACTTAAATCACGCAGCGGGTACTCAGTAAACTGTTGTCAGTATTTGCTCTCTAAGAGAGAGGACACACATGCGACATTTAGCATCGGCGATCGGCGATTCAGTCGGTTTTAGTAGCTGAATGCAGCGACCGATCGCTCAACTCCGCACACTTGCAAACGCCGATCGCGGCGATCAAGTTGCTAGTTGCCGCGACTGATCGCTAAACCCCCGCACACATGCGGGTGCCGACATTTACTTCCGCGGAATGAGATTTTAAATATCGACGAAGCTACACTTTTACTATAAACTTAATATAAATATGAAGAATATTTTTTTGTTAAAAAATAATCTTAAGTACTAAATAATTTCTACTACTTACCTATTTATTATTAAATATTAAAATTTCGATGCTGCTGGAAAAAATTTTGCAAAATACAAACTTTACGAACGAAGTAAAAAAGAAAAAAAAATTTTAGTTTTAGATTTTATTAATTTTATAAATTAGCATCAAATAGTGAATAAAAGTAATTTAAAAAATTAAACCGATTTCAAATATCTGTCAACTATAAATTCCCCATATCTTAAAAACTACTAAACCGATTTTGATAAAACTTGGACACTTCCCTAAGTCAGAATATTGATTGACTTGATTTAAATTAAAAAAGAATTATCTCGATATGACTTTTAGTTCCCGACAAGTTTGTAGACAAACATATAAACATACAAACATGCATGTATATACATTTACGAAATTTAATAATATGCTTGGACACTAAATAGCACTCAAAATCATACTCAAATAATAGCCAATCCCAAAAATTACATACATGCATATATTATGTCAAACTGTTAACTTCCATTTTTTCGACGCTTGAAAATAACGATTCAATATGATTTTACTTCAAATAAAATGCAACGTTCCTGCGAGCTTCATAAAAATAAGGAATTTTTCATAAATAAAATGAGAGAAAATCACATGAAGTTTGCGAATTGTTTGCGGTTTTACCGTCGTTCTACAAAGGGATTTATAGCAACTTGATAAACATTCTTTTAAAAGTCTGTATCAAACTATCATTGAACGATTACAACAAATATTCATGAACATTTTTTGTTGCATGAGAAGTTGCAACTTCCTGGTATATAAGCTGGTTTTAATAAAATGAAGAACTGTACCAATGTTTTGTAATATTGGTACAGTTCCTTATGATTTAGCTATTTTAGACATTGCATTATGTAACACAATGTTTATCAGAATGTAAGGCTTCCTTTTGTGTGTTTCATTTACCTAAAGGTCTGTCAGTCAATATGAAACTTTTATCAAAGATAAGTGGTTTTCTTCGCTAATTGACTTCACTTAAACTAATATAATTAAAACTTAAAGCTACTCACTCTCAAACTTGAAGAAATCTAATTACTATTTAATGAGTATTAAAAATAAATATTTTTTAAGCGACCTCTTGTTTTGTTGACTAGCTGCGGGTTCTAAATACATAGCAATATTATGACATGAAAATCTTTCTATCTGTCTGTCTGTCTGTTATGCTTTCACGGATAAAATACTGAATTATTTTGATAAAATTTGGCATGGAGATAGTTTTAAATTTGGCGTTAAACATAGACTACTTTTTGTATTCTAAGGCTAATGTAAATAAGGAATGAAAGTTTATATGAAAAATTATATCGAAGGCAAGTTTATCTACTAGCGGACGAAGCTGCGCTGGTCAGCTTGTGGATAATTGATTCTTGATTAGACATTATTTGTTTATTAAAGAATTTTATATTTTCAAAGATTTCTTTGAAGCCCTCCGGCTGAGCGCTGGTCAGCTTGTGGACAATATATCTGATATGGATCCTTGATTAGACATTAATTGTTTATTAAAAAAATATTCTTAAAGATTTCTACTAAGCTTTCCGGCTGGGCGCCGGTCAGCTTGTGGAAAATATATCTGATATTGGTCCTTGATTAAACATTAAATTGTTTATTAAAGAAATTTTTATTTTTAAAAACTTCGAAGCCCTTCGGACTAGGTGCTGGTCAGCTTGTGGCTAATATATCTGATATTGATAATTCATTAGACATTAATTGCTTATTAAAAAAAAATTTAAAAAAATTCTTTGAAGCCAGGGCAACAAAGGTCAACTTGTGGAAAATATATATGATATTAATCCTTAATAAGACATTAATCGTTTTTTAAATAAATTTTAATTTTTAAAGATTTCCACGGATCCCTCCGGGCTCGTCGCTGGTCAGTTTTTTTTTCATTTTCCTCTCCAATTTCAATAGACGTCCTTTTAGAATCTATCTAAAATGTAGTATCAACCTTAAATAACGTAATAATTTAATTTTTGTATCCGTTCGTTCATGTGAAGCATTTCTTTCTTCTAGGTAACAACTGCAACTAAAAACAATACAAATTAAAACGTCGTAAATAAAAGAATTTATGCAAATCGTAATTTTGGTTTTACGTTTATTTGTAACTGACATAACGAGTGCGATGGCAATTCTGTTGCGGTTGTCCATGAATTACAAAATATATACAGAAATGTTGTGAAAATGGAAAGATTTGTTTGATGTAATAACTAGCCTCGAAATTGTTTAGATGATCAAATTATGTGAACTCAGTAGTCCAATCTTTTCTTGTGGGATAACAATTTATTTTTATATATATTTTATATGGAGCAGTTACCCGTGACTTCGTTTTCGTGACCGAAATACATTAGTTTGCTAAGGCGGGTAAATACATAACCTAACTTATTAATTATGATCCCACTACAAGGATAGCAACGTCAATGCTCGTTATTGTTGTGTTCCGGTTTAGAGGTAGCCGGTAGACTTATGCATGTGGCATTGTCATTCTGAAACTCAGATAGCAACGCACCATCAACATATTTTGTGTATATAGGCCATGTTTGTGTCTTTCCATCAGGAGTGCCATCTGCTTATCTTATAACGTAAATGTATAAATAAAAATAATAAATTATTAAGTCTATTTGAGTATTTATTATGATATATAAGAAAACCTATAGCCATTTTTATGAATGTGGTTATCATACACAAGAAGAATCTTTCAAATTTGACTGGTTCATCCAGCGATAAGCGCGTTTAAACAAACAAGCAAAATGTTCATCTTTGGTATAGCTGTGTTAGTTAAAGTTATAAAATATTATCTATTTATCTTTTAAATTCCGTTCAGTCGCTGATTTATTTTTTATTTCATTAAAAAACAAACAGGTGAATCTCCTAGTGAAAAAAGAAATCATTGATTAAAGACACCAAAGATGTTTTTTTATAGAAAAGGGGCAAACGAGCAGGAGGAGCACCTAATGAAAAGTGATCACCGCCATCCATGGACATCTGCAATACCAGAGGTCTTGCAGTTGCGTTGCCGTCCTTTTAAAAATAAGTTAGCTATTTTCTTGGAGGTCTCCAAGTCGTATCCGTTTGGAAACAACCCTGCCGGTAATTAATTCCACAACAGAAATGTGAGGCGAAAAGTGCCGAGAGAAACGAACAGTTATAGATTTCCAGACATCGAGATGGTGAGGATGGAATTTAAAATTTCGACGCGATGTCCGATGATGGAGTTTGGCGGCAAGAATTAATCCAAACACTCGTTGGAACATTCCTCATGATGTACGATAGAAGACGCAGAGCGAACTAACATCTCTGCGCAATGCCAAAGAGTCAAGCCGTTTCGAAATAGGCTGGTCGTCAACGATTCGAACCGCCGCGCTCTACGCTGAATGCGATGTAGAGGATGAAAGTACCAGATACTTTGATAAAGATGCTTTACCATTCATGTGCTGGATTGGAACTATATGCATAAGCTTACTAATTATTTTACCCTCTAAACTAAAACATGTCAGTGACCTGCACTGACAAATGAGTATCCTGAGAATTTTTCCGTTTACGAATTACGATTGGCTGGTACTTTTGTAATGCGATGGTACGAAGTCCGAAACATTCCAAAATTTCATTAAACACCCAAACAGAGTGAGGCTGACAGCTGCATGATTAAAGAATGTATAAATAAAATAAAATTTATAATGAAAGTAAAAATAAAATTAGTGAATGTATAAATGAATCCTATGAAAAAAATGAATTTGCGGGATAAACGTAGTCTATATGTTAAGCCTGGGGAAATATTGATATCTATATGAATAAATAAAATTGAAGTGTCTGTTTGTAATAATAAAATAACCGGTTTTAACTAAATGAATTATGGATGTATACACGGTACATATACCAAAATATTTTTTTTTTACAATTTGTGTTGTCCGTCTGTCTGTTTGTTCCGGCTAATCTCTGGAACGGCTGGACCGATTTTGACGGGACTTTCACTGGCAGATATCTGATGTGATAAGGAGTAACATAGGCTAATTTTATTTTAGAACTTTTCCCACGCGGACGAAGTCTCGGGCACATTTACAAATAAACTCACTTGTACTTCCGGTTCTATTTTATTCTTCTGTTTCGTATCATTTTATACACCCAACCGGTTTCGTTGCAGTATCAAAAATACTTGTATGCTAAATTTAATTCAAAATATCCAGTCGTTTTAGCATAAGAAAGCAAACAACACACACACACACACACACACACACACACACACACACACACACATACACACACACACACACACACACACACTCACATACACATACCCACAAATGCACACGCACATACGCACACACATACATACAAGTACACGCACACAACTTCAGATTTACAATATTATACACAATGTACCTATTATTTCCGTTGGCAGCACAATTTGTGTGAGCCAAGAAATTCCTACTTAATTCGTTTTTCAATTATATCTTAAAAACATAACTTGCAAGATAATGCTTCTGATTTGTCGTTAGGTTGCCTACCCATCCACCACCACCTCTGCATATCTCTTGCGAAATATAGGCGTGATTTTGTTTATTTATCTTTAAAAAACTTAGAAATCCATAGCGAACAAAGAACGTGATACGTATTTTATTAAGTTATAACATAAATCATAAAAAAATAGTTGTTTCTTTTTATCTTTTTTAGTTCCCAAATCGAAATTTTTTATGAAACTGGTCCGAGGGAAAATCTTTTTTTGATTATTAAGAAGCTCATTTTTGTGAACAGCTTCGTTTACATGAGACGCTCATCTTTTCTATATTTGAAAAAACGAATAAAGTAATAAATAATCTTAATAATCGCGTTCCATCTTAGACCACATCTTAGCTTACCATCAAGCGAGATCGTGGTCAAGCGTTTCCCTATCGATAATAAAATAATCTATACATATAATAAAATCGTAGAAAAGTTAAAACTGTACATTGATTATTTTTTTAAAAGAATACTTGGGGCGTAATCTACAATCGATATCGAAGCCAAAAATATAGTTTTTAGAATTTTTGTCCGTTTGTCTGTTTGTATGTCCGGGGTAAACTCAAAAAGTACTGCATGGATTTACTTCAAATTTTGCATAAATATTACTAACAGGTCGGGTCAACATAATACCTACATATTATCACGCTATCACCTACGGGGGAGGAGCAGTGCAGAGTAAACGAAGTCCGCGCGGACGAAGTCGCTGGCAACAGCTAGTAAACTAATAAAGTCAGGTAACTAATAAAGATAGATAGAAAAGAAAACTTTAGAGTGTCGGATTAAGATAGTTTTTACTTTACGTGTAGGTTTGTCCTAACCTAACCCATGAATTATAATAAGAATTAACAAGCTGTTGTGAATAAATTAGCTTGTTCTTAAATTAAATAATATCAATTTAAAAATGTTTTTAATAAAATAATCAAGTGATTTAAATAAAAGCAATTATTGTTATTAATCAATATTTTTCCTTCACCGAATTAAAATGTTCGAAGCATCCCAATTTTATTAGTTACCTGATTCGAGATTTTTGAAGATAGAAAAGACGGACGTCTTGACAAAACGAAGCTGTTTACAAAAATTCAGCTTGTCAAAAAAAATTGTTTCTGAGACCACTGTCTACTACGTTTATTATATAAAACTTATAAAAGTGACATGGACTAGTATTTATGAAATTCTGCACGGTCCACCTTTCAATTTCATTTTATTACACCCGAAGATTAATTACTATTCTATCCCTCCTGCTTGTTCCGACCTATCCTGCAAGAGAACCGACATAATGATATTTGTTTTTGCATTTTTATTGGTTTTATCTCTTTCTAATTCCGTTATGTAAGATAGCCTTACTTTTAAATTAACAAAAGGGAGAAAATTTGTAATTTAATTTATGCCAGTTTTTATAGTCAATATAATCGAAAAGATTCCTTGATTTCTTATTAATATTTATACGATTGAATTGTTAAGTCAGCTTTCGATTTACAAAAGGTGGAAATTGGGTCGAATGATTTAAGTGTCGTAAAATGTAGATAAATTCAACAACAACTTTTTTCAACCGACTTTCCGACAAGCAGATTCTCAATTGGTTGTATATTAATGTTTGTTACCTACTAACCCGTTGTATAGATATATAACAAAATAGCGAACAAGCAAATGGCTTTTCTAATGGAATGAGACCATCATTGCCTATGGACACCAAATGTTAACAGTTCATTGCTAGCCTTGTGACGTGGTCTTAATTGCACATACATAAATTTTCTGACTACCTACCTTACCCTCCAAACCGGATCATGACAATGACAAGCATTGATTGTGTCAGACCCGGGCGAGACAACGCAGAACTCTACCACCTAGCAGCCACGGTAGCTTGCATAGCCAATCATTCGCCTCTTATAAACTGTCTGACAAAAGGGCAAATCCATATCCATACTAATATTATAAATGCAAAAGTCTGTCTGTCTGTCTGTTACGCTTTCACGGCTAAACCGCTGAACCGATTTTCATGAAATTGGCATGGATATAGTTGAAGATCTGAGGTCAAACATAGGCTAATTTTTTTTTCAAAAATCAGTCCCTGGTGGGCTGAAATAGGGGATGAAATTTTTATTAAAAGCTATTTGGACGACTTATTAATATACTCGCAGGCGAAGCTGCGCGGGTCAGCTAGTAGTAATATATTCTTTAAAGGGGCCCGGACCTATACGGGATCGCTTACATTTTTTGTGTTTGGGAGAATAAATTCCTATACTTTACCGGTGGGAGGGATGCGCTGTGCCGCGCTCCCGGCTGCATGGGTACGACCATCTTGCTTATTTCTCCCGTGAAACAGCTTTGCTGTGTTTCGGAGAGAAGGGCAAGACAGGCAGTGTAATTACTGGCACCGAGACTTAACATCTTATGGCTCAGGATAGGCAACACACGAATGGAATACCTGGGCTAATTTCAGCCCAGGTATCCCATTTTTGTTCATTGGCGAAGTCGACCACTTACCATCAGGTGACACGTCGCCAATTTGCCTATCTCAATAACATAAAAAAATACTATACTTTCCTAAAAACTAGGCTAGAGTTTTTATATTATTGAGGGTTATTTTGAGGAAACATTTAAAAAGCGACTTAAGAGTCTGGTCTTAAGCGTTAACATGTCCATGCTTCGGATGAGTGCGTAAAGCTGTTAACTTCGGCTATTCCATGACACATTAGGTAGGTAGGAAAATCGATGGATTACCAAACATCTTATCAACCGACAAATGGTGTAACAGGCTAAACGAGAGCGTTTAGGGATGATCAATCAGCCCTTTTTACCTTCGGAAATCAAAGGTGCTTTATTCAATAAAACTTTTTACAAGTTATTTTTCCGCGTCAACTTTTTTTTTAAACTACTACCTAATCGGAAACTCTCTCTCAAACTCAGCGGACTTGTCTGTTTCATATAAATTTTTTTTGCAAGAGTAAAAGTCTGATGTAGCTTAAATGTTGATATCTTCGGATTGTTTACATGGTCTTCAATAGCTAACAAGTACGTAGACCTCCCGATACGGTGAAGGAAGTTTTTTTTAACATAGACTAGCATAAGTTTACTACTCCTTTTTACGACAATATCGCGGTCGGAGGAGTATGAAATTAGGTAAATTTATATTTTATATCAAAAAGAAGTGAATAAAACTTATATTTTTATTTAAAAAAACACATCTAAATAATATAAGTAAACAGTTCACTCACTCCGTACATTTGATACACATCATAATATACACAACATGCTATATTGTTTATAGTTAAAGACTGTTGTCAAACTCGGAGGAGATTTCATATTTTAGTATTTGTCGAATTTTGACCAAAGGGCTATCGCTAGTGTGTATTAATCAGTTATTAGTTTCAGTAGATATGATGGGTAGGCGTGTATTAATATCTATCAGTTAGAAGTCAACTTTTTTCTTTTTTATCAGCGAATGCCTGAGGTTTCATTTGGGAGAAAGGGTCACTTTGATTTGTAATAAAATTTAGCCTTTGCTACTAACAAATAATACAGAGTTCTATAAGAAAAAAAAATTGGAAGCAATCATGAGGGCTATCAACAGAAGTGAACACTCAAAACTATTTTGAATTTTCAAGTCAAAAATTAAAATTTCATATTTTTTCCTTTAATATTAACATGCTGCTGACGTGATTCCATTAATTTTTTTAGTGCGCCTATGAATAATATATATTAAATATCACTGGATAAAATTACACGAATTGATCTAATCACAAAGTAAGCAAATTATTTGCTTATGATGTTTTTTTTTAATATCATAAGATAGCAAACAAGCAAGTGGGTCACCTGATGGAAAGAGTCAACCATCGCCTATAGACACCAAAGGTGTTAATGGTGCGTTGCTATCTAGTGGCAAGATCTTATGCCACATACATAAGTTTACCGGCTACCTTACCTACCAAACCGGAACACGACAATGACAAACACTGACGCTATTGCGGCTGTTTGCCTGGCAGAACTACAGTTGGCCTGTTCTTCAAAGGAGCCCAGGACACAGGGCCACACATAAACCCAGAAATACAAATATATATATTCAACACATAAATGTTTGTCTCTGTCGGGAATCGTACCCGAGCCTCATTGATGCGTAATCAGGTTCGCTAACCACTCGATTAACGAAGCAGTTAGAGTGTTCACTTCAAAAATTAAAATTGGTTTAGTAGTTTTTGAAGTTTATTTATATACGTAGAATTCAACAAACCTTAAATAGAAGAATAAATATAATAATAATAAATATTCACGGGAAAAATTGATGTAATCCCAAAGTAAGCAAATTATTTGCTTGTGTTATGGTGTTAGTCAACGATACTAATACGTAGAATACATATACAAATACTTTTACATAGAATAAACGCCCAAACCCGGAAATACAAACATTTATGCTCATCAACAAATGCTTGTCACTGTCGGAGATCGAACCCGAGCCCCGTCGATTGCGTAGTCAGGGTCGCTAACCACTCGACCATCGGGGCGGTCAAATGAAAGAAAAAGAAAGAAAGAAAAGAATGAAATTAATAACCTCAGAAGAAAAGTTTTTTGTAATGTTTTCAGAGCAACTTTAAAGTATAGACCATGTGCTTTTCGTTCAGATAGAGACGAGCGATTGACTAAATATGGTACTAACATGGTGACTACGAAATTGCAGTAACACTTTACCAAATTTACAGTCGTGTTCTGGTTGGGAGCGTAAACTGACTGAAAGTTTGTTGAATTTTTTGTGAATGAATCAACTTCAAAACTACCGAACTAAATAAAATTTTTGAAGCGAAAACTTTTGTAGGCGCGTTAAGTAATTTTTGGTATAGGAAAATCTTATAGGTTTACATCAGCAACATGTTAATGTTTAAGTTAAAATTATGATATTTTAAAATTGATTGTAATATTAAAAATTAAATGCTTGTCACAGTCGTGTTTCGGTTGGGAGCGTAAACTGAATGAAAGTTTTTTTGTATTCTTAGGCGCCCCATAGACCTACAATGACATTGCTCAATACTTTTATTGTGCAATAATATTAAATACCCCTTTGACTCCAAACGTTCAATAAATTCACTCAATAAAATTGACAAACCAGTCTGATCAATATTTTCGAGCGAACAACATGTCTGACGATGAAGTTTTAGCGGCAACCATGCTGGTGATTTAGTTAAATAAATCTCCATACAATTTTATACATTCAAGTAAAAACTCCCGTTCTTTATCTTTTATAGCATTCTTGCTCACCATTTTGCTTAAATTTACGATACGAACACACATTAAACACCGTGACTGACCGAACGCGACCACTCCAACCTCTGAAGTGAAAAATATTGTGCAATATTAAGCCTGCACAGTGCAAGAAAAAAATATTGCGCAATAAAAATTAAACTCGCTCAAACTTTCGTTCAATCATTGTGCGGTCTTCAATATTGACTCTAAACGGTCAATAGCATTACGCAATATGCAATATTATTGTAGGTCTATGGGGCACCTTAGTAAATTAATCAACTTCAAAGCTACCGAATCAATAAAAATTTTTAAAATGAAAACTTCTATAGGTGCGTTAAATTATTTTGGTAGAGGAAAATCTTATAGGTTCACGTCAGCAACGTGTTAATGTTTAAGATAAAATTATGATATTTAAAAATTGATTGTAATATTAAAAATTAAAATTTAATAATTTTGCCTTAAAAGTTAACATGTTAATGTAGTTTTGAAGTTTACTAATTTACGAAGAATTCAACAAACCTTAAATAAAATGGAAGATTGAAATTAATAACCTTAAAAGAATAGTTTTTTTTGTAATTGTTTGGGATCCACTTTAAAGTTTAGACCATGTGCTTTTCGGTCAGATAGAGACAAACGATTGACTAAGCATGTCACTACCATGGTGACTACTAAGTTGTAGCAACACTACCTATTCTTTACAAGCACACAAGCATTAACACTATTGTTACTAATAACTAATAAAACTGTTAATAGTGTTAATGTTTGTCACTATCGTGTTTCGGTTGGGAACGTACCTAAACCGGCAAACCTTGCAAGTACATAACCATCTCGACACATGGTTATTAACGCACTATTAACATAATATTTGGTGCATATAAGCGATGGTTGCCTCATTTCATCAGTAGAGCGGAGAGCAATCTGCTTGTTTGTTATCCTATGATATAAAATACTAGATTCATGATATAAAACTACAGTATCTATATACTACCCCTTTCCCCCTTGATTCCAAAAGGCTTAAAGAATTCATATCATCACTCCATCGGTTGGAATTATTATAATTTGTATATTATGTTTTTATTTACTGTTAGGAAGTTAAGTACACTCAGAAAGCTAAATACCCATTCAACCTTCCTTGTTAAGGTTTCCAAATTCAATACATGCATACTTACAGTAATCCAGCCTCGCATTTAAGGAAATAAGGCGAGGTTATCGTCTAGAAGTGCCAAACCACTCGTGTATGGCTTATCAAGGGAGAAGGTTCTCAATTTGACGCGTATATTTTTGTATGTTAGACCACGCATAACTTACAGAGTAATTCGATTTTCATTTTTCTTTCATTCAATCTTTTTTTTATATCATACATGCATTTAAATATCTAAAAGTAGGTTAAGGAACTATAAGGACCGCTGAAAACCAATCTTTTAGTGGTGCCAGGAGGTTTCACTTCGCAGTTTAGGTATATTTGGCCGCGTGTGACGCCTGGGCGGCGTATGGCATTGGGCTGTAGCTCCGCTCTCACTACAGTCGCGGTCACATTGCGCTCGGGCTAATAACATCAAATAGGTACAGAAACTTGTCAAGTGACAACCTCGTGCCGAGGTTCGAAGCTCGGTCATAAAACTGGGGCGCGCAAAGAAAATTCACGGTTCGTACGCGGTCAAAGTTTCAATTTTACTTGCAGGCGGGTAGCTTATTTTTGTATCCAAACCTGACTTTTGTTAGGGAGTGAATCTTCTGTACGGTAATACTATAATGTACTAGGCATACTGACCCGCCAAACGTTGTTCTGCCTTTTTAACTATTCTTATTTTTTTTATATATTTTCTCACCTTTTAAACCTTCCCTCGACTTAATCAATTAATTCTAAACCGAAATTAGCCCAATCGGTTCAGTCGTTTTCGAGTTTTAGCGAGCCTAACGAACAGCAATTGATTTATATATACATATATATATATATATATATATATATATATATATATATATATATATATATATATATATATATATATATATATATATATATATATATAGATGTGGTGGTACAACTGAGTAAAATTTAAGGACATAATATAATACTCAGTTTAAAGTAACAGTAGTATTAGTTAACGCGTAGCTTCTCCCGCTAGTAGAATAACGTATCGTCGATGCAGTTTTTTATACAAGTTTTCATTCCCTATTTCAACCTCTTAGGGGTAAATTATTAAAAAAAAGTAAGCTTATGTTTTATTCACGATCTTCAACTAATCCATGCAAAATTTCATTAAAATTGGTTTAACAGTTAAGCCATGAAAGCGTAACAGACACAGACATTTGCATTTGTAATATTAGTATGGATATTATATTAAACATCGCTGGGTATATTACGAGAATGATTCAACCCCAAAGTTAGCAAATCATTTGCTTGTGATATGGTTGTTAGTCAACTATAATAATCATAATAATACATATATAAAGATGAAATGTATTTGATAAATACACAAACCCAGTAATACAAACATCTATGCTTATAATATAAATATCTGTCCCTGTCGGGAATCGACTGCATAGTCAGGGTCGCTAACCATTCAACCAACAGACGAGGCGGTCATATTTCATACGAATAATTTACAAAGTGTGGTACATTTTGACATGAACAAAATTGATAATTGCACGGCAGCAAATTTTGTGCGTAAATATCCTTAGTCTTGAGTAAATAAGACTAAGTATATCTTAGTTCTCAGCGAGAGATACAAACGTAAACCGGGAAAATAACACATGGAGTATGACATTAAATAATTACAACCGTATATGTACACTCATCCATCCTCCGTTTAATTATTTTCTTCATGGATAAATAATATGGTTTGCTTTGTAATTTGTGAGTTTATATATATGTGTATATGTATATAATGGTAATAAAGCATCAAAATATTATTAAAGTAACTATTATTAGATTAATCTAGTGATGTGGATGCAATTCCTGAGGCAGTCGGATAATTCAATCTTGGATCTTTAATTCTAATTTAAAAAAAAAATTAAAAGCCGGTTGACCATCATAGTATCACATTAAATACGAACCGCCTCTGTGGTCTAGTGGTCCAGCGTTGGCGTAGACCACATGACGTCCCGGGTTCGATTCCCGGGTCGGGCACTTAAAAAAAAGTGTTTTTTCAGTTTTCTGATAAACACAAAGTTGCCCGGGATTGGAAAGTGCCCGGTTTGCGATAGGCTGCCACCTATCACATTTGTGGGACCAAGTATCTTCGGCTAATCGTGGGTGCACTTGTTGTACCTCTGCTTACCCCTTCGAATACCCCTTTAAATACGAACCAATAAACAAACAAACAAAAATTCGTCTTTTATTGGTATATTATACAAAAATAGAAGGTGGCATATTTGTGGAAAGTGTAAGGTGACATTTACACTTTCCACAAACATGCCACCTTCTACTGCCTTCCACCTCTCACTTCGGATGTTTCCACGGATTGAACTGGATACGCCTTTCAAGGCAATTTCTTATGATGTCAATGTCGCTTGCATTGACATAGAGAAATCCAGAGTTATAACACTTACCGATTAAATGAAATTACTCCAGAGGTATTCCTTAAAGCCTTAGCTTTTTATTCGACACGATAAAATAGCGCAATATGGCATATTTCTATTATTTTATGATATGATATGTCTACAAGCGTTATACGGCTACGCATTTTACGCCCAACGTACATGTGGTCTGTGCTTGTTTAATATTTTCATAAAATAGACCTTAATGTAGTACTATTATAAATCATCTATGCTTAGGGTTTTACACATGTAATTACATTATGCGAAAACAAACAATTGTTGTAATTTCAATCACTTCAATTTTACAAAAAAAATATCTGAAGTCGGGAAAATAATTTTAATAAGTTGTGTAGTGCTTAAGGCGATAGGTAATGCCAAACTACGAAATAGACACCTCTTTGAAAGCCTACTACTGCTAACCGATTGGTCCAATAATTAAAAAAAAATATGCATTATACGTATAATATAATTAAGTTTAAATTTTAAGTTCGTTTTTTCAAATTTTATTGTTATTTTTGACGGAAAAAAATCGAATATCTTTCTTATTTTTACACAAAAAATTGCTTATAACTTCCAAACTACTGTAACGATTTTGATGATTTTTTCTTTTTATTACAGACAATTTATTGCTTTATAAAATTTAAGTTCAAAATTTTACAAAATCATTATAGTGTGCTATTAAATCAATAAAAACCTTATTATTTAATTCGCGGACAGCGCTCGCGTCAAAAGTCAGTCTCCCGGTAGCGTTCATACGGGGAGGCTGTGTCGCATGTTAGCATGCTCCGCTCTCCATATTCGAGTCAAAGAGTAATAGTACAGATAGAGCGTTTGGCACAATAGTAAGATTGTGCCGTTTGGAAATTGAAGATTTCGTTTACGCTTGGATGTTTTTTTATAGTAGATAATGAGCTTGGACCGAGAGTCTGTTTTTTTTACAGATGTTGTTCTTATGATATAGACAAGGAATAAGAAAGGATTTTTTTAATTCATCCCCTAAGATGGTGAAATAGGGGGTGAAAGTTTGTTTGAAAGTCTGTCATTTTTGAGTTATTACAACTCAAATAGAATGATATGCCGTAATTAAATTATCCTTTAACTGAAAAAAAATTAAATATAAATTTAATATTTTTTGGAATTCTAGCCTATAGAGAGGTAAAAAGAGGCTTTAAAGTTTGTATCATAAATGAATTGTTTATTTATTGCATTACTATAAAATCTAAATTATTTTAATTTAGTATTTATGATTTTTAATACAATTAAGAAGTACGAATTTTTGGATTTTTTTAGTACTTATGCTCTTCAATCGAAATTGAAGAAACATGCATGTAATGTTCGAAGTTTCATCCATTAAAGGAGTAAAAGTGTGTGTTACAATTTATATGAAAAATCAAAGGTTTATGGTGAAAATAACTTGAAATTCGGCACTTATAATCTTCAACACAATTTAAGAATCATATAGTTGGGGATTTTTTAAAATTTTATTCCTTTAAGGGTAAAAAAAGCATTGATGTTTGTATAAAAAATAGATTGTTTATTGTAGAATATTGTAGAAATTATTTAAAACTTAGTATTTATGATTTTTAATACACTTAAATGAATACGAGTTTAAGGTTTTCAAATGTCATCTCTTCAAAGGATGAAAAAAGTGGTAAAGTTTGTAGAAAAAATAAAATATGTTTAATCAAAATCTCTTCAAATTTATTAGTCATGATCTTTAATTCAATTAAATAAACGTGCATGTAAGGATGCTGTAAGTTTTATCTCTTAAAGAGGTAAAAGAGGGTATTAAAGGGGCTGAAAGCTAGTACTTTATAAATAGTTTTGTTTGCGAGTAGACGCTGAATAATATTTTGAGACTATTCATGTTTACGCTTTCCTACGTTTACGCTTGAATGTTTTATTAGCTATAGATAGATAAGTATTTAGTTATGTTAGCCTCAGCCAGCCCTACCATAAAGATTAATGCCTAGACAGCATTTATTGTATTCACAGGGATATTATATTACGTGTGAACTAGGAACATCTTATGATTTACATGTAACATATGAATTCATTCAATTAGAACATCCAATTCTGTTCGGTTGTCTCACTAATATAATTTATAACAATTTAGAATAAAATCTTTTAAATTGTCTAATTAAGTTTGAGTCTAATAAATTTTATAGTTTTTAAAAACTAGTTTTTCGCTCCCGGAAACTTGACTGGCGCAGCCGGTAGGATTGGTCCCGGAAAGTGTTACGGTCCGTCGCGTTTTTGTCATCTAAATCTGATAGCTTCGTGAACGAGAGTCGTACATAGGGAGCAATCCAGAACCGAAAAAAATAAATAAGGCAAGCCGTGGAGAAGAAAATGATCACAGCAGCTGGTTGGTGAGTACAACTTTTCACCTTCCTTACCTGCCCGTTATTTCTGGAATCGAACCTTGTCCGTTATAACGTTATCTGGTTTAATTTAAGTACGAGTGTTATAAAAAGTACATAAGTACATATATGTGTGAAGTAAAGAAATATTAAAGAAATATATTTGTAATAGTAATTAATAAACAATTTTTCTTAGATATTACATATATAATATATAGTTAAACTTTTACAAAAAAAATATTAAAGGCTAGTTAATATCAATATCGCTATTAATTTTTATACTCTTTAAATTATTATAATTTAAGAATTTTGTATATTCGCATTTTATATATATACATATATAATATATAAAAAAAATGGAACAAATCACACTGATTCCTAGTGAATTTTTAAAACTTATCCCGCTATTTGGTGGAGATAAAAGACATTTAAACCTATATATAAGAAAATGCGAATATGTTATTGAAAAATTCAAAGGAAGCGAGGCGCAAAATTTATATGTTATGCATTGCGTTATGAGTAGGTTAGTGGATAACGCAGCTGCACTGATAAGCGAGCGTGAGGATATTGTTTCATGGTTAGATTTTAAAAATTTGTTAATCCAACATTTTGGGGATCCGCGTAATGAGGAGTGCATCGCAATTGAATTAGAAAGTTTAAAGATAAAGAGTCATGAAAGTTATCTAGAATTTTGTAACAGGATCCAATCTGTCCGTTCTACCTTATTGTCAAAAGTAAATATAATTAGTAGTGAAGAAATTAAACAGAGCAAAATCATAATTTATAATAACATGGCCCTCAATGTATTTTTATATAATTTACCCGAGCACATGGTCAGGATAGTCAGATTAAAAACGCCCGATACGTTAGAAAAGGCATTAAGTATAGTTTTAGAGGAAGTTAATTTTCAAGAGCAATATAGCGCGAAAAATAAATTGGGCACATCAAATAACATACCTAAAAATTCACAAATCTTTTCAAATTTTAAAAACAATTTTAATTTCCCCGTACTACAAAATAAGCCCGATAATTTTAAATTTGGTATACCACACCTTAATCAAGGACAGCAATCACAGCGCTTAGTTATGCCACCTAAACAAAATATGCCTCTGGGATATAAACCTAATTTTAACGCTAACCAACAATTCGGTTATAGGCCTAATTTTAATAATAATTTTGGTCTCTCATTTAATCAACAAAAAATGACACCACAGCAGTTTGGGCATTCAGCTCAAAAGTTTAGCAATCAGCCACTAAACCAGTTTGGTTATAAACCACCTCAACAATTGGGGTATAGACCACCATATAACTTCGGCTATAGGCCTACACAACCGCAAAATACTGACGTGTCAATGCGAACAGCACCACGTCCAAAAATAAATCAATTACATGAATTAAATTTAAATGAGGAACCTTCCCAATATTCAGACTATACTGAACCCCAAAATTATTATGACGATTATTATTTACATTCCGAGAACCACAATTATTGCGATGATTATGGCTCTCAGCCTATAGTGAGCGAAGAGACCTCTGACGCAAACGAACAGCCTTCTCAATCCGCCAATAGTGACATCAATGTAGAAAATTTTCATATAATAGCCTCAAGCTGCCTAAAGAAATAATAGAAATAAACTGTGACCCTAATTTAAAATTACCACATATATACATACCAGAAATAGATTCGAAATTCATGATAGACACTGGTAGCACACGATCATTTATACGACCTGATAAAGCACATAATTATTTTGCGCAATATATATATTATGAACCCTTTGAAGTTATTAGTACACATGCATCTAGCAGACACGGTGAAGTAATGCAAATACCATTATTACCAATTTTTAATTCTAATAGCTATCATAAATTTTACGTATATAATGTTGATTCTAAATACGATGGTTTAATCGGCAATGACTTATTAAAGCAATTAGACGCCATTATTGATTTGAAAAATAAAATACTAAAAATTAAAAATGCTGAAATACCTATTATATATAACGATGCTCATTATAAGATTCAACTACCGCCACGTTCGGAATTACGTGTTGCCCTACCAACAACACAGCATTCAGGTGACGCTATTTTAAATTATCTAGAATTCTGTAAAGGAGTAAGAATGCCTAGTGCGATAGTTAAATGTGTCAATGGTTATGCTAAAACAATTATCCAAAATACTTTAAACGAAGAAATGACTTTAACAATTACATCCCCTTTTGAAGTTAATAAGTATGAAAGAGCTGAATGTGAAGTTAATAATATGAAACATCTAAGTGAAATAGTCATAGATAAATTATTAGAACAGAATTTGAATAAATTACGATTAGAGCACATGAATGAGGAGGAAAGACAGCGTATTTATAATTTGTGTAGGGAATATAAAGATATATTTTACTGTGAGCAATTACCGTTATCATTCACTAATGAAGTTAAGCATTATATTCGAACTAAAAATGAAGACCCTATCTTTATTAAACCTTATAGACAAGGCCCAGTACAGTCTGAGGAAATAAAAAGACAGGTACAAAAACTTTTAGATGATAATGTCATACAAGAATCATTCTCCCCTTGGAGTGCCCCTGTACATCTAGTTCCAAAAAAAATGGATGCATCAGGAGAGCCTAAATATAGAATGGTAATAGATTACCGACGCCTTAACGAAATCACAATAGACGACAAATACCCTTTACCACATATCACAGATCTTTTTGACAAGTTAGGTAAAAGTACTTATTTCACAACGTTAGATTTAGCGAGCGGCTATCATCAGATAGAAATAAATGAAGGCGATCGTCACAAAACCGCTTTTAGCACACAATCAGGCCACTTTGAATTTCACAGAATGCCATTTGGTTTAAAGACCGCCCCGGCGACATTTCAAAGAACTATGGATAATGTTTTAAGAGGGCTACAGGGCATCCACTGCATGGTGTATTTAGACGATATAATTATATATTCTGCGAGCCTAAATGAGCACATAAATAGCTTAAGAACAGTATTTGATAGGTTACGTAAGACAAACTTAAAAGTGCAATTAAATAAATCCGAATTCCTCCGAAAAGAAGTGTTATATCTGGGTCACACCATTACGAAAGATGGCCTTAAGCCAAATGATGATAAAATTAAAGCTGTATTAGACTACCCAGTACCTAAAACTATTACAGAAATCAAAAGCTTTCTAGGATTAATAGGTTATTACCGACGGTTCATAAAAGACTTTGCAAAAATAACACAACCTTTAACTTCTTGTTTGAAAAAGCGCAATAAAATTATAATTGACGAAAATTTTATAGAAGCCTTTCAAAAGTGTAAAGAGCTACTAGTAAATGCACCCCTATTACAATACCCCGATTTCGATAAACCTTTCATATTGACGACAGATGCATCTAATGTGGCTTTAGGAGCAGTCTTGTCACAAGGATCTCTTGGTAATGATCACCCTATTGCCTATGCCAGTAGAACTATTAGTGACACAGAATCACGTTATAGTACAATAGAACGCGAATTATTAGCAATAGTTTGGGCTGTGAAACATTTCAGACCCTACCTATTTGGAAAGAAATTCACAATATATACTGACCATCGTCCATTAGCTTGGCTTTATTCTATAAAAGAACCAAATAGTAAATTGACTCGATGGCGTTTACGCCTACAAGAATACGACTTCGAAGTAATTTATAAAAAGGGCAAACAAAATACCAACGCCGATGTTTATCCCGAATAAAATTAAATGCAATAGAGTCTGACGATAAGGAATCCTTGGTGGTCCATGTAGATAAAAAGGAAAAACAACTACAGAAATATTTATCGAGCGTGACCAATAAAATCACTAGGTTAGCCGAGAATAAAAGTTCTGATGATGATAGTAAGACGATAACCATTTCCGATACATCCGCCACCGTTTCAGTGAGCCCTAATGAATTGGAATTTGAAGAACAGTATCCAATACCCTCAGTCTCTAGTAGTACGGAAACCGTACATTCAAATATACAATTAGATACCTCCGGAATTCCAATATTACATGAAGCAATTGACACAAAGCCCAACCAAATATTAGTATTCTCGTGGTTTAAAAATGAAATACAAGTTAAGGACTTATCAAGGCCAAAATATAAAATTTTAGAAGTATTCTTACCGTTAAATAATAAAGACCTAATTAGAGATTTTCTTAAGGAATATATACGCCCTAAAATAAAGTATTTCATTTATTTCGAAGAGAAGCAGCATAGGATAGACTTTTCAAATACCATTATCTCCTTATTTAAAAAAGACACAATTAATATGTTAGAATGCACAGAAAGAGTAGTTTACGTCGAAGATGAAAAAGAACAAAGGGCTATAATTTTAAAGTATCACGAAGGGAAAACATGTCACCGCGGTATTAAAGAAACAATGGCTAGGATCAGACGAGTGTATTATTGGGACAATTTACAAGACACCATATCGGCTATAATAAATTCATGCGAACTTTGTAATAAAATGAAATATGATAGGAAGCCCATAAAACCATTATTACAGCTAACACAAACCCAAGATGCCCCCTTTCAGGAAATTTTTATCGATTTGTTTAGTATAGAGGGTAGATATTATTTAACATTAGTAGATGTGTTTAGCAAATTGGGACAAACAATTGGTATAAGTAACCGGTCAACCCCTGAAGTAGTTCGTGCATTAATAAAATATTTTTCCTTTTATGGTGTTCCCAAAAGAATTTCATGTGACCCAGGCACTGAATTTAATAATATGCTCATGCGTGAACTAACAGATATGTATAAAATCGAATTACATATTACTACACCTAATAATCCCAACTCCACAGGAGTCATAGAGAGGTTCCATTCCACCCTTCTAGAGATATATAGACTAGCCAAATACGAGCAAAAGTTTACCGATGCGGCATCCGTGATGACGTATTCAATTATGACCTACAATAATACAATCCACAGCGTAACAGAACTCACACCGTTTGAAGTCGTCTTTGGTCACACTGACTCTAATAACATATTTAACATTAACTTTGAAAAATCTTATTTGCAACAATTACTTAAAGACCATGCTAAAAGAACCAAATATTTATATCAATATATTTCAAACAAAATGATAGAATTGAAGGATAAGGAAAGGAAAAGAAAAGGCGGTGACGGTAGTTTAGAGTTAAAGGAAGGAAATATAATTTTTGCCAAAGCAGTAAATACGCGTCAAAGCAAAGATAAACCTTTATATCAGAAAGCTCAAGTGAGTGGTCCTATAATGCGGAATACAGTACCCATTAAAATAGGTAATAGAAGGAGTAAAGTCCCTATTAAAAATATAAGACGCCCTCCACAGGTGGTGCGTGATAGTCCTGCTAGTGGTGAGGGACAGCCAGGCTCTTCAACTTCAAAAAATTGAAGGTAACCCAGGGTTATTGCCCGTGAGAAAAGGCCACTCCTATAGACAGGAAAATAAATGGGTTATTATTAAGGTATTAGATTTAGTAAGAATTTTAGAAGATTTAGAATATAATATAAATATCTATAAGGATTTTAGTAAACTAATTAATGTTAGTAAACCTTATCATAATGAGTTTAGCAATATAAAAACCCAAGTCGAATATATTAGAGACGCTACCATAGAAAAGTTTAGGCAAATTGTCCCCACTCAACGATTTAAACGAGGATTATTAAATCCCCTTGGATCCGTTATAAAATCAATAACTGGTAACCTAGATAATGATGATGCACTGCGATATGATAACCTTATACAAAATTTGTATAGCAAACAACATTTACTTCAAAAGAAAATTACATTAATAACCAAAATTATGGATTATCATATTAACAATACAGAAATACTTTATAACAATTCCTTAATTCAAAATGAGCGTTTGAAACGAGTAGAATTAATGATAAGAGATATTAATACGAAAGAAAATAATTCTATTTACTCTACTTATGTATTAAGCCTATTCACTACATTTATCAATAGCTTTCGTACGATATATATAACATTAAGTGAAATAGAAACTGCTCTAGCATTAAGTAAAGTCTCTGTATTACACCAATGTATAATTAATTCTACAGAATTGTTTAACACTTTATCTTATGTACAAAAATTTAATAATTTAGTTTATCCTGTATCAATGAGTAATTTAGTTAAAATAGAAAGAACATTGTCTGTAAAAGCGTACATTAAAGGAAACCAGATCACGTATATAATAGAGGTTCCCCTTATTGATAATAATACTTATGATTTTTATAAAATTTATTCATTACCTATCTTTGATCATCAAAAGAATAAAACTTACATTATCATTCCTGAATATCCCTTCCTTATGGTGAAAAGTTCAATGTACTTAGCAGTGGTTTCTCCGTGTCAAGCAATCTCCGATGATAATCAATACCTATGTACTGATAAGGAAATCGCACCGTACTCATTACCTACCTGTATGGAACAGTTGATGGAGTACCAGGCAGATACCTCACTTTGCATCCCTCGAGCAGTTCACATCGAGGATATTAAAGCTCAACGTCTTTCTTCATCTGACTGGATAGTATACTCTCGCTTTAATACTATAATTACTGATATATGTGGAGGCGAAGTAAATAAAACGCCAATAAAAGGAACATATACTTTAAAAACCGACCCTGGTTGCGAGATTACCTTAGGAACCATACACCTACGCCACTTACAAAACTCTTTTGGAGAAGTACCTTATGAAATAACGCCTCGAATAAAATTATCCAATGTAAAAATGGAAGATACAGATATTGTACCAATAGATATTAAAGGCGTTAACTTAGACGACATAAAACACCTTTCAACAGTCGTAAAATTACAGGAGATAAGTGCTAGTGATAGTGAAAAAGTGCAAATAATAAAGGTCAATAGTGTCAGTGTCGCAACCATCGTTCTTTATGTAATTTTCTGTATCTGTGTAATTCTAGTTTTGTATAAATTTAGAAATAAAATAAAATTAGCATTTAATAATCGCAACCCTCAGAAAATAAACATTTCTGATGGTTCCGAACTTAAGGGGGGAGGAGTTATGTTAGCCTCAGCCAGCCCTACCATAAAGATTAATGCCTAGACAGCATTTATTGTATTCACAGGGATATTATATTACGTGTGAACTAGGAACATCTTATGATTTACATGTAACATATGAATTCATTCAATTAGAACATCCAATTCTGTTCGGTTGTCTCACTAATATAATTTATAACAATTTAGAATAAAATCTTTTAAATTGTCTAATTAAGTTTGAGTCTAATAAATTTTATAGTTTTTAAAAACTAGTTTTTCGCTCCCGGAAACTTGACTATTTTGTCAATATTTTGTATAAATGTACAAAAATAAATAAAAAATAAAACATATAAACAACGAAGATAATTCAAGCAAGCGAATAAAAAGCAAAACTCTAAAGAAAAAAAAAAACTGGTACTATTTGAAGGTAGTAAGGACTTCGCAACTAAAAATAAATAAATTAAATATATTATACATACAAATAGTCTAAATAAATCAACTTATTTAGTAGTTTCCTCTATAAACATTAAATCAAATTATATATCTTCTTTTTTATTACGAGATATTGAAACAAAAACTAAGAAGCTAGTTAGTTTTAAAATATTATTCAAGAGATTATATTTAACCAAATCAAATTTTGAAAGTATCTTCACGCCCATATCCCCGGAGGGGTAGGCAGAGGTACAACAAGTGCACCCACGATTAGCCGAAGATACTTGGTCCCACAATGTGATAGGTGGCAAGCATATCGCCAAACGGGCACTTTCCAATCCCGGGCAACTTTGTGTTTCTCAAAAAACTGAAATAACACTTTTTTATGTACCCGACCCGGGAATCGAACCCGGGACCTCATGTGGTCAACGCCAACGCTGGACCACTACACCACAGAGGCGACAAATTTTGAAAGGTTTTGTTAAATATTAATTGTTGATTGTATGTATTAAAATAAAGTGCTACACGGGATGTATTGTATATTACAACACTTTCAAAGAAATAGGAAACGAAACTGTTATTATTGTGTAAATTGTTATATGATTTTTTGTCGATTATCGGTACATTTTTTTTCTTTAGATATTTATCGTTTTTCTAAAACGAATGTATATGTAATCGATAAATGAGCGATTACTGGTTATTGGTTTTGAGTTTGACAACATTCAGTCGATTCATGATGATAAAAGTTCATATAGGTGAACAAAAATGTTAAAACGTAGGTATCTGCATTCACTGTAAATACTCTTTGACGTTGGAGCAAGCTAGCGCGCGATATAATTTTTGCGCTGCTCCTGTCAGAAACTCAAGGTCGTTCGCAGCTGTAATCGCCTTAACGCACCTGAACATTCCAGAACTTTTATAAGTTTGAGAATTAATTAGAGTGCCTTGCGTAGTTACTTCAAATCGAACAAATAAAACTTTAAGAGACGTGTAACAAGTTTTACCCAAATATCTGCAATGCAAAGCGCAAAACTTGGAAAATTGCATAGAGCAAATGACTAAAAGACTTAAGATTTGTGACATTTAGTGAGCAGTTTTAAAGTTCAATTTACATACTGGAAGGTAAAAGAGATCATTCCTTTTTAGATAATAAACTTATTGCTAAGAAATTGTGTTACAGGAGATGATCTGAATTTTCTAAAAACCGCTCAACCCTGCTCCTCCTACTAATAAGGCTCTCGATTGTGACTGATGACAGCATGTTAGTAATTAAATTATTGTGGAGTTTTTTTTTTATATTATTAGATAGCAAACAAGCAGATGGTTTACTTGATGGAAAATAAACCATCGCATATATACACCAAAAATGTTAATGATGCACTGATAGGCGGAATGGCAATGCCACACACATAAGTCTACCTTACCCTCTAAACTGGAACACGTTAGTGACAAGCATTGACGCTATTACCGCAGGAATAGGTAAGGCAGTGGTAGCAACCCGAATGAGATATTGCGGAATTCTACCATCTAGTAGTCACGATCGTAGTTACATATTTAGCCAATCGGTTGAATTTATCGACCTGCCTGGCAGAACGGCAGTTGGTCTATTGTTTAAAGGAGCTCGGACCTACACGAGAGGCAAAGGAGCTCGGACACGGGGGAAAGTTGTGTGTGATTTAACCCGGAAATTTGCTTTTAGCTTTGCTTGCTTTTAAATTTGCTATGCATTAAGATTATATACTTATATGAACTTTTGAGTATTTATGTGTGTAGGTGTGTGTATGTAAATATGTGTGGGTGGTTGTTACTACTTGAGATCTCAACAATTGAACGGCTAGAAATAAATTTTGTACACAAGTTTGCTAGTATTGATCAAGGCTCTTTAAGAAAAAGCCAATTGGTAATTATAACGCGCAAGTACAAAGAGCTAAATAGGCCCGATTTTATTGTTTGAGCTCAGAACATTTAAAATTGATCTATTTGGACGAGCTTCAGTACCAAGTATTTACAGTATCTACTTAACAAACGCTAATGGCAGCTGTACTAGCAGATTCGAAGAAAACAATAAGATATTCTATACTTTCCATCGTCGGCACTTGGTGAAATTCCATTGTTACTAGACACTTTTACTATCCCACTTGTACATCAATTTCACTTTACACAATTTTAATTATATTACTCGACCGGTTTCACTTTTTAAAGCATCTTCAGGATGTAATATACTTAACTGATTATTATTGACTGTTGTGGAATATAAACAAACGTAAATATTGATTTTAAAAGGGTAAGCTTAAATATCGCTCCCAGGTGTTGTCAGCCTTATCAATTTTGCCCAACAATGTGGGAAATTTTAATTTACAATTATATTGCACTAATTTATAACTATACTTATGGATACAAAAATGTCAATTAAATAATTAATTATGCTATATAAATAATGTCAAGTAAAACAAAATAAAATAAAATAAAAATAGATTAACACACCTATTTCCTATTACACAGTTATTTATGTCAAAGATGAGTAAAAATAATTATCACTAAGTAAATAAAAATGAAAAATGTTTAAATGTCAAATTAATAATATAAATTAAAATATTTAAACTAAAATAATAACAATAAAACAGAATAATTATCGAAAATGTCAAATTGAAATTGCATTAAAAAAGAAAAAAAGAAAAAAGAAAAAATTATTACATTGCATTACGTTATAATTAATAATTATTTTTACTTTTAGTACATATTTGTGCCTATATAAATATTAATAAGGGTTTAACAAAGGAGAAGTATTGAGCTCCGTTTAGTCATTTAAGAGTCTTTGTTCACCTTTGTGTCGATTAATTTCAAGCGCTTCTAAGGCATTGAGCCTTCTACCTTTGCTGCAGAAATGTAGTATTTTTAAATTTTTTGTACTATCAAAGGTATGACCTTCTTTTATAAGGTGTTGCGCAAAGGTAGAATCACCCTTGCCCGAGCGCCAACTTCGAAGGTGTTCTTTAATTCTAGTTGAAAACGACCTTCCGGTTTGGCCAATGTATATCGCATTGCAACTCTCACATGCCAATTGATACACACCACTTCTTGACTCCTTAGATATTTCTTGTTTGTTATTATATATAAGAGATTTTAGTGATTTAGTGGTATAGAAAGTAGGTGTGCAGTCTTTTAGCAACCGTGAGGTTCTATATGATATCCGTCCTAAAAATGGTAATCGTATATATCTTTGTTGATTTTTTCTTGTATTTTGTTGTCCTGAGTAGAGAGAACTGGCGATTAGTTTCCTTCTTCTTTTCTTTACTAATGAATCAATTAGACTCGGTCTGTATCCATTATTTTTCCCTATTGCTTTAATAGTATTTAACTCCTCGTGGAAATTCACCTTGCTTAGAGGGACTGACAACAATCTGTGTATCATAGAATTAAAGGCGGCATATTTATGGCTTAGTGGATGATGTGACTCTGCTGGTATTATATTGTCACAGAACGTTTCTTTTCTATATATTTTGAAAGAGTGCTTGTTTTTAATAAGTTTAATGGTTATATCTAAATAATTAATTTCATTACGTCCTATCTCCATTGTGAATTTAATATGACTATCCAACGAATTGATGTATGTCAAAAACTCATGGAGTAAATCTTCTGGACCAGTCCAGACACACAAAACATCGTCAACATATCTATACCAATACAAGATATATTGAATGAAATTGTTTTCTTTAAACACCAAATTTTCAAATTTGTTCATAAATATTTCAGAACACAAAGGAGATAGAGGACTTCCCATTGCTAATCCTTCGGTTTGTTTATAAATCTTATTATTGTACAGAAAATAATTTTGTTCTAGACAGATGTCAAATATATGATCGAGGTCCACGATTTTTTGTGGTTCTACTAATGCTTTCGTCATAACCTCATGGATAGCTTCTTTACACTTTGAAATTGAAATACTAGGAAACAGATTTTGAACATCAAAGGAAACTAAGATGCCACTATCGGGTGTATATATGTTTTTAATTTTGTCCACTAAATCTAAACTATTTTTCACCGAATACTGAGACTTAAATTTAGTTAATTCTTTAAATATTCTATTTGTTTCGGCAGCAATACGATAGGTAGGGGCATTAGTATATGACACCACCGGTCGAATCGGTGTTCCTTGCTTATGCAGTTTGAAGTACCCATGGAGTCGTGGAATTTGGGGATTCATTATCTTGTATTTATATGTGTCTGATGAAGAAAATATGCTGTTAGCTGAAGCAAGTGTATCTTTTACTAAATCATTATATTTCTTCGTAGGGTCATGTTTAAGTACTTCAAATTTCCCCTTGTCTAAAAACTCTTGTATTTTGTCATCATATTGCTTTTTTGTCGTAACTACAAGTGTGTTGCCTTTGTCTGCTTTAGTGATAACAAGATTGTTGTCTTTAACCTTTTGCTTGATCGTTTTTAGAATTTTCCACTCGTTGTTGTTAGACTTATGACCGTTTAGCGTTCTATTTGATATATCATGTTTTATTTCTTTATTTAAAATATATTTAGTAGTTTTGTCATTTGTTGCTATATCCAAATCAATTGATAAAATTTCTAAGTCCTTCTTATTATTTTTAAATTTTGGGCAATATTTAGGACCTTTTTCCAGTAATGACATTTCTTCAGTGCTGAATAAGATGTCAGTAGTATTGTATACCCTATTATAAAACTGTTTCTGATTTATATCCCTATATGGTGAATTAGTTTTCGGTTGTTGTTTCTGTTGTTTTTTAAGGTTATCTAGTTTCTTGCAATGTTGTTTATGGATTTTGGCAGACAAATTTACTTTTGTTTCATACACTTCTTGCAACAAAATATCTAATTCAACGTTATTTAATCTCCTGTGAAGTTCTATATGGGCTACTTTAATGTGGGAGCCTAGGTTATTGCGCTGACAATACAGAGCTTTTAATTCTTTATTTAACCAACTTCTTTTTGTATCCTCTATAAGATTTTGAACATATAACTTTGAATTCTTACTTTTTAGATTATTATTAATATAATTTGGAATAAGTTTATGTTTTTTACAGTTACTATTGAACCAAAGGTGTTCATTTACCTTCATAAATTTAAATTTTAACTGCTTGTAGATGACGATAAGTTTGGCCGTATTTGCCGTTTTAATATATTCTATACTTTCCATCGTCGGCACTTGGTGAAATTCCATTGTTACTAGACACTTTTACTATCCCACTTGTACATCAATTTCACTTTACACAATTTTAATTATATTACTCGACCGGTTTCACTTTTTAAAGCATCTTCAGGATGTAATATACTTAACTGATTATTATTGACTGTTGTGGAATATAAACAAACGTAAATATTGATTTTAAAAGGGTAAGCTTAAATATCGCTCCCAGGTGTTGTCAGCCTTATCAATTTTGCCCAACAATGTGGGAAATTTTAATTTACAATTATATTGCACTAATTTATAACTATACTTATGGATACAAAAATGTCAATTAAATAATTAATTATGCTATATAAATAATGTCAAGTAAAACAAAATAAAATAAAATAAAAATAGATTAACACACCTATTTCCTATTACACAGTTATTTATGTCAAAGATGAGTAAAAATAATTATCACTAAGTAAATAAAAATGAAAAATGTTTAAATGTCAAATTAATAATATAAATTAAAATATTTAAACTAAAATAATAACAATAAAACAGAATAATTATCGAAAATGTCAAATTGAAATTGCATTAAAAAAGAAAAAAAAGAAAAAAGAAAAAATTATTACATTGCATTACGTTATAATTAATAATTATTTTTACTTTTAGTACATATTTGTGCCTATATAAATATTAATAAGGGTTTAACAAAGGAGAAGTATTGAGCTCCGTTTGGTCATTTAAGAGTCTTTGTTCACCTTTGTGTCGATTAATTTCAAGCGCTTCTAAGGCATTGAGCCTTCTACCTTTGCTGCAGAAATGTAGTATTTTTAAATTTTTTGTACTATCAAAGGTATGACCTTCTTTTATAAGGTGTTGCGCAAAGGTAGAATCACCCTTGCCCGAGCGCCAACTTCGAAGGTGTTCTTTAATTCTAGTTGAAAACGACCTTCCGGTTTGGCCAATGTATATCGCATTGCAACTCTCACATGCCAATTGATACACACCACTTCTTGACTCCTTAGATATTTCTTGTTTGTTATTATATATAAGAGATTTTAGTGATTTAGTGGTATAGAAAGTAGGTGTGCAGTCTTTTAGCAACCGTGAGGTTCTATATGATATCCGTCCTAAAAATGGTAATCGTATATATCTTTGTTGATTTTTTCTTGTATTTTGTTGTCCTGAGTAGAGAGAACTGGCGATTAGTTTCCTTCTTCTTTTCTTTACTAATGAATCAATTAGACTCGGTCTGTATCCATTATTTTTCCCTATTGCTTTAATAGTATTTAACTCCTCGTGGAAATTCACCTTGCTTAGAGGGACTGACAACAATCTGTGTATCATAGAATTAAAGGCGGCATATTTATGGCTTAGTGGATGATGTGACTCTGCTGGTATTATATTGTCACAGAACGTTTCTTTTCTATATATTTTGAAAGAGTGCTTGTTTTTAATAAGTTTAATGGTTATATCTAAATAATTAATTTCATTACGTCCTATCTCCATTGTGAATTTAATATGACTATCCAACGAATTGATGTATGTCAAAAACTCATGGAGTAAATCTTCTGGACCAGTCCAGACACACAAAACATCGTCAACATATCTATACCAATACAAGATATATTGAATGAAATTGTTTTCTTTAAACACCAAATTTTCAAATTTGTTCATAAATATTTCAGAACACAAAGGAGATAGAGGACTTCCCATTGCTAATCCTTCGGTTTGTTTATAAATCTTATTATTGTACAGAAAATAATTTTGTTCTAGACAGATGTCAAATATATGATCGAGGTCCACGATTTTTTGTGGTTCTACTAATGCTTTCGTCATAACCTCATGGATAGTGTAACAGACTTCATCTATCCCTTAAGAGGTTTAGTGTAATAAAAGAAAATAATAAGAATCTATACTATTTTTTTTTGTTAAAAATATGTCTGAATTATGTTTAATAAATAATATCAATGGAATTAAAGACGAAAATAAATAAAGAAAACTAATTCTCAATAATATATAAGACCTAAGATATAAACATATAAAACCTTAAAAAGGGAATGACAGGAAAGAAAATTGGAGGATATAGAAAAAATAATGAGGGGATTGAAAAAAAATGGAAAAATGGAAAGAAAACGGGGGATTTGTTTTAAAGTTCTGGACGTTATAAAAGGGATTCTTCGTTTGAGACAATAATATAGATATATCAGGGATATTCCGGAGTGTAAATAATAATATAAATACTCTTAATGTGAGAAAAGGGATTGGTAAAAAATTTATTGATCAAAAACCGTGAGTATGTAGAATAGAGATTTATTCAGGGATTACGTATGTACTTATGCAACTTCGTATTTGATATGGTAGTCGTTGAGTTTATTTAAATCCAGCAGTATTGGTAGAATGTAGTTTTATTAGAAGGTAAATCTTTTGAATGTTGAATATACAATTTTAATAAACATATTACCGATAAATATGTGATTAGGTTTACAAGAATGAATTTGTGCAAAATGTTGTGTAAAGGTGGATCGATCCTTGACTGAGTGAAGAATGTTTGTTGTATGAAGAAAGGAAATTATTTATTTTAAGGAATAGCTGTTGAAAAGATGTTTTTAAATGTTCTTTTCTTTCCATAAAAATGTGAGCAATGGTTGTGGAGCAATTGCTGTCTTACAGTTTTGCAGCAGGGCTGCTAATCAAGACGCAGGATAAATCGGAATTCTAAACAACACAGGTGATGTAGTTTTCCAATTTAAATTAAATTAAATTTGTATAACAATACAAGACTACAATTTAAGTTTGTATAACTATACAAGACTAAGTAATGGCTTTACTTTATCAAATTTCAGTGCTTGACGGATAACAGTTTATTAATTAATTAGGAAATGGATTTATGGACTTAATTATATGTATATAGATTTTCATCATCGGTATTTAAAGGAAACCCATTGCCTTTAGACACTATTATTATTATACCTATACCTTGCAAGTGACTAAGATTGCTATGTTTGTTAATTTTCATATAATATAAAGAAAAGGCTTTATATTATCAAATTTCAGGACATGTTGGCAAGACAGTTTATTATTTAACTAGGAAATAGAAATAAATGACTTAATTACTTTATATTATACCTTTATCGTCGGCAATTGGAGGAATCCCGTTGTCTCTAGACACTTATTATTGGATCTATACCTTACAATTGGCTAATATTGCTATGTTTGTTTATTTTTCACAGGAATAAGTAATGGCTTTGCATTATCCAATGCCAAAAGCATGTTGGCTAAATAGCTTATTAACTAACAAGGAATAGATTTATGTGCTTTAATTGTTTATACTATACTTTTACCATATGCATTTGAACTATCATTATTGCATCTTTACCTTACAAATGGCCGATATTGCTATGTTTGTTTATTTTTCATAGGAGTAAGAAATGGCTTTGCATTACCAAATTCAAAAGCATGTTGGCTAAATAGCTTATTAATTAGGAATAGATTTAAGTGCTTTAACTACTTTAAATTATACTTTTCATCTTCGTCATTTTGAAGGAATTCCATTGTTAGATACTAATACTACTGCACCTGAATTAATATTATCAACTAGTTTCAACGTACAACCCGCAACATTATAGAAGCGAATCCCGCTGGATCACTAGATTTTCCCGGGATAATAAATAGCCTATGTGCTAATCTAAGTCATCAACTATCTGTGTGTAAAATTTCATTCAAATCCGTTTCGAAGTTTTGCGTGCGGTTTTATCTTTTAAAATCTACTAACTGGTGATAACTACCACATATCTTTATAGATGAGAACCGGCTAGGAAGTTCCTAGAATAATTTCCATAGTACAGTTGATCCTGCTTGTTATTTAAACTTTAGGGATCGAGAGCTGATTCCTTTGGAGTCTTCGAGGCCGCGTGGGGGCGACTTCTTAGCTGTCGTCGGAGCTGAATGCTGAATTACTGTAGGTTTGTTGCAGAGTTGGAGGTATGGCAAATACGATTTTAATTTCTGCATTGTTATAATTTTGGGCAGTTATAATCTTTTTTATGAAGGAACAATTAGGTGATAGGGTAGGGCGTGTAGATATTAGGTGGAAGAACTGATGCTTTAATATATTGAGGAATTTAAGGAATACTTGTTTATTATTGCCTTTCAATTAAAACTAGGTGATTCAAGCTTAGGAAATATTTATTATAGAAACTTTCTCTAGTTAAAATGATTACTTGAATTAATGCTTCAAATTGGATTAGGAGGAAGTAGGATCTTTTAGGAATTGAAGGCAGAAGGTCTATTACTGTAGGAATAATATATTACAACCAATAAGTGGGGGCATAAATCTACACAAAATTCACACGAAAACCTACCTTAATATGAATTATTAAAATTATGAAATGTTAATACGAATTATTATATCCTATTATAAAACTAAATATTAGCTAATACGTAAATTGATTGCATAGGCCAGTCTCTTAAAATCAAATCTTCATAAAACATTATTTTATTTACAATCAAATTTAAAACCGAGTACAAATATTAAACGAGATAATCACAAACTAATACAAATTACTCTCTTCGTGTCTAACAAAGGAATAATTAATATAAACTGAATTGTTGAATTAAATTTGGAGCGAAAATCTTAAATGACTTTAATAAAGCTTCAGGGAGTTAGAGTGCAAGAGAGGAATGAATGAACTTTAGTCCAAACGTATTATGTTTATTTAACCATATTTTGTATAAATTATTTACTTAATTTAATTAATTATTTATTTATTTTATTCTTATTTTATATTATTTATATAGGGATTTAGGAGGATAGGAATTATAATATTAAACTTCTTTATCAAATTAATTCTTTTGGATAATTGAAATATTATTGTTTATAGTGACAGTGCATAACAGATCTTTTAGTAAGATAGGAAGTTTACTAAATAAATCTGAAATTAAGGTTAATTACTAATTTTGGATTAGATATTTTTACCTTTTACCTTGGTAAATAGATCATGTCATCTTCATCTCACGGGAATATCGACTTTACGAAGGCAACAAGTTGTGCTGGGTGTATCTATATAAAGACATACATGTAATGTTGTCATTATGGTCATCTTCTCTTCACCAGTGCAGACACACGGTTAATATGCCCCTCTGTCGTGAGCAAGGTGTTTGGGGCGATAACCCAGATAAACACCCAACTATACCGCCAAGCAAAGTTGATCCATTTTCATATCTAATCATCTCAGACATGAACTATTTTACAGAACTAGAGTTATTTGTCTAAATTGTTTATCTGTATATATTCAAGTATTAACTTGGATTCCATGATTGAATCTCTACATCATAAAGATTGTACAAATGAACTTTACTTATGATTATTCGGGTGGCTAGACGTTTCATAATACTGTTCACTTAAAGCAACAATAGATCTAATAAGCGTTGATTTCTAAAAGTTCAGACCTTATTAAATTCCGAAATTTGATTAAATAGAAATTGAAATAAGTGTAATAGAACTCTAATAGTCTGGAGAAGATATAAATAACTTAGTTTCTTTGGAAAACGAGTATAAGACGAATTGTTTGGATTCTAAGATGTATTGAGTATTCAATCACAATATTAAAGAGTTCAAAGATCTTACTAAATTTCATCTATAACTTCAAATTCGATTAATAAGTAATATTTCATTGCTTGTGGTGACTATAAATTATTAGGGTTATAGGAGGAAATTTGACTATAATATCTTTAGAACAAAGGTTAATTTCTAGTTCAGTAATAATTTATTTTAATTATTTGGCTTTTTGATTGGACCATACCTTTCGTCACAAGGTAGTGTCGACTTTGCGAAGGCATCAGGGTTGTATGCATGTCGCATGCATTGTGTATATCTATATAAAGACACATATAATATTGTCGTTATGGTTATCTCCTCGTTACCAGTGCGTGGTATTCGGATAAGCCCTACCACAAACAGTGTATTCAGAGGGTTAACCCAGATAAACACCAACTATCTATCGCCTAGCAAAGTTGCTCTATCTACATAACTAATCAAATCTTCAACCAGGTATGAGCTACACCACAGAGCTGGATATATTAAATTGCTTGTTTTAATGTATTTTTATACATTAACCTGAGTTCATTTGACTTTCGTCATAAGGATTATCTTAATTGATTTTACTTATGAAATTTTTATGATTTGGATTATTTTAAGTTCATTGCGAGCAATGATTACTTTTATATATGTTTATTTATCGCGTACCGACTATTAATGTTTCGGTATTGTGATTGAAGACAACATATTATCTTGTCTTAGTTTTGTCAAGTAATTGTTAAAACAGACTTGCACAAACTTTAATTCTATACTTGAGAAACATATTTATTATTTGGCCTTTTGACTGTGCTCAATACAAATGATGCACCTTTGTCATGCCAATATTTATTTATTATTTTGTTACTGTTTGTTACTAAAATAACAACAGTATATATTTTTATCAACATTTACTTACTTCAAGTCACTGCTTAATTGTATACTTGAGAAATATATTTATTGTTTGGCCTTTTGACTGTGCTCAATACAAATGATGCACCTTTGTCATGCCAATATTTATTTATTATTTTGTTACTGTTTGTTACTAAAATAACAACAGTATATATTCTTATCAACATTTACTTACTTCAAGTCACTGCTTAATTGTATACTTGAGAAATATATTTATTATTTGGACTTTTGACTGTGCTCAATATAAATGATGTACCTTTGTCATGCCAATATTTATTTATTATTTTGTTACTGTTTGTTACTAAAATAACAACAGTATATATTTTTATCAACATTTACTTACTTCAAGTCACTGCTTAATTGTATACTTGAGAAATATATTTATTATTTGGACTTTTGACTGTGCTCAATATAAATGATGCACCTTTGTCATGCCAATATTTATTTATTATTTTGTTACTGTTTGTTACTAAAATAACAATAGTATATATTTTTATCAACATTTACTTACTTCAAGTCAATGCTTAATTGTATACTTGAGAAATATATTTATTATTTGGCCTTTTGGCTGTGCTCAATATTAATGATGCACCTTGGTCATGCCTATACTCATCAACTTCCAAACAATGTATTCACATATTTGGACATTAAACTATATGGTTATCATTTTGTGAACCCACAACAGTAATGCCTATCTGCCATTAACTTGGCTCTTCATAATATATTGATTTTCTCTTTGAGATTAAGGACTTTAGTTCCTTTTAGTTTCAATATATTTCTGGGGAATACGCTAGGATGGCCTTCAGTCGGCATGGTATTCACACATGTGAGGCGAGGCGGCGCCTCTTACATATCCCACAATAATAAAATTGCGACACTAAAGTGCTTTACAACTCCCATCCTAAATATTACAATAATTTTGTTCATATATTCCATACTACCGTACTTCTTTCCTTTAAATGAAGACAATGTAATTATTAATATCATCATATTGCTCTCTTAAACTATATATTTTATTATGTATTTTATGTATATTATATTACCCCCTTCCTTAAAGTCAAATATCTTTATTATATATTTATGTACTTATGTAATATATTACTCCCTTTCTTAAGCCAAATATCTTCAATATATTAAATTTTAGTCCTTATATTTCCTAATAAAGTATGATTGTTTATAAGAGATGAAGTGTACCTTTGAAAAGAATGAATGGGTAAACTATATAATACAAAATGGGTCTATAAATTAACACTAGATGAATCATTTGGCCAGATAATATGATTATAACTCTGTTGACTCCTTTATAAACGAAATATAACAGACAATCTTGTTATATTTAAAATGTGAGTTTAGAGGGTCTTCGGGAGAGGTTGTTACAATAGCTTCTTTACACTTTGAAATTGAAATACTAGGAAACAGATTTTGAACATCAAAGGAAACTAAGATGCCACTATCGGGTGTATATATGTTTTTAATTTTGTCCACTAAATCTAAACTATTTTTCACCGAATACTGAGACTTAAATTTAGTTAATTCTTTAAATATTCTATTTGTTTCGGCAGCAATACGATAGGTAGGGGCATTAGTATATGACACCACCGGTCGAATCGGTGTTCCTTGCTTATGCAGTTTGAAGTACCCATGGAGTCGTGGAATTTGGGGATTCATTATCTTGTATTTATATGTGTCTGATGAAGAAAATATGCATAAATATGCCGCCTTTAATTCTATGATACACAGATTGTTGTCAGTCCCTCTAAGCAAGGTGAATTTCCACGAGGAGTTAAATACTATTAAAGCAATAGGGAAAAATAATGGATACAGACCGAGTCTAATTGATTCATTAGTAAAGAAAAGAAGAAGGAAACTAATCGCCAGTTCTCTCTACTCAGGACAACAAAATATAAGAAAAAATCAACAAAGATATATACGATTACCATTTTTAGGACGGATATCATATAGAACCTCACGGTTGCTAAAAGACTGCACACCTACTTTCTATACCACTAAATCACTAAAATCTCTTATATATAATAACAAACAAGAAATATCTAAGGAGTCAAGAAGTGGTGTGTATCAATTGGCATGTGAGAGTTGCAATGCGATATACATTGGCCAAACCGGAAGGTCGTTTTCAACTAGAATTAAAGAACACCTTCGAAGTTGGCGCTCGGGCAAGGGTGATTCTACCTTTGCGCAACACCTTATAAAAGAAGGTCATACCTTTGATAGTACAAAAAATTTAAAAATACTACATTTCTGCAGCAAAGGTAGAAGGCTCAATGCCTTAGAAGCGCTTGAAATTAATCGACACAAAGGTGAACAAAGACTCTTAAATGACCAAACGGAGCTCAATACTTCTCCTTTGTTAAACCCTTATTAATATTTATATAGGCACAAATATGTACTAAAAGTAAAAATAATTATTAATTATAACGTAATGCAATGTAATAATTTTTTCTTTTTTCTTTTTTTCTTTTTTAATGCAATTTCAATTTGACATTTTCGATAATTATTCTGTTTTATTGTTATTATTTTAGTTTAAATATTTTAATTTATATTATTAATTTGACATTTAAACATTTTTCATTTTTATTTACTTAGTGATAATTATTTTTACTCATCTTTGACATAAATAACTGTGTAATAGGAAATAGGTGTGTTAATCTATTTTTATTTTATTTTATTTTGTTTTACTTGACATTATTTATATAGCATAATTAATTATTTAATTGACATTTTTGTATCCATAAGTATAGTTATAAATTAGTGCAATATAATTGTAAATTAAAATTTCCCACATTGTTGGGCAAAATTGATAAGGCTGACAACACCTGGGAGCGATATTTAAGCTTACCCTTTTAAAATCAATATTTACGTTTGTTTATATTCCACAACAGTCAATAATAATCAGTTAAGTATATTACATCCTGAAGATGCTTTAAAAAGTGAAACCGGTCGAGTAATATAATTAAAATTGTGTAAAGTAAAATTGATGTACAAGTGGGATAGTAAAAGTGTCTAGTAACGATGGAATTTCACCAAGTGCCGACGATGGAAAGTATAGAATATATTAAAACGGCAAATACGGCCAAACTTATCGTCATCTACAAGCAGTTAAAATTTAAATTTATGAAGGTAAATGAACACCTTTGGTTCAATAGTAACTGTAAAAAACATAAACTTATTCCAAATTATATTAATAATAATCTAAAAAGTAAGAATTCAAAGTTATATGTTCAAAATCTTATAGAGGATACAAAAAGAAGTTGGTTAAATAAAGAATTAAAAGCTCTGTATTGTCAGCGCAATAACCTAGGCTCCCACATTAAAGTAGCCCATATAGAACTTCACAGGAGATTAAATAACGTTGAATTAGATATTTTGTTGCAAGAAGTGTATGAAACAAAAGTAAATTTGTCTGCCAAAATCCATAAACAACATTGCAAGAAACTAGATAACCTTAAAAAACAACAGAAACAACAACCGAAAACTAATTCACCATATAGGGATATAAATCAGAAACAGTTTTATAATAGGGTATACAATACTACTGACATCTTATTCAGCACTGAAGAAATGTCATTACTGGAAAAAGGTCCTAAATATTGCCCAAAATTTAAAAATAATAAGAAGGACTTAGAAATTTTATCAATTGATTTGGATATAGCAACAAATGACAAAACTACTAAATATATTTTAAATAAAGAAATAAAACATGATATATCAAATAGAACGCTAAACGGTCATAAGTCTAACAACAACGAGTGGAAAATTCTAAAAACGATCAAGCAAAAGGTTAAAGACAACAATCTTGTTATCACTAAAGCAGACAAAGGCAACACACTTGTAGTTACGACAAAAAAGCAATATGATGACAAAATACAAGAGTTTTTAGACAAGGGGAAATTTGAAGTACTTAAACATGACCCTACGAAGAAATATAATGATTTAGTAAAAGATACACTTGCTTCAGCTAACAGCATATTTTCTTCATCAGACACATATAAATACAAGATAATGAATCCCCAAATTCCACGACTCCATGGGTACTTCAAACTGCATAAGCAAGGAACACCGATTCGACCGGTGGTGTCATATACTAATGCCCCTACCTATCGTATTGCTGCCGAAACAAATAGAATATTTAAAGAATTAACTAAATTTAAGTCTCAGTATTCGGTGAAAAATAGTTTAGATTTAGTGGACAAAATTAAAAACATATATACACCCGATAGTGGCATCTTAGTTTCCTTTGATGTTCAAAATCTGTTTCCTAGTATTTCAATTTCAAAGTGTAAAGAAGCTATCCATGAGGTTATGACGAAAGCATTAGTAGAACCACAAAAAATCGTGGACCTCAATCATATATTTGACATCTGTCTAGAACAAAATTATTTTCTGTACAATAATAAGATTTATAAACAAACCGAAGGATTAGCAATGGGAAGTCCTCTATCTCCTTTGTGTTCTGAAATATTTATGAACAAATTTGAAAATTTGGTGTTTAAAGAAAACAATTTCATTCAATATATCTTGTATTGGTATAGATATGTTGACGATGTTTTGTGTGTCTGGACTGGTCCAGAAGATTTACTCCATGAGTTTTTGACATACATCAATTCGTTGGATAGTCATATTAAATTCACAATGGAGATAGGACGTAATGAAATTAATTATTTAAATATAACCATTAAACTTATTAAAAACAAGCACTCTTTCAAAATATATAGAAAAGAAACGTTCTGTGACAATATAATACCAGCAGAGTCACATCATCCACTAAGCCATAAATATGCCGCCTTTAATTCTATGATACACAGATTGTTGTCAGTCCCTCTAAGCAAGGTGAATTTCCACGAGGAGTTAAATACTATTAAAGCAATAGGGAAAAATAATGGATACAGACCGAGTCTAATTGATTCATTAGTAAAGAAAAGAAGAAGGAAACTAATCGCCAGTTCTCTCTACTCAGGACAACAAAATACAAGAAAAAATCAACAAAGATATATACGATTACCATTTTTAGGACGGATATCATATAGAACCTCACGGTTGCTAAAAGACTGCACACCTACTTTCTATACCACTAAATCACTAAAATCTCTTATATATAATAACAAACAAGAAATATCTAAGGAGTCAAGAAGTGGTGTGTATCAATTGGCATGTGAGAGTTGCAATGCGATATACATTGGCCAAACCGGAAGGTCGTTTTCAACTAGAATTAAAGAACACCTTCGAAGTTGGCGCTCGGGCAAGGGTGATTCTACCTTTGCGCAACACCTTATAAAAGAAGGTCATACCTTTGATAGTACAAAAAATTTAAAAATACTACATTTCTGCAGCAAAGGTAGAAGGCTCAATGCCTTAGAAGCGCTTGAAATTAATCGACACAAAGGTGAACAAAGACTCTTAAATGACCAAACGGAGCTCAATACTTCTCCTTTGTTAAACCCTTATTAATATTTATATAGGCACAAATATGTACTAAAAGTAAAAATAATTATTAATTATAACGTAATGCAATGTAATAATTTTTTCTTTTTTCTTTTTTTCTTTTTTAATGCAATTTCAATTTGACATTTTCGATAATTATTCTGTTTTATTGTTATTATTTTAGTTTAAATATTTTAATTTATATTATTAATTTGACATTTAAACATTTTTCATTTTTATTTACTTAGTGATAATTATTTTTACTCATCTTTGACATAAATAACTGTGTAATAGGAAATAGGTGTGTTAATCTATTTTTATTTTATTTTATTTTGTTTTACTTGACATTATTTATATAGCATAATTAATTATTTAATTGACATTTTTGTATCCATAAGTATAGTTATAAATTAGTGCAATATAATTGTAAATTAAAATTTCCCACATTGTTGGGCAAAATTGATAAGGCTGACAACACCTGGGAGCGATATTTAAGCTTACCCTTTTAAAATCAATATTTACGTTTGTTTATATTCCACAACAGTCAATAATAATCAGTTAAGTATATTACATCCTGAAGATGCTTTAAAAAGTGAAACCGGTCGAGTAATATAATTAAAATTGTGTAAAGTGAAATTGATGTACAAGTGGGATAGTAAAAGTGTCTAAAACAATAAGACTTAAGTAGATAAAGAAAATACGATTAGCAAAGTTATGTAGAACACAAGCAACATTGGAAGCAGGACTGCTCAATGAAAGCAAGCCAAGTACTTGGCTTTAATAAAAATTGAACAATGTAATGAGATTGTTATGTAGTTCTTACCATTAGATAATAACAAGAGTATCCTTTTTGTCAAAAATTTTGTCTGTCTGTAATTTTTTATTACGTTCACTTATGTGATATTATTTTCAATATGTCGCAAAGTATAACTACGAGTATAAGGTAACGTAAAGATTCGTTTGCGAAATATGGTCTTTTCCTATCAATCATCTTATTGTATGCTTTCCTATGATTTAAAAAATACCAAGGGTAATTAATCGTTTTAAAATCTGGTGTACAAACAAAAATCTCTAATCAGATGTAGGTACTATCTAATTTTCGCTAACAATAGCGAAACTTGCGTAACCAAAGTATATTCCGAATCTTCATAACTTTAATACAATAAAAACTGAACCCGTCCATATCTGAACAATTTACTTAAATATTCATTTTATCCAATGCTATTTCACTATTTCCTTTAGTCGGGCCGACAATACAATAAAGTTTTATAGAATAAAGTATATCCGCATTGCTGGGATTTTAAGTAACCGTTTACTTTGAATAGAAGACCTTCTGTTATGTAGGAGACATTTCGATGAACTAATTCTATAGATTTTTTTATTTCGTTAACTCTACAAAATATCGGTATAAGGTACCAGTACTACAAACACCTAGTAGATAGTAAATTCGTTCGAATTTATAATTTTCTAGATGGTATTATCTTCAAATGGTAAACATGAAGTTAAAATATAGGATAAAAATAGATCTGAGAAAACCTAGATAAACCTCAATAACACTTCTGCTCACCCTAGGGATCACACTCTGGACCTAATGATCCAAGCCAAATAGGCTAACACTTGACTACGAAGTTTAAAGTGCTCGTTAAATACTTAAGTAGATTTAATATTTATTCCATACAGTGCGTAATTTCAAATTAATTTAAAACGTGTATCTCTGTCAATCTAAATTCTATATATTTTATAATTATCTCATTGGTAGTTACAAAATTATTGTATAACATGATACGCAACATAATTTTAGTGGACTTAAAAAAAGAAATAAAATGAAAAATGTTTATTTGCATTAATATGTGTGTTACAACAATTTACCAACATATTATAACATGATATGATGTGCAAATATTTAAAAACTATTATGTTTTAAGAAATTTAATATTTTGTGAGTCTATTTCGTTAGAATTACCTACTACGAGATCGGAAGGGGGGTATAGTTTTATATCGTGGGATAGCAAAAAGCGGATGGTTCTACTGATGTAAGGGTATGGCTATGTGATGGTGACGCTATGTTAATGATGCGTTTCGGGCCATACACTAAAATATTTTGGCGGAAGAAACTCTGTGTGCTTGATTTTTTTTTATATTTTATATATAACAAACTTATAAGAAGTATTTCACATCACAAAAGTTACTTTTACAATTTACAATTTTATCTTTTGTTTAATAATGCTTAAAACTTACAAAGTTATTTTACCATTTACAAAATTTTATTATTTAATTTTTATACATACATATCTTCACGCCAGATCCCTTACGGGGTAGGCAGAGAGAACAGAGTGCCATATATCACGATCCTTGCAGGCTTTTGTCTCGCTTCCTCCACATTCATCACTCCATTACATATAAATTTTTAAAACATCTTAGTATGGCCAAATACAAACAATTTTAATTTTTAATTTAATTGCCTTAGACTTCGTGTATTCAGTAATATACGCGACACTGAAATGTAACTAAAATGAAAACGTTGTTTAAATTAGCAAATTAATCGACCCTTTTAGTGAAGGAAATTTAATTCACACAAGTACATACATATGTAGAATAAAATACTTTCTTTTTTGTAAGCATAATCAAGTAAAAGACATTTTACAGTAAAAATTTATAATACAAAATCTTGCGTGACGACGCAATAATAAAACGTCACGTTTGTGACTACGTCACACTCATTACCGTTCAGTGCCGGCGACATTAGCTCCTTCATAAATGATTAGATTTATGCTGATCTTGCTTTGTGAGGATGGAATTTGAGCAAAATAATTAACATTGCTTATGTTACTTCATAATTACGAATAAAATTTCATTACATGTTTTATATCGTGGGATAGCAAAAAGCAGATGGTTCTACTGATGTAAGGGTATGGCTATGTGATGGTGACGCTATGTTAATGATGCGTTTCTGGCCATGTAGGATAATGATAATCATAAGTTCATTGGCTAAGGTGCCCTCCAAACCGGAATAGGTAATGTGGTGATACCAAATTAAGGTGAGATATTGCGGTACTCTGACTGTAAGAAAAATTAAGCAACTTAGTGGAAATGAATTTTTTTTACTATAGATACTAATGTAATAGTATCAATGATAGGAGATAAATACAAGATATATATCAGTTAAAGTAAACTACGAAGATTTAACGAGAAATAAATAAAATAAAGATTATTATTAAAAAGTTAAAAGTACTCAGCAAATACATATATTATGGAACTAGCTGCAGTCTGCATTATAAAAAATTTATATTATTTACCTGATTTTTCTAGGATAAAAAGTAATTTTTGTGCCATTTCAGATCATCATTTATTCGTGTGCCAAATTTCATCTAAATCTGTTCAGTATTTTTTGCATGATTGAGTAATAAATATCCATCCATTTATCTATACATCTAAGCATCCAAACTTTCGCATTTATAATATTAATATAGATTGAGTTACAGTAAATCTCAACGATGGTGAATATTCTAATTCGTGCTGCAAGATATAGCAAGATGAAAAATGCAATTGTTTGTCTTCAATAATTTCCATGTATAAAGATATTATCGTCATTATATTCAGCATCGTTAAGATTTACTGTAACTCAATTCCATAGAATATTTATTACTTTGAACTATATCTCTTAAATTTTTCTTATCATATATATTATACGTGAAACAAAAACTTAGTATGAAAATTATGCGAATGGAGGAACAGTTAAAGTTTTATATAGGGAAGAAATGCGGATTTTTAATTTCCGCTACGTATGTATAAGGAAGTTACTGATTTTGCCTCGATTTTCAAACATCGAGATTTCACCAGATCTCCACGTTTTGAGGTTCTAGGAACCTTCTCCGACTATTTTCATGATGGCGTCAGAATGTCTGCATGTATGTATGTATGTATGTTTGTACGTAAACATCCCCTTAACTTTTGAATGGCTGGACCGATTGAAACACGGTTTTCGATTAGATTCCACTTCCGGTTTAGGTGATTTAGAAAAAAACTTGAAAAATAATTTGGCGAAACAGTATTTTTTGAATGTAACTCCCAAATCAATATACCGATTGACTACAAAATCAAATCAGCTCTATTCCTCAAAAACTGTGTTCAATGTTCGGGAGATATCGGGAGTTATCCGCCTAACTTTGAAATTTTTCAACCAATCATTTTTTGTCTTCTATAATAATTTAGTATTAAAAAAAACTACGTCGAATCCCGTTTCAAAAATTAAAATCGAAATAAATTTTCAAAAGTTACAGCTTTTCAAATACAAAACTACGTTGTTTACAGCAAATATACTTCATATTGTTTTTAAAATAATTTCAGGCTAATATATCGACTTATTTAAAAATCTAGTCAGCTTTGTCAAATACCGTAAGTCGGGTTAAAATCGGTTGATTCATTCGGGATTTATTAATCACGCAAAATTTTTTAATTTTTTTTTAAATCGGACATTAAAATACTACTATTTTTACAAACTTCAGATTTTTGAACTCTTTGAGTTCAAAAATTCATGCCTAGGTATAGTTTTTTCTTCATTAAACCTAAGGATACCTCAATTTAACGGGAAGTTTCAGGGACGGCCTGCAGGGTCGACCGGTTTACAGACTTTTTTTGAATGATATGAATTAAAAATACAATAATTTAATAAAAATAAATATTACACTCACTACCACTTATATAACTCACAATATATTACATACTATTTATTTACAGTCGAGTTTTGACCAGCGGGCGATCACTAGTATGTGTAAATTTCCTGTTTTATTAAAATACGTTTTTATCCTATGTATCATACAAATCCAAGAAATACTAAAAGTCCGTCAACATTACATTTTATTATTTAATATTCAGGTACTAAAGCGTTACAGATGTTATTCATTGATCAATAGCAAATAATCAAAGCACTCCTAATGCATCTATTTTCTAGCAAATGTAAGCCTAACAGCCTGTAGGTAATCCTTCGGTGGTTACCAGATATGTAAAGCTCGTTGTGGCAATCTCAGAACCACAAAGCGATTGCATGCTAAGATGCGACTGTGTACACACTGTAGAGTAAACTATTTGAATCACTTGCATTCAACTATGTACTGCCTAAACTGTTGGAAAATCTATACTAATGTAAGATAGCAAGAGTTAATTCTATGAATCTCTTTACCTACTAAGCTGATTTAAAAATAATTTGTTAGAATATTTCTTAATTACTAAGTATAGGCTTAATTGTATGTTTTTCCTTCCCGTTAGTCGAGTGGTTAGCGCCTCTGGCTTTGCAATAAATGGAGATTGGATTCGATTCCCGACAGAAACAAACATTTGTGTTCTTAGCATAGATGTTTTTATTTCTGGATTAGGGTGTTTGTTGACTATATTTGAGTATTTATACATGCATTTATTTCTATGTTTTAACATCTGTTAAAACACATGCTATAAGCAAATAAATTTCTAACTTTTGCTTTCTTTAATTCATGTAATATAAATGTCCAACGACATTTATTTTGCTGCATATCTTAACGCGAAATGGTTGAGGCAGTGCTTTACTCTAGACTTGCCAAAATCAAGCAACTTTCTAAAGTAAAAATGTCAATATAATTTTATAATAATATAATTAAATGTAAATAAAACAACAAGAAAAAAAACACTCGTTTTAACATAATTGATATTTTTGAAAGACATATTTTTGAAAAAAAAAATGTTTTTATTAGCTTAAGAATTACAACGTGCAGTATCCTATTGCAAACTGGTTTGTAATCCGATGTTGTTTAACTGTGGGTAATTAATGAAAATCTGTAACTCGACTAGTCTTTGACAAATATTTTTTAAATTTGGATTTTGACCCATATTGGCTTAAATCAGGACGTTACGACCGATTCTTACTTAAAAAAAATTTAATTCTACATACTTAGATAATTACGAAAACTGATTATTATAGGCATTTATTTCAGTCGAGGAGCCGTTTGTTTTATTAACCTATTCATGCTCGAGGAGAGCGGTCAGCAAGGCTATTAAGGATTACTAGTGATATAGATTAAAAAAATTACATCTCTACAATGAAATAAAGAAAGTTAAAAATAATGAGTCAATTTAAAAAATATTTTATTTGTAGAAAAATATTTTATCTACATTAAAACACCGGCAAAATTTTATTTAAAAAGTAATGGATTCCAAAAGAATAATAAACATTATTAATCCAAGGTAAAAAAAATGTTTTTTTGTTTTCAATTTTAACATTTCTTTCGAAAATAAAAACGCTTAACACCAAAATTTTCTGTGACTACTAGGACTTTGCAGTTAATACTATTATTCTACAACTATTTATATGACTTTACTATTACAATGAAAACAATGCTTACAGAGTAAAAAAAGGATTTTCAGATTTTTAATATAAATTCACTTTTGTATTGAGTTTAAACTATTGAAATTTTAAGCTGTTAAATTAGTTGTGCGTGTACATAAAATGCTATGTCGAGGTATTTGTAGATTTCATAGTGCGTGTCTTATCTACAGTCTCTAAGAGCCCAAATCTATGAGAGCTACTTAATCGTCTGCCAGATAGTGATAACAAAGTAATTTTCGTGTTTACTTATTAATTAAATCTTCGTATTTAAAATGTTGTTCATATTTAATAAAAATTCAAGTATTTTTGATTTATAATTGGCGTTTAGATCGTTGCAGTTGACTCCAACTTATGAAACACTAGCTGCAGCGTGCAGCCCGCTGCATTATAAGAGTTTTTGGCGAATCCCGCGGGATCTAAATTTAATTTTTTCGGGATAAAAAGTAGCCTTTGTGCTATTCCAGGTCATTATCTACCCGTGTGCTAAATTTCATTCAAATCCGTTCCGTAGTTATTGCGTGATTGAGTAGCAAACATCCATACAAACATCCATCTAAACATCTAAACTTTCGCATTTATAATATTAATGTAGATATTTTAATACATCTGTGAGCTGGATGACCCTGCAGGCCATCCCTGAAATTTTCCGCTAAATTCAGGTATTGTAAGCTCAAAGAAACAAAAACTACCTATACTTAAGCTTAGATTTTTAAGTTCGAAGAGTTCAAAAATCTAAAGTTTGTAAAAATGATTAGTAATCTTATGTTCGAAAAGATGTATATTTTTTAAATGATGATTGATTTTGATCTTTCGAATGGCATCCAACGCAATTTTTGAGTTCTAAATTGTTTTACTAGCTACAAAATCACAAAAATGTGTAGGTCAAAAACTGTCGAAGAAATGTAAAAAAAATATATATTTTAATTTTCGTCATTGATAAATCTCAAACGAATCAACAGATTTCAATCCAACTAACGGTATTTGATGTAGTTTTTTGATCAGAGAGCTAAGTGTGAGTTTTCCTTTTCGCATTCGATCGTGAGCGCGTTTCGAGTTTACTAGAAATTTGTATGTGATTTGTACAGCGTCACCTAGTGATAAACTGGTTTCTCACGTTTACCACTAGGTGGCGCTGTACAAATCACATACAAATTCCTAGTAAACTCCAAACGCGCTCACGATCGAATGCGAAAAGAAAAACTCACACTTAGCACTTTGAAGTGAAGTGAAGTGCTGAATAGATTTCTACATAAATATGTGTATTAGTCTGATAGTTATTTAAGAAATATTAAGTAACGTAATTTTAATATTTAATATTTAAAAAAGCTGTAACTTTTGAAAAATATTATTCGATTTTAATTTTTGAAACACTATTCGACAAAGTTTTTTAGTACTAAAATATCACAGGAGATCAAAAAATTATTTGTTGAGAAATTTCGAAGTTATGTCGAAAACACACTTCTTTAAAAATTTTTCGTCAACGATAACTCCCGAACAAATTAAACGACTGTGACGCAATTTATGTTTTAAACGCAGTTTTTTGAGGAAAAGAGCCGATTCGATTTTGTACTTAATCGGTAGGCGTATCATCTAACGTTTGCAATTCGCCAGCGATCAGCGATGACTTTTAAACGTAATGAAAAAATCATCAAAAACGTCGCCAATTGCTTGCTGGTCACTATATGCACTTTTTGCAAAGTCACAGCATCAAAACTAATCAAGCGGTAATGACTACCACTAATGTACAAGGCTGTTATGTGTCTTGCAATAACTAAACAATCACGATAATTTCGCATTGCGAGTTACGTTATCACCCCCGCGGTACATTAATCTGGAAGTTATCTTAAAAAAATACTGTTTTGCCAAAATTCTTCTATAGGTTTTTTCAAAATTTCTCAAAAACCCCGGACTGAATTAGTTTAAACTTTCAGGAAGTCTAAGTTGAGCGAAATCCAATCGAATGCCATCAACCGTGTTTTGATCGGTTAAACCGTACAAACCTTATGAGTTTTTTACATACACACATACACACACATACATACATACAGACATACTGACGTCATCGTGAATATAGTACGAAAAAGTTATTAAGACCTCAAAATGTGGAGATCCAGTGCAAACTCAATTTTAGAAAATCGGGGCAAAATCAGTAACTTCCTTATCTACATACGTAGCGAGAAGTTATGGGTATGTGTGTGTGTATGTGTGTATGTAAACACCTAATAACTTTTGAAAGGCTGGACCGATCGATACGTGGTTTATGGTATTCGATTGGATTCTACTCAAAGACATACTGACGTCATCATGAAAATAGTCGGAAAAGGTTCCTAGGACCTCAAAAGATGGAGATCTGGCGAAAACTCGATTAACGAAAATTGGGGCAAAATCAGTAACTTCCTTAACTACATATGTGGCGGGAAGTCAAAAGTTAAGCATGTAGGTATTACACTACCCGTGCGAAGCCAGAGGGCGCTAGTCTCCTGTAATACTTAAGAGTCATATCTATCCATCGACATAGAATACATCGATTTCGCTGTATCTATCCCATTCTGCTATTATTACTCATTATATATGTCAACAATACGTTGTGTAATAATTTACGAAGAATAAATGAAATGTAAAGCCTAAAGCACAAGTTTAATTACTTTCTTAGTAAGAACCACATTCGTTCTTCGCATTCGGTTTTATACATTTCTGAGTTTTCATTAATTCAACGTTATTACTGATGTGTTAATTATTGTCTTGATTTAAAACAAATTATTACATTCTAATATTTCTCACAATGACGTCAAGAATAACATTTAATTCATAACCCATAAATGTATAAATACGACAAAAATTAAAACAAATATATAAATTCATTTCTGAGCTACCATCTTATGTGTAACTAACGCTATTCAAAAACTATTTTATTAACAGTGCATCCGTCAGGGTGATTTTATTAGATAATATATTTTTTTATTGGAAAATTTGCAATAATGCATCAATGTTTTAGATTTAGTTTAGTTAGTTAGTTTAGATTTATGTTTTAGAATTAGACACAGAAATATATGCTGTATAATTTAGACTAGTAAAACAAAAGAAATTTTTTATTTATTATTATTAATTTAGGATAACGATTCAGTCACTTAAATATGTACTTAAATGTATAGAAAGGGGCAGCATTGCCCTAAATTTTTTCCATAGATTAAATGGGGAAAAGAAGATAAGACACTTATCTTATTAATAAGAAATTTTTGGAATTGGAAAGCTAATAAAAACGTGTTGAAATTATCCAACGCGTTTTTATTAGCAAGGTTCGTATGTTTGTATGTAAGTATGTAACTGAAACTTAGAATATGGATTTGACGTACTTTAAACCGTCAGATTAATTTAAAACTTCTCATTCTTATCAAGGACCGATGACAATGCAATAATATAAATAGTTAGTCCTATTATCCTTATCAGAATTTTCAGGATTAGCGATTTGTTTTTCTTTATCCGATCAGCTATATTTTTACTAAAAATTAAAAACAAATAATAGTTGAAAAATACTAAAACACACGATTTTAAACAAAAAAAAACCAAACTAAAAATAAATTTAAATTAAGAATAGTGTAAAAAAATTGAATAAATTTAAATTAAATGTAGTATCAATAAGAAAAAAATGTATTCTATTGTAAAATAAAAGCGTGGGGTGCATGGTTTTAACGTATACCTAATTATACCTATCTTAAAAAGCACCAAGAAAATAATATATCTTGAAAAGCACACCACACTTTTTTTATAATGGAATACATATTTTTAATTTTTAGTCCGGTTATTAAAAACGCGTTTTTTAGTTTTCTTAACTATTATTTATTTTCAATTTGTTTGGTACCTACTATGGTATACTATATATTTACGATACTTAAAATGGGAGTGATTTAATTAAAATAATTTAATTTTTTTACAAAATACAAGTCGATTCTGTCCGTTCGTCGTTATGTTCCAATAACTTAAAAAACTAAAAGCTCTAAAATAAAAGTTATATTTTCTTTCTCTGGGAACCCACCAGTTTGTAAATTGCCATCTTTATGCCTTTACCCACCGCAAAATACTTTTCAGTACCGCGTTACGGTCCGGTGAAAAAAGAAATACATAGGAATCTTCACACGCCAGATTCCGTACAAATTTTATAACCTTTGTAGACTTGTCTTGCTTCATCCATTTTCATTACTCTCTTAATGAAAACACGCCGATTACGACGATTCTTGACATCATCATCGGACATCGCCCGATTAATCTGATCATGGAAGTTGGTCTTGGTCTTTCCCGGCAACTACATCCTCGCAATGCTTATCTTTTTTGCTAACCAAAAAATCAATTACTCGTTAACTTGTAAAGCTTGCTATTTTCTAATGATTTTCCTTTTAAATTCATTCTAAGTTCGACTATCGTGAATTTTTTAAAACACTTAAAACCAATCGCAGAGATGGCAGAGGGGGCGAGGCCGGGGAATATTGACTCTCACAAAAATTAACACTTTAAAGCTTAATAAGTATTTCACAAACAGATCCCTTAATCGAAAATGGTTTCCATACACCCGCATAAACCCAGGGCCAACAATCCTACTTTTTGGGGTATGCGAGAAAAAACCATTCTCACTTTACGTGTGAAGGAAGTTCCCTAAAAATATTTTAGCTCTGAAAATTTCTCAACGTAGCTAAAAGAAGTTTTCACTTCAAAAACCCGACAGCGGACCGATCAGAAAAAACTATGAAATCGCCTGAAAAAGAACTACTATTCCATTGCATAATTTGTTTCGTTTGTAGTATTAGTAAATATTTATATATATATATATATATATATATATATATATATATATATATATATATATATATATATATATATATATATATGTATATATATAATATGTTGTGTAATTTTGTAGTAGTAGTTTGTATTATGTAGTAAAAAAAAAATATATTTATTTATATAATATATATATATATATATATATATAAGTGAGAATTAAGGTAGTACTAGTTAGTACTAGTATTTTTAGTCTATCAAATCAGTCCTGATATCGAAATTAAAAAAACAAAAATTTCGAACAAAATTAATGACACGAAAATATAATAAAGATAAAACATCCTTTGACTTACCTATCACCAGGACGGCAACGCCGCACGCGCGGCTTGGCGGCTGGCGCCTCATGTTATTATTATTATTTTTACGTGTGACATAATATTTAGGCGCCTTTTTAAACCACACTCATCCTCAATAATTATTTTGATAAATTATTATTATTAATCACAATCATTTTGTACAATAAGTAATTACGTAGCTATAGAATTATTTTTGCGTATATTGTAAGAATAAAGACCGTATCAATCTAGGATTCGTGCCACATATTGGCTAAAAGTAAAGAAGAAAAAACAAAAATGTTGTTCACTTCACACTAATAATAATAGTTACCTAACGTGTCTTATCACAAAATAGCACTAATTAGCACAAACATCATGGCCATGGCCGGCCATCACAATAAAAATTAAGCGTCTACTTTCGCACAATTTAACTCGTATTTTACCACAATAAAAATTAAAATGAAGCGTCTACTTTCGCATAATTTATAAGTCTAGAATAATAAAAGAAAAAAATAAAAACTCAGTACATTACAAGTAATAACGTAATATCAATTACCACGGCAAAATCTTTGATCGTACTAAACAATAATGACCGTGACCTACGTATCGTAGGTACGTGACACGTGTAATCAACGGCTTTCATCAAGAAGGCGCAAAATGCGCTTTTTTGTATCAGTACACACTGTGTATGCACTCAAGATAAAGCGACTTTTCGCTTTCTTTTCAAATTCTCCTAATGACAAGATTGGGTTGTTATTGGTCAGTTGTAAAGGATAAAAAATTAAAATAACCAATGAATGCAAGGATTTTCTGCTAATATTGCGAGTTGGCAACTTACTTATAAGAGTTCTTTCAAACCATATAGGGTGAACGGGTCACGTACAGCCATTGACCTCTATATATTTCTATGCGTACAGCTGATAATCTACATCATGTTCGCAAAATTAGAAATGAAAACTAATGTCCTGTGGCTAAACCAGTGGATGTATTTATCTGATTTTTTGTATTCAGGCTGAGAACATTATTACATATACTAAGTTTAATTAATTGGTGTATGGTCACCGCCACACTGTATATATATATATATATATATATATATATATATATATATTATATTATTATTATTATATATGTTGTATAATTTTTGTTCCTTTTGTTTTCTTTCTTCTGACCAGGTTTTTTCTACTTATTTATTCCTTTATTTTAGGCTTGCTGAAATTTCCTTAGATATGAGTTTGCCTTTATAAACTAAGTTTGTCATTATGTTTACTTTTTGTTATTTGTGTGCAGTAAATGATTTAAAAAATATATACTTAAATCACTCTAACGATGTGCCAAATCTAAGGAAACCTCTCAAACTAAAATCCATCAAGCCACTTAGACTAGAAAGCGTGGCAAAAAAATCTGTAAACCAGTTAATCCTGTGGCCATCCCTGAAACTTCTCGCAAAATCGAGGTATTTTAAGCTCAAAGACCAAAAACTACACCTAAGCATAAATTTTTTCAGAGTTCAAAAATCTAAATTCTATTTGAAAAGCTATATATATTGAAAACGATGAATGATTAGGTCTTTCAAATGATATTCAATGCAATTTTTGTGCTTTAAAATGTTTCTTTGCTTCATCATCGATAGGTTGAAAAATTTCGAAGTCATATCAAAAAACATATTTTTTTCAGAAATTATCGTTTTTGATAAATCCCAAAGAAATTAACCAATTTTGATAAAAATATCGGTATTTGACGCAGTTTTTTAAAAAGAAAAGAATAGATTTGCCTGACAGTTATTTGGCCCTAGGGGTATAAGCAGGGTGATTTTGCCCTTAAAAGATATCGGGACGATACTGGGAGGATTTTTAGGTACTAATAAGATAATAAGATCCTGAGAGTTTCAGACCTCGAACTCAAGTAGGTTTCGAGAAAAAGCAAAATATGTAATAATAAGAAAAAATAGATTTTCTCAAGAACGCGTGAATCGATTGATCTGAATTTTGGATATGTTTTGAGGGCTGATAGTACCTACTAGGAAAAAAATTAAGAGCTATATCGGTTGATAAGAACCTTAAAAAAAATGGCATTTTAATTTTAATTTCGATTTTTAACCATGATACGAATTTAGTACAATTACGAAACCATTTTTTTTTTTGGATTTCTCATTCATTTTTCTATGAACTTATGTACTTCTAAGATTTGAAAAAAATGCACGCCATATTAAAAAAAAAAAAAACAATTTTTACGTGGATATTGACTTTATTTATGTTTGTTTTGAGCTTCAACCTTGATTTGTTGTTTATATATGTTTTATTAGTCATATTTAAAATAATTATTCTTATACTTAGAACAACGGTCATTTTTTCTGCCTTATGTCTAAAGTTAAATCTTCTAATATCAAAGGATATTAACTAATTATATAAAAAATGTCTAAACACAACTTTTATTGTAATCCAATATTAATCGTCATTATAATGCAATACTATTGAAAGTATTTGTAAAAATTGCTGATACTATCCATTGTATGTGGTATGTGTCCTTCTACTTTAACAAAAAGTCACGCGACCGATGCACTCACAAGTGAATTTGGCCGTAGATGCAACAACTATCACAAGTGTAGTTTCTGCTCAGAGAGATAGTGTGGTTAGGTTCCATTTATTAAACTCATAAAATGTCTGCGAATAAAACAAATAACGAAAAGTGCTGCATCTGCTCAAAGCAAGTAAAAAAAGTTTCTGGTACTCTGAAAATCTTGTCAACAGAACAAGACATTGACGAGTTTTCTAAAGTATTTGATATAGATTTTTTCACTGGTGACATTGTGTGTGGCAGATGTCGTGTAGAGTTGTATAAAAAAAGAAAAATTGAACCGGTTGCAAATAGCTCTGGAGATGAGTCTTGATCCATTGTTAGTGAAATGTTAGAACGATTGGAGTCTAATTTGTCTCACGTGACATTATCTCAGTCAAGTTCAGACGATCCTTCTTTCAGAACTAACAGCACTTCTACCGATACCGGTGTAGAGTATATTGAGGTTCCAATTAAAAGAACTATTTCAACCCATGGATACTGTTGTCTTTGCAATAATACTATTAATCTAACTCTTATCCCTCAAAAAGCTCGGATGCAGTCATTTATCAAACGACATGTTTTTATACCAGATGGAAATCGATGCTGTCGAAATCATATAATTAATAAACAGTTCTATGGTGAAGCTCTAGACCTTATTAGAGTTCATTCCAACTGGACTAGAATTTCATCAGTAGAATTAAATAATATGATGGAGAATTTTGCCGTTAAATGTGATTCAACATTACTGGATAAAATGCATAATTATCGTATTTCAAATGAGAAACTTCGTGTTTTAACTGGCTTAGAATGGGAAAACGTGATTGAGTTGCGGAATTGGATAGTGTCAATGAGAAATACTGACGCTCGAAGTGTAACTCAAGCACTTATAGTGTTTTTAGTCAAGCTTCGCACAGGTAATTCAAATAAGCTGATATCCACGATATTAGAAATTGATGAAGAGCAGTTAGTATCAAAATATTGTGAGCAAGTCATCCAATCTTTCGAAAAAAACGTTTTATCATCACGCTTTGGTTTAAATGTAGTGTCCAGGAAGGATCTTATTCAAAATCATACATCTGCGGTTGCTAAAAAACTTCATGATTATCTGAATGACAAACTTATTTTAATATGTGATGGGACCTATGCTCGTCATGAAAAAAGTTCTAATAATGGGTACCAAAGAAAGTCGTATTCTGGTCAAAAAAGTACCACTGTGTAAGCCATTTACGATCTGCACAACTGATGGATACATAGTTGATTTAGTAGTTAGTTGATAGTAAACGTCTAACAACTGATGGATACACGTATTACGCTAATCAGAATGATGCTGCTATAATGCGAGATATTATAGATAAACCTGATGGTTTATGTCATTTATTAGAACCTGGTGATGCATTTGTCGTAGATCGTGGATTTCGTGATGTTAAAGAATACTTAGAAAGTAAAAATTATAAAGTATTAATGCCAGCACTTAAAGAGAAACGAAATCAATTAACAACAGTCGAGTCTAACGCTTCAAGATCATCATCATCATCATCATCATCAGCCGGCATTCGTCCACTGCTGGACATAGGCCTCTCCCAAGGCGCGCCACTGAGCCCGGTCTTCGGCTCTCCTCGTCCAGTTACTTCCCGCCACCCTGCGCAGATCGTCGCGCCACCGCGTAAGGGGGCATCCCACGCTACGTTTGCCAAAACGTGGTCTCCATTCTAAGAGCCGTTTACTCCATCGATGATCAGATCTACGGCAGATGTGACCGGCCCATTGCCACTTCAGCTTGCTAACCTTCTGAGCTATGTCAGTGACCTTGGTCCTCATACGAATTTCTACGCTTCAAGATATGTAACTAAAATTCGGTGGCCAGTAGAGGCAACTCACGGAATGTTAAAACAAAAGTATAATTTACTGGATCAAAGAATTGATAACAAAATGCTTCCTAGAATTGGAAGTTTTTTCAAAATAGCCTCATTTTTACATAACACTTATAGTAAACGTCTTACTTCTGATTTGGAATGTTTAGATGAAGTTGTTGAAACAATGAGATCACAAAGTGATGTAGAAAATACGTTAGCCGACGAAGTACAACAAAATGGCTGGCAACGTAAAAAACTCCCGTTTCAAACGATTTCATCTGAAGCTCTAGAAGATTTTCCAGAAATGACAGAAAGAGATCTGCGAGTTTTTTTTACTGGTTCCTACCAATTGAAGCAGGCTGTAACGTATTTAGCGGCAATGATTGATGATACAAAAATTATTATTCAGTACGTTAAAGACCAGTCAAACATATTCAAAGCTCAAGTTCAATCCCGTCATATCAATAAGAAAGTTTATAGATGTTTCATTGAGTATAAAAAAAATGCTATTGGTCCCAAAAGTATATTGAGGCATAGTTGTGAGTGTGCAAATGGTCTAAGAACAATTGGATGTTGCTCTCACGTTGCAGCCATTGTTTATTTTTTGTCACAAGGAAGATATTTGAGAAAAATTCTGAGGCCTGCTGAGATACTGAGTAAATTATTTGACACAGACAATGTTTCACCTGTGATTGACGATGATAGTGATGAAGACTGATAAAATATGATTGTAAACTTTCTGTTAAAATATATTTTTCAGTTATTTTTAAATATTTATTTATAATTGATTAACTATAATAAGTATCTTATTTTATAAGTTTATAATGTTTATAATACTGCAATTGATATTCATTGATATTTAAAGACTTGACTTCTGACTTCAAAATGACTATTATTAACTAATATAAAAAACATATATAAACGACAAATCAAGGTTGAAGCTCAAAACAAACATAAATAAAGTCAATATCCACGTAAAAATTGTTTTTTTTTTTTTTTTAATATGGCGTGCATTTTTTTAAAATCTTAGAAGTACATAAGTTCATAGAAAAATGAATGAGGAATCCAAAAAAAATGGTTTCGTAATTGTACTAAATTCGTATCATGGTTAAAAATCGAAATTAAAATTAAAATGCCATTTTTTTGAGGTTTTTATCAACCGATATAGCTCTTAATTTTTTTCCTAGTAGGTACCATCAGCCCCGAAAACATATCCAAAATTCAGATCAATCGATTCACGCGTTCTTGAGAAAATCTATTTTTTCTGATTTTTACATATTTTGCTTTTTCTCGAAACCTACTTGATTTCGAGGTCTGAAACTCTCAGGATCTTATTATCTTGTTAGTACCTAAAAATCCTCCCAGTATCGTCCCGATATCTTTCAAGGGCAAAATCACCCTGCTTATACCCCTTGGGCCAAATTTGCTGTAAACAACAAAATATTATTATTTGGAAAGCTGTAACTTTTGAAACCTTGATTTGATTTTGATTTTTGAAACTGCATTTGACGTAGTTTTTTTAAACACCTACTAAAATACTGTCGAAGGTCAAAAATAATAAGTTAAAAATCTCTAAGTTATGTTAAAAACATACTTTTTTCAAAATTTTTCGTCAACCGATAACGGACAAACAACGAATGAACCGACTTTACGCAATTTATGGATTGAACGAAGTTTTTTGAGAAGTAAGTATTCATAAGTTTTCATACTTAATCGGTAAATTAACCTGGAAGTTATATTAAAAAAAACCTTTTTTTTAGTATCGATAGGGAAGCGCTTGACCACGATCTCGCCTGATGGTAAGTTAAGATGACGGGGCCTAAGATGGAACGCGTTTACCTAGAAGGTACCTGTGCACTCTTTTCTTGAAGATTCCCAGATTGTACTCGTCGGGGAGCACAGACTCAGGAAGCCAGGCCAATTCCAGTCACTTCCATACTCTGCAAGACTATGGAGCGTTTACTCAACAGGAGGCTAATGACACACCTAGAAGCGAACGATTTACTCAGTGACCGCCAATACGGGTTTTGCCGAAATCGGCCCAATGGGGATCTTCTAGTATGCCACCTATGTCTTAAGTGCAGCCATCGAGAATCATGGTGAAGCGCTAGCTGTCTCCCTTGACATCTCTAAGGCCTTTGACAGGGTCTGGCATGACAGTCTTATTAGCAAGCTTCCTTCGTACGGTATACCTACTGATCTCTGCGCCTGGATCTCAGATTTTCTTAGTGGCCGGTCGATTAAGGTAGTCGTCTACGGCTGCTCGTCCAACCAAAAGGATATAAATACCGGAGTCCCTCAGGGATCCGTTCTCTCCGCAACTCTGTTCCTGCTACATATCAACGGTCTGCTGAAGCCGGGTATCTATGGGTATACAGACGCTATTGTGGACAGTTACGTATCCAGCGAGCAACCCAGTACGGCACAGATCCGGTCTCTTAGAGAGGCGATGGTCGATCGTATGAACCTGTCTTTACAGGCAGTCTTCGATTGGGGCGATGTCAAGTTTCTGGCATGCCAATCTGATCAAGTTTAATGCGGCTAAGACCCAGGCGTGTCTATTCTCCGCTAAACGGATTCCATTCCACCCGTCTCCGTCTTTTCAGGGTGTGTCCATGCCGATGACTGACCACCTCGAGCTCCTTGGTATCACTTTAACTTTGGTTCGTACATCGAATCGAGAGCCCAAGTTGCCTCAAAAAAGCCTGGTATTCTGGCCAATGTGAGACAGTATTTGAGCCTGGGACAGTTGCTCAATCTGTATCAAGCACAAGTCCGTTCGTGTATGGAATACTGCTCTCTCTGGGATGGATCCGACAAATACCAGCTGAAGACGCTTGAGGCGATAGAGAGGCGTGCCAAGAGGGTCATAAACGACGATGATCTGGTAGGCAAAAAACTCCAGAGCGTCGTTCATCACCGGAGAGTGGCTAATTTATTGGTCTTTTATCGGATACATTTTGGAGAGTGCGCTGCGGAATTGCACGACTTAATTCCGCCATCCCAGTTTTTCTATCGATCGTCGAGGCGCACAGATACTAGGCATCGCCATATCGTGGACGTTCCACGTACCCAAACGAAGCGGTTCGACTCGACATTCTTGATCCGAACCGCAAGGGACTGGAATATGCTGCCTGAGTCTGTGTTCCTCGACGGGTACAACCTGGGGATTTTCAAGAGAAGAGTGAAGGTACCTTCTAGGGAAGCGTGTTTCATCTTAGGCCGCATCTTAGCTTACCATCAGGCGAGATCATGGTCAAGCGCTTCCCTATCGACAGTAAAAAAAACATGTTCCAGTCCTTTGCGGTTCGAATGAAGAATGTCGAATCCAACCGCTTTGTCAGGGTCCATGGAACTTCCACCATTTGGCGATGCCTAGAGTAGTTCAGCAAAGTTTTTTTAAGTGATTTCATTTTTCATTTCAGTGATTTAAGTGATTTCTGTATTTTACCCAAAATCAAAGATTTGATGAGAGGTTTTACTTTTACCAACTCCGAAGAGGCAGCGATAGCGTTCAATCAGCACGTAGAAAGCATTTCTTCTGATCTGTGGTCCTCCTATTTTAAAAAATGGTTCGATCGTATGAAAAAATGATTAAAATGTAAAGGAAATTATTTTGAAAGACAATAAACATAATATTTTGGTTATAACATGTTGTTTTTTTAAGTTACGCAAAACTTTTAGTGTGACCTACATATATTATGTTTTGTATAGTACGTGTCAAAGTAATGTAGGAAACATACACCTGAAAAATATTTGACGAAGTAGAGTTATGTTTTTTAAGTGACATATTCGGGTAAACAAGGCTTATCTCAGTGTTCTTTGAAATAAAAACAAAACATTTAAATACAAATGGTATTGGAAACGATACAAAGTTATCTTAGTAATCTGCTACCAGAATAACATTCATTCAATACAAAACGGCAAACAGCAAATAATTTACGACGTTCAGGATTTACAAAGTTATCAAGGCGACATTTGTTGGAAACAAAGCCTTTATCTGATTCGTTTTGTTAAAACAATCGTAAGCTAAACATATGTATCTTATTACAGTCTTATTACAATCTTTAGTCACAATACAAATTATTTGTATAATTTCTTTTATTAAAATTTAGGTGTATATTTAAATATTTTCTTTATTAGATCATTAGAGTTCTGCAACGTCTCACCCGGATGTGGTATCACTGCCTTATCTATTCCTGCCGCATAATGCTTGTTACTGTCGTGTTCCGATTTAGAGGGAAAGGTAGCCGGTAAACTTATGCATATGACATTAGACCGCGCCACAAGATACGAGTAGCAACGCACCATTAACACCTTAGGTGTCCACAGGCGATGGTTGATCCTTTCCATCAAGAGACCCGCAGATGGGTCTCCTGATGTTTGCTATCTTATGATATAAAAAATAAAGTTCAGATAAGATTAAATCAAACATACTAGTTTTCAAACAACAAGCCTGTATAAACTGTTTTTATTAAGTATACGCAACTTCGGCATAATAAACCTGTATGGTGTTTGTTACTACAAAGTATATTATACAATGTTGAAGCACTCTTCTTTGTTAAATAGGAACAAAATAATGATTCGTCGTACTGGTCGTACTGGTCGATATCGACCGTAATTCTATTATATTAATTCATTTATTTGCAAGAATGTGGGTACAAAAAAAGTTATATTTTTAACATTGTTTCCAATCACATATTATCGTCAAAAGTGACATGCAAAAATATAAATAAACTAGACGAAAACCCGGCTTCGCTCGGAAGTCTCATAATACGCAATCTTATATACTAACTCAAATAGTACTTAGACATTAAAAAGTAGCAAAACTATAGTGACGTCTTCTTTCAACTATTACGTTGGTTTAATAAAGACCATGAAGATATATTATATCTGGAGGCAGCACTTCTAATACCTACTTGAAACACAATTATAAAAACTGCTGTCATCTTTTAGGTCTTACCCTCTCTTTCTAACACAGCTGTATAAAAAGAGACGGAGAGACCTTATAGGCAGAGACATAACGTAAATATGTGTTTCAAGTGATTAATACGAGTGCTAGCTCCACCTATACCTAATACTTCATGATAAAGGCAACACTATAGTGTTGCTATTTTTTAATTTCTACTCTTTTATGAACGAAGAGAAAAAAAGTTTCACGATAATCTGCGCTCCGATCTTCGATACTTTAAAGAAACATGGCCAATTTGTCTGTCAGCACCGTTAAAATTTTTAATCACTATTTTAACAAAATACTCGATAATCCGAATTTTGCGGATATATGTTATCGACTCAAAATTATTATTTTTTTACGCTTTATAATTTAGGTAAGGTTTCGATTGAGTTTACCGTAACCCTTGACGAAATGTTAATATAGATTACTAGGTATTTAAATAACATAATAGTTAAAATCTATTCGTTATTAATTGATTATTTTTTTAATAAATTTATTATGTAGTGAAATCTGTTACTCATTAACCAATTTAACCTCAGAAAACAGTAAATCCGCTATATTACTTATGTTTAACGACAAAATTTATCTTAAACAGTTACACGTGTCTTTGTTAATTGTATGATAGTATATGTAATGATTTTTCAGTTCAATTATTTCTAATTCATAAAAAAAGAAAAAACTATCTTCACGCCCGTATCTCCGAAGAGGTAGACAAAGGTATAACCAGTGCACCACGATTAGCCAAAGATACATACAATCCCATAACATGACAGGTGGCAAGCCTGTCGCAAAATGGGCATTTTCCAGTCCCATAATCCAATCCCGAGCAACGTTCTTTTTACCAGAAAAGTAAAAAATCACACTAGACTACAGAGGCGATGAATCTATTATTTCTAATTTATACTATGTAAATATATAAACTTTCTGTCCTTTTTTTACATATAAACTTTTAGCATTGCCAAATTTTATACGATTGCAGTCGGCACAATTTTCATGGAAAGGATACAAAGATACACAGTTATTCTAATTTTTATTAAAAAATATATAGAAGAAACTTGAAAATCTCTTGATGATACCGGATAATTGGTTGGAATTATATTTAGAAATATAATTGATTAATTATATGGTTTTGTATTATTTTATTTTTTAAACTCTGTTTTGACACAGCAAGATTATTTGTAAGTAGGTACATGCACATAAAGATTACTTACTACAAACTCACAAACTAACAAACTTAGTATAACGTGAATATTGATTAATCAATATACGGAAATGTTAAAAAATCGTAGTCAAAAATGTTAAAAAAATAGGAAAGTTATTAAGGATTAGCCCGTGTGAAGCTGGGGCAAGCAGCTAGTATTTAACAATATATATATATATATATATATATATATATATACAATATGCATAGTTTTTACATAATATCTGGTACAATCTGATTTTCCCACTCCAATTAAGCCCACTACGTTTTGTTTTATAACATAACAATCAAGCAGATGGTTCTCCTGGTGGAAAGAAACAACCTTTGCCTATAGACACCAATAATGGTAATGCTGCGTACTCGTAGCTGTCCTTGTGGTGGTGTCTTAATGTTACATGCATAAGTCTACCGGCTAACTTACTCTACGAACCGGAATACAAAAGCGATAAGCACTTAAGTTAATGCGGCAGGAATGCAGAATTGTACCACCTAGTAGCTACGATGACAGTTGCTAGTGACAATCGTTCGCCTCTTACAACCTGCCTGGCAGAACGGTAGATAGTCTACTCTTCAAAGGAGCCCAGACCAACACGGCATAAAATCCTATAGGTACATACTCTTTATGGATAATCGCAATGTAAAGTATACTAAACGAGTAATTGTTTTCATACATACATACTCTTTTGAACACTATCTTATTCTATTTTCAGCGACAGGACAAATAAGACTTAAATTAAGTGGCTGATCCTTTTGTTAGCCCTATTTCACTTACTTCTACATAATCACAGTAACTTTTGAAATGGGTTAGACGTGAGTCACACATCTCGAAAGGATTTTTGCTCCAAGCCTTTCTGTCCCTACTGCAAGTTTACTAACTTTTACCCTAACCATCTAAAAACGGGCTTATTTTTATTGAATTTCTAGTTATTACTTGAGGTAAATTACGTTTATTTATTTATTATTACTAATTCTCGGAAAACTTTTACAAATTGTTGCGGTATCGTTTCGAGACAAAAACCAATTTAAGTCATATACAAATTAATTATTTTATACGTATGTCACACAATAAGTTTTGCGTAATTTAAAAAAACAACATGTCAGAACCAAAATATTATGTTTATTGCTTTTCAAAATAATCTCTTTTACATTTTAAACATTTTTTCATGCGATCGAACCATTTTTTAAAACAGGAGGACCACAGATCTGAAGGCATGTTTTCTACGTGCTGATTGAACGCTATCACTGCCTCTTCGGAGTAGGTAAAAGTAAAACCTCTCATCAAATCTTTGATTTTGATGAAAATACAGAAATCAGATCGGGGCTATGCGCAGGATGAGTGACGAGATGTACTTTTTCGTAAGCTAAAAATGACTTTGTTTTGTTGGCCGTGTGTGAAGAAGCGTTATCATGGTGTAGGAGAATGCGGCTTTTGGATCGTCTTTCTCGAACTTTTTTTAACACCCTGGGTAAACAAATGGTAGAATAACACTCGGCATTAACACTCTTTTGATCTTCAAGTGGAATTGTACAGATAGGACCCGTAGCTGAGAAAAAAAACGCGATTATTTTTTTACCAACATTTCTCGCCTGTCTCACTTTTGTTGGCCTGTTCTCATCTTCAAACACCCATTCACAAGATTGCTGTTTTTTTCGGGTTCAAAACAATAAATCCACGTTTCGTCTCCTGTGACAATGTCATGAACAGCATTAGAATGTGTGGTCGTACTTCAGTAGCATCTGTGAGCACCATTCCACGCGAGCCCGCTTCCACTCCGCTGTCAGTTCATGAGGGATCCAACGACAACAAAGTTTCCGAACTTTCAATTCTTTGTGTAAAATTTTCTGAATTTGGCTCATATCAATCCCCAAACTCCTCGAATTGTCTCATTATGTAATCCGGGAGTTTTTTCAATTAACCGCTTAACAGCAGCCACAACATTTTCGTTGACGGCAGTTGAAGGCCGCCCTTCACGAAATTCGTCATGCTAAGAACCTCGACCTCTCTCAAATACAGCAAACCATCGCCTCACGGTGTTCACACAAGGTGCTTCTCTCCCAAAAGCATATTGAAGACGAGCGGCACAGTCTTGCGGATAAAGAGAACTTTTAAAATCATAAAAAATCATCGCTCTAAAATCTTTTCTACTTAATTCCATTTTCATTGCGTACGTAGAACTTTGATGATTCATAAAAAAACAATTGAAAAATCATTTCCCGCCAATTGTTTTTTTTATTACTAAGAAGGTTACAACGGTTTAAAAACATAACATTCGAAATTCAAATAGTTCCGATTAGCTAGAAGTGCAAAACTTTTAGTATGCCCCATGTACTATAATTAATTCCTACTACAATTAATTTAAATAATACCATATATTTTAAATATTATGTGCCATTAAAATCAGTTAGATATATAATAAAAGCAAAACAATCATTTAGAGAAAAATCATTACAATTTAAAATTTTCTTTAAATAACTATGAATTTTGAAGTAATTATTAAACACCAAACCAATTTTTTTAAGTATTAAATGGAAAAATAGCAGCGACCTTTAAAATTTGCAAGTAGGTATTTAATATAAAAAAGTAAGCAAATTTATTTATTCTGTGCCTCAATATTTCAAAAAGCCTTAATAAGATAATTCAAGATTAAATGAACAAAGAAATACATTAAAAATACTGCCTTCATGTTACTTTCGTATAAAAAAAGGTTCAAACAATACTTAACGCCACATTAATAAAAGCAAGCAACACAAGTAGTGAAGGAAAATGTTTAGTTAGTCTAAATTTAGTAAAATTAATAAATAAACAAAGACGACGCATATTATTTGCAATTTACGTATTAAATCACATGGTGTTTGCAGTCAGTAAACTTTTATCACAAAATAAATGTTTATAATAATATTAATTACCAAATATTTGAATTTAGTTTTCGGCCGTATTTTAATTCAGAGGTTAATAGTCTTATTAATAGATAACGATCTAGGCCACTCTGAAAAATGTACCAACAACCATCCTGCGACGTATTTACAAACAAAAACGACGCATATTGTTTGCAGTGATTACACAAAATAAATGTTGATGTTAATATTGATAACAGAATATTTTCTGTTAATTTCTTGTCATACGATAAAATATTGTAATTATTTAATATTAGACTTTAGTTTTCATCTAACGGTTTTATTTTAATTTAGAGGTTAATAGCTTTTATTAAAAGAAAATTATCTAGGGCCCTTTTGAAGAATAGATCAAGTTACGCAAGGCAATTCTTAACAGAAGTACGATTAATCAAACGTGTCACTTCCATCGTGACTACTAGGTGCTGGAGTTCCGCAACATCTCACCTGGGTTTAGTACTGTTTTACCTTCTCATACTTGTCATTTTCGTCTTCGAGTTTTATAAGGTTTTTTTATAAGATAGCGAGCAAGAAGATGGGTCTCGGGGTGGAAAGAGTCAACTATCACATATAGACACCAAATATGTTAATGGTGCGTTGATATCCTATGGCGAGGTCTAATCCCACATGCATAAGTTTACCGGCTATATCCTTCCAGCCGGAACACGACAGCGACAAGCACTAACACTATTTCGGCAGGAATAGGTAAGGTGGTGGTACCAGACCCGGGTAAGACAATGGAGAAATCTACCGCCTAGTAGCCGCAATGGTAGTGATTCTCATAGCCGGTCGCCTTTTACTACCGTCTGGCAGAACGGCAATTGGCCTATACTTCAAAGGAGTCCGGGACCAACACGGGGAAAAGGTAAGGTAGCCAGTTAACTTATGCACAAGGTATTACTAACCCACGAAGTTGGCACCACATTATTAAATGTGTTTATAGGCTATGGTTGTCCCTTTCAATAAGACCTATGTGATTGTTTGCAATCTTTGGATATAAAAAAAATAAAAGTAAATTCACTAAAAAATCTGTCAAATAAAAGGGTGATGTAAAGCGGAATGTCTGTGGACGTTATTAGTTTTTATTAATCAATTAATTGACTGCCTTTATACTCATTTGATACCCAGAACGGGTAAAAGGTGTTATTGAGATTTTCTTCGAGTACTTATTTCTCAAAAAATCTAAAATCTCAGTAGCAGCTCCGAGAGTTTGAACTTGCATCAGGTATCGTAAGGCCGGCTTCAACTTAAAACTCTGGTTGAGCATTTTGCTCACCAAAGAACTCGGTCTCGGGTCAACTGCTTAAAAGCATTTAAAAAATAATTTGACTTATGAAGTACTAACAGCGAAACTAAGCTTTATCTATATCTTGAAACTATATAATTTGTATACAATATCTGTCCAATTGTAATTTAATGAAGATTTGATGCAGGGTTCAGTAAAGTCAGTAAATGGGAAGTCGGTTACTGCAGTTAAAAATTATTAATAAATAAATAATAAATATCTCTGAACAATTTTACACGAATTGATTTAAGCCCAAAGTAAGCAAATTATTTACTTGTAATATGGGTGTTAACCGACGATATTAATACATAGAAATACATATGTAAATACTCAAATATATTCGATAAACACCCAAATTCAGAAATACAAACATCTATGCTCATCAAATAAATGCCTTCCCCTGTCGGGAATCGAACCCGAGCCCCATTGATTGCGTAGTCAGAGTCGCTAAACACTCGACCAACGGGGCGGCCGAATTATATTATATCATTTTATCCTATTATACTCCTATTATATCATTGGAGATAAAACAAGCTGAATTTCCTAATAGAAAGAGATGGCTATTGCCTATAGACACCAAAGATAGTAATGGTGCGTTGCTATTCGTGTGGGTAGAATGAGGATTTAATGCCGAGTGCATAAGTTTTCTGGCTATTTTAATTTAAAATACGATTGCTTTTTAAATTAAAATAGACGATTGTGATCGATTCGCTAGATCGCTAGTTATATATACACACAAAACAAAGAAGAATTTCGTGACGTTGAACTAGTCGAGAGTAGCTCATTTGGTTAGAGCGTCCCGTCCAGGGGATTGTGATGTATTTCTTTATATTAAGTGTCTGCAGTGCTCCGCAATGTAAACTTTAAATGTGCAAAGGAGATTGATGAGATCGACCTAAAAGAACTACAAAAATATAGCGTCAGCCGAAATTATCAACTTAATTTAATGTACAATAAGCTCATATTAGAATTCAACGGACACTTTTCAATAGCAAGTAAATGTTAAAGGGGAATATAGTTGGAAGGTCATGAAAACATTCAAACTTGTACGCTTTTTATTTATTTATTTATTTATTTATATTTATGCACAGACAAAAAGTACATAGGTTTAACTTAACGCCTAATGGCATTCTATACTAGCCAACCTCATGTATTAAGAAAATAATTAAAAGAGGTGGTGCATCTTAACTCTATTCATATAACTTAAACTTACTATGAAAAGACAAAATTAATACAGAGTAATAAATAATTTACAATATAAATATATAAATACACGTTATAATAATACATATTACTAAATTATACCATACTTAATTACATACATATATACATAAACATTCATATACATACATACAATTATAAATATATATATATATAAATACTTATTATACATACATACAAATAATAAATAATTTATGAGCACAAAACGATTTAAACACTGTAACTAAATTGACGTCACTATTTTTATGTATTGAAATATAATTTTAATTGTCTTTTAAATGATAGTTTTGAAGGGGATTTTCTGATGTGTGTAGGAAGTACATTCCACAAACGAATTGCTCGGTGGAAAAAGGATTGAGAAAGAAACTCTGTGTGGCAAAACGGAATGTGTAGAGATAACTTCTCGTCGGACCTCAGATTACGGTTATGTGTGTCTCTCTGCCAATCAAAAAGAGTCTTAAGGTATCCAGGTACAGCCGGATCGTACAATATAGAAAACAGAGTGCATAGCATTCTAGAATCTCTACGCTGTCGTATAGGCAACCACTTAAGAGCAGAGCGATATTGGGAGACATGATCAAACTTGCGTAGTCCGTAAATAAATCGAATGCAATTATTAAGAAGTCTATCCAGTTTGTCAAGAAGAATTTGATTTAGATCAGAGAAACACACATCAGCGTAATCAATTATCGGTAGTACCAAGGCCTGAACTAATGTGATTTTTGTAGAAATAGGCAAAAAATTCTTGAGTCTATACAAAGTTCTCAATGCGTGGTTAACTTTCTGACATACTGCCGTAATATGTGGGACCCACGTCAGTGCACTATCTATAATTAAACCCAGGTCCTTGACTTGCGAGCTAAAAGGTATAAGTGAATTATTAAAAATTATAGGTGGTAATACATTAAGATCAACTTGCGCAATCCGGCGAGCGCTACCTATTAAAATAGCCTGACATTTGGACGTATTGACAGTTATCCCAAAATCACGAGACCAAGTTAAAATATGCTGTAAGTCCTCATTTATTCTATTTACCGCATCAGTAAGATCAGATATACTAGCACTAGCGTACAGTTGCAAGTCGTCTGCATACAGGTGGTAAGGGCAATTCAAGGAAATTGTGACTGCATTAATAAATATTGAAAATAAAAAAGGAGAGAGTATACCGCCTTGAGGTACACCAGCTGACAGATCGCACCAGTCGGAAAGGCTTCCAGTGCGCACTGCCTGCTGACGACCCTGAAGATAAGAAGAAAACCATTCCATTACATGTAAAGAAAAACCAGCAAGCTTTAGTATTGCAAGTAGGATATCATGGTCAACGGTATTAAATGCATTGGAAAAATCAATCAAGACTAACACCGTGACCTGAGATTTATCCATTGCTTGTCTACAATCATTGATGACCTTAAGAAGAGCCGTGGTAGTGCTATGACCGGGTCTAAATCCAGACTGGAAATCACTTAACATATTGTGGCCCAAAATAAATTTTGACACTTGCTTATGAACTGCCGCTTCAAGAATTTTTGAAAGAAATGGTAGAATAGAAATTGGCCTGTATTCATTAGGAGAATTAGGACAAGGCACTTTAGCAAGCGGTAGGACAAAGGCTTTACGCCAAAGAGATGGAAAAACACCAGACGACAGAGAGAAATTAATTAAGTGAGTTAGCGCAGGTAAAATATATTTGACAATAGGGAATATCATTTCCCTACCCACACCGTCGAAACCTACGGCCTTAGACCTGATCGAAATTATAATTTTGCTGATTTCTTCACAAGTAATGGGAGAAAAATGAAATTGCTCGCAAGAAGTGCTGTGTTTGGAGTTAAGAACAGAGAGTGTTTTAGTTTTAAGAGAATGATTCATAGTGATTGTCGACGTAAAATGTGTATTGAGGTCATTCAGCGAGATATGACATGGAAGTTCGACGGGCCCACTACAACAGATTTGTTGTGAGTTGAGAAATTTCCAAACATTAGCGGGTGACGTATTTGTTAAATTATTGTGGAAATATCGGCGTTTAGCAGCCCTTACCAACTGATTGCAGCGATTTCTAGCCCTTTTATAAAATAGCCAGTTCTCGTCACTTCTATTTTTTTTTAAATTTCCGAAAAGCATGATCCCGACGTTTCATAGCTTGCCGCACCTCAGATGTTATCCAGGGTGCAGGCGGTCGCTTCATCTTAATGACATGCAGAGGAGCATGCTTTTCATATAATTTGAGTATATTACCATTGAAGATATCCACCATATTGTTAATATCTGTACACTCATATAGATTACTCCAGTCAATTAAAGAAGCGTCGAGCTGCAACTTGTCATAGTTAATCCTTGCAAAATTTCGGATCTGTAACAATTGGGCCTGCAATTTTGGTGGCTTTAATTTGTAAGATATATGTATCAAATCATGACGAGAAAACTGAGGTAAGGAAATTTGACCATGATTTTCCACATACTCTGTAGAAGATACAAGAATAAAATCAATCCATGAGTCGGGTGACGATATATTATGGTGAGTTGGTTTCAATGGTAAAATAGAAAAATTTACGGAATCCATAACCTCTTTGAATGACTGCGATTTCTGAGAATTTTTTAGAAGATCTGTATTGAAATCTCCCATGATTATTTGATGAGTATATTCGAGACTAAAAGTATAGAGAAGGGACTCAAGTTCAGTTAAATAAGTAATATTAGGAGGACAATATACAGTACCTAAGAGAGCTTTAGCACCACCAACTATAATTTCTAAAAACAAGTACTCTATGGATTCAGAATACTGAGAAGGGGAGTGTGCTAAAATTTTATGCCTTATATCACTGCGGAGGTAAATAGCTACACCTCCTCCACCCTTACCCACCCGATCATTTCTTATGAGAATGTACCCTTGCAAACTACAAAGGAAGGAAGAATATGAAGGCTTTAGCCAGCTTTCAGAGATTAATATAGCATGTATCCCAGAAGATGTAAATGTGTCATGAATTTCGAAAAAATGCCTAGGAATGCTTTGAGCATTAATGTGGCAAACATTAAAACACTTTTTGAAATGCCCAATTTTATCAATGATATATTCTTGCAACGTGGGTTCGGAATTAGAGTGACAATCAGAAAATGACGAGTCATCTGAGTCAGCGGCTGAGTAAAATGAATCATCGTTTGAACTCATAGCAACAAATAGATAATAATTAAAAAAATATTTATATATATGTATAAAATACAAAAAAATAAAATAAGTACCTACCTATATATATATATCTAAATAAATACAACAAGTATTTAAAAATAACTAGCAATTTACAATACAATTTTTATCAATCTGGAGATCTGCCGAGCATGAAAATATAATATTTTAAACACATAATATTATGTAAATCAAATTAGCCACAAACAATATATTCTTAAAATTATAATTATCCAATATGTATATATATATATATATATATATATATATATATATATATATATATATATATATATATATATATATATATATATATATATATATATATATATATATATAAAAAGCCTATACGCATACATAACAATGTATAAATTTAGAAAATTTAACATATTTCAAGATAAAACTATAAAGTACGTACACAAGAAAAAAAAAAAAAAAATAGATCAATATCAGACATTGCAGTATCATACAATTAATAATTGTCAAAATCAATATAGATACAATTAATAATAATTGTAAATACTACTAGACTTACAAAAAGCCAACACATCCGTGGAGTTACAATATCGAATTTATCCGTGGAGTTACAATATCGAATTTATACCTTGCCGTTGTCGATGGCTAAAAACTAAAAGAAAACAATACTTTGACAACTGACAGCTAAAATCAATTTTTATCTCGGATTTTTATACGTTGTCAAATTGATGTGACTGAAGACATTGATATCTGTCAATGTCATCCAAGTATGAACAATTATTTTGTTTTCGTGTTTTAAATAATTGTGAGTATGTGTGAAAAGAAATAGATAATATAATAAAATTATATCACAGTAAGAAGGTAATATAAAGAACGACAAACGGCAACTAACACACGGATGTGACGACCAAAATGTGATAAGTTGATACTTTAAAATATATTATGACAATAAATTACTTTCTATTCGTTCTTTTGGATCTAGTTTGAACACTGTGAACCGTAGAATGAAGATCAACAGGGTTATCAGCTGTATTAACAGTCGCAGAATTTTCTACTGTTGCGGCCGAGGAAAAAGCGGATACAAGTTTCTTATTTTTAAATCAAGTAATGGTTTTTCTTTTCTGCCATAATATAAAATTTTCTTTTATTTATGATCAATCAAATAAATGGGATAAATGCTGAATAGGCAAGACGCAAAATTTTATACTAACTATTGTATAAAATGTAACAAAAACGAAAGTATTTATTGATATAGTCGAAACTTACAATACAGAAGGCTGTATAAACAAGCTACTCTCAGTATCATCCCAAAGGGACAAAAAAAAAGTGTCATATATTTAATCTGTGAACAAGTAACAAATATTTAGCTGTAAATAAACGTAAGTATAACTTTTAAGTAGTTAAAATCAAAAATTGTTCATGATGAGAGATACGAAAACATATTATATCTATTATGACGATATATTGCGACGTGAATGGCTTGTTATTGTGAGTAATAATTGTGAATTCAAGTAATATTAATCTTTAAAAGTTTTTCGTTATATTTTCGTTATATTTGAAATTAAAAAATCGTGAATTATAGCATTATAAAATGTGTCTGTGATACAATTTAGATTTTAGAAGAAATTAATAATGTATTACAATATGATAAGCATCTACCAACATGCGTTGCTTTTGAGGCTAACTTTGTATGGAACCTCAACATTCTCCTTTTACACTGCATCTTCACGCCCATATCCTCGAAAGGGTAGGCAGAGGTACACCAAGTGCACCCATGATTAGCCGAAAATACTTAATCCCACAAATGTGACAGGTGGCAAGCCTATCGCCAACTGGGCACTTTCCAATCCCGGGCAACTTTGTATTTCTCAGAAAACTGAAAAAGCACTTATCTTATGGGCCCGACCCGAGAATCGAACCCGGGACCTCATGTGGTCAACGTCAACGCTGGACCACTAGACCACAGAGGCGATTGCATCTTCCTATAATTGTCTTAATAATGGGTACAAAACTTTTAATAATAAATAAAAACGTGCTAATATATTGAGATATTTCAAGACTCAATTGGAATCAACGTGAGAAATAAAGGAAACAAGCTATTGCTTGAAAAATGTTTTAAAACGATACCTTGCCTAGTTGTCTATGCTCTAATTTATTATCTGGGTTATCGGCTGCGGTGCGTCGGCTTTTGCACGCACGATTAACTTTTTTATTATTATCCATGAGCAGTAGAACTAAAGCTTTTACGAGGTATCACTCTGCCAGCGGCTGATAATGGCCGATCCACTCAGTTCATTTCATACTTGATATAGATTTCAGCGCGAAGAACTTAGATAATTTGTATTACATAATATGCTAGGATAACTTACAAGCATCAATGTATCGATGTTGCTAAAATCGAGAATATCATTTGACTACTTTTACATTTAAAATTTACTGTCGTTATTTCCGGTATCTGCTGATTGGTTGGTGTTATTGGCGCCACGATCACCACTTTCCAGTTTTTTCTTAATCAAGTTCGTTCTTGGCCGGCCATTCAGTCGAGGCCTTTCAAGAGATGCTCGATAAACCAATAATATACGTAAAAAGGGAAAAATAAGCTTAAATTGTGAAGTGGTGTAAAATATCAAGGAAATCATGTGATTATTGTGGATTGTGAATATAGTGTTATTTTAAATTGTGGCTAAATCCTGACCGCTCCCAATACATAGATCCAGCAGCGTGTATAAAATAGATTATATAGGTGGCAAATGTGTAAACCTATCTAGGAAGCAAAGGATAGTGGGAGATTTTTCATTATTCTCTGTATTGACCGGGACCTTTCATGAAGAAAAGTCCATTTTGACAGGCATTTCGTAAAAGGCTAACGATTGGCCGAGTATTGCACTATCATTGAGAATATATGTAACCAGCGCCGAGACCCCAAAAAGATTAATTTATTTCGTTGTAATTCTGTGGATTAAGTCAATTTAACGGCTACTTTTCCTCCCAAAGCCGGTAGACAAAAGCATCCAGTACTGATACTACTGGAGCTGGAAAAAGTTAGGTGATGATGCAATACCTGGGCAAAACGATGCTGAACTCTACTACTTAGTCGTCACGACAGCAATGACACATAGTAAGTAACCGTTCGTCTTTTACGAAGTGCCTGGTGGAAAACCAGACTTACTGTACTGTTACTTTTAAAAAGAGCCTGGACTAAAACATGTTAATGGTGATATTAGATTCACCTAAATGTCAAAATATTTAAGTTTAATGACAAACCAAATCTAATATGATGGACAATAATATTGGTTACGAAGATTCAAGACTATATCTAATTTTTTGTCGGTGACACAAGATGTAGTTAGTCTAGTGTTTGAAGTTTGTCTATCTGTCTCTAAATAATATATTAGACCAATTTCACGAATCGCGCTAATCCTAATAATTTACTAGGTGGTAGAGTTCTGCATTGTCTTGCCCGTGTTTTGGTACCACCGCCTTATTTATTCCTGCCGCAATTGCGTCAGTGCTTCTTATTGTCGCGTTCCGGTTTGGAAGGTAGCCGGTAAACATAAACTTATGCCTGTGGCAATAGACCCCGCTATAAGATAGCACGCACCATTAACATCTTTGCTATGTAAAGGCGATGGTTGACTCTTTCCGTCAGAGGACCCATCTGCTTGTTTGCTATTTTGTGATAATATAAAAAAACCGAAAGTAAGCAAATTATTTGCTTGCGGTATGGGCATTACTCAACTATACACACAGAATTATACACAGAATTACGTATATAAACACTGAAAGTCCTAAACATCCTAATTCAGAAATACAAACATCTAAGCTCATCACGCAAATGCAAAATTGAACCCATACCAGGGCGGTCAAATATGAACCTCGTAGGCTATAAGAAGTGTTCTCGTATATTCACAAAGTTGCTAATGAGTTTTTAGTGCAGAAAGATGTTTTTGGTACATTGATATATTACTAACAATTCAATCGTCTATTTCTAATTAAAACTTTAGATAACTTTGTTTTTAGTGAAACGTTGGACTATATATATAAACTTTATTTATGTGTTAGTTCGGACCCTTTTTGCAGAATGGAATCAATATTCCTGCTAGTCAATTAGTATGAGTACGATTGTACAAAAGAATCACTAACATATATTCAACACTCTTTATCGTCGCCACTTATTAAATATTGTATGAATCACTAGCATCTTGACTTCAAGGTTTCATCCGGATTTATTAACCACCACCTTAACTTTTGTTGCTGTAATAGCTATAATACTTTTCACCTTCATGTTTTGATTTAAAGAGTAAGGTAGCTGCTAAATTTATGCATGTTATATGATCATCCCTCCCTCTACATGGATAGCATAGCATTATTAATGAATTTTATTTAAACGCACTGGCTACCTCTTTCGATGACGCAAGCTCTCTGCTTATTTGTATTATATTTTTTTTCAGTGTAGTTATAACGTCTTGTTTTTTAAATTATAGTATAGCAAGTAAGCAGGTGGATTTCCTGATGGAAAAAATAACTATCGCCGACCTACAGCATTACTAAGGGTACGTTGCTGTTCGTACAGACTAAGCTATCCGTATTACTTAATGGTAATGTCTCAGCCACCAGTTTTCCCACTAGATTACCAGAGCCTTGCCAGAATGTTACTTTTGTAACATTTTGTGTTACTTTTAACCCTCTTATGTTACTTCTATGTTACACGACTGAAAATGTTACTTTTACGTTACTTTTAAGACTTTTTGATTTGTTCTTTATCGATTTGTGTTTGCTAACAATATTTGGTAAGTAAATATAAATACAACATTTATATAGTTTTAATTTAATAAGTAAGTATTTAGGAAATCAATAATTCAACAACAAAGTCGTGTTTTTAACTTAAATATGTTTATTTTTGTACTTATTTAATTGATTACATACATAAATTTAGTTAGATATGTCGTAAGTTATAGCTATTGAAATACATTTCGATTCTAAATTAGTTGGTATATAACTTATACATTTTTAATTATATGTTTTTCTTGTTTAGGATTACCAGTTAATTATTTGATCAAAAATGATTACGATTCTTTCTGAGCTTAACTCAAGGGACATATTTTTTTTTAGTTTTTGTGCTAAAGTGTCATATTATAGTATTAATGTCGTTTTCCACATAAAATAAGAAAACGTTACTTTTTGCGCGAAAATGTTTCGTTTTGAACTCTCCTCCTCCTGTTACATTTGACTATCTGTCACTGGCAATACTAGTTACCTACAAACCGGAACACTACAGTACTAAGCGTTGATGATATCGGAACAAGAACAGGTAAAAGCGGTGGTGCCAAGCCCCGGCGAGATATTGCAGACTTCCACTACCTAGTAGTCACGATGACATTGACACGTCTGGCAAATCATTTTCCTTTTAAGAGCTACCACGTAAAATGTCAGAAAAAGTCTTCTTCATCAAAGAGATTACGGACTTACATGAAAGGAATATAAAAGCCAATCCTTTTTTATCAAAAAAAAAAATTAATATATATATATATATATATATATATATATATATATATATATATATATAAATCAATTTCTCGTTAGTCTCGCTAAAACTCGAGAACGGCTGAACCTTACTTGGCTAATTTTGGTTTTGAATTAAGCGTTGAAGTTTAGGGAAGGTTTAAAAGGTGAGAAAATATAGAAAAAAAATAAGAGTAGTTAAAAAGCCGAAACAGTGTTTGCTGGATTAGCTGGTTTTAAATATTTTTATATTTAATTATTAATATATAATATATTATTAATATAATTTTCTTTCAAGTCTAACTATTCCATATTTTTACATCCATATTAAAATTATTTCTATGTAATTTGATAAATGGATACAATTTTATGGTATATTCACAAAACACTTTTTAATAAATAAATTTATTTGATTTTAATAAATACACTTTCTTTAAAGCAAAATGCTACTCTGTTCTAATCTTTCGCCATAATGTTTTTGGTTTTAATTTAGACGCGTCTTTACGAGGGTGTAAAACAGTAACTCTTTGACAGAGGATTTAAGACCTCACACCAGAAAGTAATGTGAAATAAGGCGCGTGGGATTAGTGTTAACTTCCTAATTTGATATGTTGCCTTGCTACACTCTTGATATTGGCAAAATTATACGTTGTGTTTTAAATGTTTATATCAAAAATATAAAGTATTATTACATGATAGGTGAAGAAGATGAATCTAAAGGAAATTCGTGAGATCGGCCTCGAAGTACTATAGGCGTATTGCGCCAGCCGAAATTATCAAAATAATTTAATGTACAATAAGCGCATGTCACAATTCAACGGATACTTTTTAATAGCAAGGTTTTTTTTTCATCGATCGTGGAGGCGCACAGATTCTAGGCATTGCCAAACGGTGGACGTTCCACGTACCCGGATAAGCGGTTCGACTTGACGTTCTTCATTCGAACCGCAAGAGACAATACATGCTTCCTGAGTCTGTGTTCCACAATGAGTACAATCTGGGATCTTTAAGTAGAGAGTGAACAGGTAACAGGTACCAGGCGAGATCGTTGTCAAGCGCTTCCCTATCGATAATAAATAAAAAAAGAATTAAAAAACTAACGTATTTGGAAAGTCATGAAACTAGTCAAATTTGTACGCTTCTTATTTCTAAATCAAGCAAAAATTTTTCTTTTCTGCTTTTTTTTACTGACTGTCGTATGAAGCACAACATAAGAGATAGTATATTTTATTACTATAGTCGAAACATAAAACACAGAAGGCTGTATAAACATGCTACTTTTGGTATCGTCCTAAAGAAACAAAAAAAAAAACAAGTCACCTATTTAATCTGTGAAAAAGTGATAATAAATACTTTGCTTTGCTGTTGTAAGCAAATATTCATCATCGTATAACTTTTAAGTGATTAGAAATACAAAAAAGTATTATACCTATGTTGCGACGTGAATGGCTTAAAATAATTGTGAATTTAAGAAATAGTAATCTTTGAAGGTTTTTCATGAATTTTAGCATTATAAAAAGTGTCCGTGATACCATTTACATTTAAAAAGAAATTAATAATATATTACAATACGATATGCTTCTATCAACATACGTTGCTTTTGAGGCGAATTTTGTGTAGACCCTCGTCAATCTCTTTTATCGCCAAGCAATTTCAAAATCGGCTCAGTATGCTCAGGTGTCAAAAAGTTCCAACATGCAGGAGGTATGCTAAGGCCGGTCTAAAGACCACCAATTTAAAACTCTGGTTGAGAACTTTGCTTGGCAAAAAACTCGGTCTCAGGTCAACGGCTTAAAAGATTAAAAAAATATATATTTATAAAATACTACTAGCAAAACAGAGATTTATCTATGTCTTGAAAGTTGAAATTATACAATCTGTATATAATAACTGTCCCAATTTTAACTTAATGAAGATCTGATGCAGGGTTCCATAGATTCAGGAAATGGAAAGTCGGTTACTGCAGTTTGAATGCGTTAAAAATTAATTATATCATAGGAGAGAAAACAAGCAAATAGCTTTCCTAATAGAAAGAGATAGCCATTGCCTGTAGACACCAAAGATAGTAGTAGTGCGTTGCTATTAGTGGAGATAGGATTTGAGGAAGATGAGGATGCTATGCTACGTGCATACGTTTATTGGCTATTTTAATTAAAAAACTATTGTTCTTTTAATTAAAATAGACGATTGTGATCGATTCCGTCAATTGTAATGATCCCTACATATACTTACACACAAATCCACGATGTTAAACCAGTCGACAGTAACTCAGTTGGTTAGAGCATCCCGTCCAGGGGGAAGGTCGCAGGTTCAACTCCTATCGTTTCTTTCTTTGCTGCTTTTAAAGTTCGATACATAAGGTCGGGGCAAAAGCATTTTCGTATTGTTCATACAAAGGAAAATATTTTTTTTAGGTGTAATTTTCTATTTATTCATAACACGTATGTGCCGTTTTGATCGATGACTTGTTGCCGTCTTGTGGGTAGTGCCATGATCCCATTCCTGTAGAAATTTTGAGATTTGTGATTGAAAAAATCTGACAGGTAGTGTTCACAGTGTTCTTTTGAGGTTAGCTTTATGGTTCCTAAAGAGTTCTGCAATGACCGAAACAGGTGGAAATCTGATGTAACAAGGTCAGGACTATACGGAGGATACATCAATATATCCCAGCCAAACTCTCTTTTTTTTTTGCGGTCTTGCGTTGTCATGGTAGAACACCACGCCTTTCCTATTCACCAACTCCGGCCGGTTTTTCTCAATAACTTTTTTAACTTCATCAGTTGCTGAGAGTAGAGGTTTTTTAATAAAATAAGAGAACTTTTTTTAACTTCATCAGTTGCTGTCAGAGGTCGATAGTTTTACCCGGTGGCAAAAGCTCATAGTGGACGATTCTTTCCCAATCCCACTATACATATAGCCTCACTTTGTTCCGAGTCAGGCCGGGCTTTGCCACGGTCTGTGGGGCTTGGTCATGCTTCGAGCATGATTTTTTTCACACATTCTTATCGTAAGTCACCCGTGATCAACTGTTTAAGAAATGATTCGGAATTGTTACGTTTCAACAAAGAATCATAAATGGAAACACGTTGCATTAGGTTTCTCTCAGTGAGATCATGTGGTACCCAAATGTCAAGTTTTTTCTTGTACCCAGACTTTCATAAATTACGTAAAACTGTTTTATGATCAACATCCAGTTCTTCAGCAATGTCGTAGCTACTAATATGTCGATCTTACTCCACTTTCTTATAGATAGCACTGATTTTATCTTTGACTGGGCGTTTAGAGCGAACCTCATCTTTCATATAAAAATTTCCAGACTTGAAACGCTTGAACCACATTTGTGCTTCTCTTATTGATACCGTATTAGGTCTGTAAATCACACAAATATTATCCGCGACATTCGTTGTATTTTTACCTTTTTTGTAATAAAACTTTAAAACGTACCGAATTTCTTCGTCACATACGTTCATTTTGCTTGCTTGAAAATAATTGAAAAATGGCGGGAACTAGTTTTTTTTTATTTATTCCATCTTTAGAATGTCGCATTTTCAATGGTATTAAAACCAGCTACTTACATTTATTACAGCCAAAGAGCTTTGATTACTAATAATACATTCAAAATACGAAAATACTTTTGCCCCGTCCTAATATATTGACCGCCCGTTGGATGAACGGTTAGCAACTCTGACAATGCAATCGAACCGAACCCGAGCTCCAAGCCCGGGTTCGATTTCCGACATGGACAGGCATTTTTTTTTGAGTATAGATGTTTTATTTCTGAATTTGAGTGTTTATTAAATAAGTTTTAGTATTTATACATGTATTCCCGTGTATTAGTATAGTTGAGTCACCCCCATATCACAAGCAAATAATTTACTTATTTTCGAGTTAGCTCAATTCACAAACACATATTATACAATATGTATCGCTCATATATGTACATGACTTCATCAATTTATATTCGATAAAATTCATATTTATCTTAAAGACAATATTTTACAGTAAATTTGAAGCAATGTCTTAGACACCTGAGTTCGGAAACTTCTTAGCAAAGTGAGCGTAAGTTTATAAGGCTACTCCAGAACTAGCCCAACTTTAACTTCCATTTGTAAATAATTTACACGCCATGGATACACACGCTTAAATAATAGTTTAAATCCATACTAATATTATAAATGCGAAAGTAACTCTGTCTGTCTGTCTGTCTGTCTGTCTGTTACGCTTTCACGGCCAAACCACTGAACCGATTTGGATAAAATTTGGTATAAATATAGTTCGAGACCCAAGAAAGGACATAGGATAGTTCTTATCCCGGAAATCCCACGGGAGCGGGAACTATGCGGGTTTTTATTTTAGAATTTTTTCCACGCGAACGAAGTCGCGGGCACAGCTAGTTGTTTATAAATTTTAAAAGACGTATCGATATGATCTTTTTTGACTTAAATCATCTGTATATTCTAATTTTACTAGTTTTCTTCGTCTGAACAATGGATTTCCGCAAAGTAACGCCTGAATCTATAAAATATATTCATTTTTTATATTATAAGATAATAAACAAGTAGATGACTCTCATGGTGGAAAGAGAAAATCAACGCCTATAGATACCAAAGATGTTAGTGGTGCGTTGCTTTCCTTATGACGTAATGCTTCCATAATTTAGAGTCCGGTCTAAGTTTCATCAAAATCGGTCCAGTATTTTTTTAAATAGGTTTATTTGACAGATATTGAAGTCAGTTAAATTTATTTTATTATTAAATGCTTACTATAGATGTCCACACACGGATTAAATTGATACGCCTTTCAAGACAATTCCTTAGTTTGTCAATGTAGCTTGCAATTACATACAGAAATACAGAGTTATACCTACTACTTACCGATGAAATTAAATCATCTCATAGGTAATATTTGACCGCCCCGTTGGTCGAGTGGTTAGCGATCCTGCCTACGCAATCGACGGGGCTCGGGTTCGATCCCCGACGGGGACAAGAATTTTTTGTGTGATGAGCATAAATGTTTGTATTTCCGGGTTTGGGTGTTTATTATGTATGTAAAAGTATACCCATAACACAAGCATTGTCCCGTGAATATTTAAACCTTGTAATCTCACTCGGTACGATAAAACAGTACAACATGGTTTATTTCTATTTTTTCGCAATAGAATATAACCTACAAATGTATGACATTTTTGATAGTAATTGGAGCGTTTGCTCATATGCGCGGCGACACGTTTCCTTCCCAATGGCGTGTCAATTGGTATTAATATGGTCTTTCGGTCCACACCTGGAATTTAAAACATCTATGTTCATCGTAGAAATGCCTGTCCGGGATTGAACCCGAGTCCATTCAATCAATTCTGTCATTAGGCGCTATTATATGCTAACTATTTAACCAACGATATAAATGACCACTTGTAATCTGTAATTTGGATTTGGATTAGTTTGGATGTTATATATATATATATATATATATATATATATATATATATATATATATATATATATATATATATATATATATATTAGGGATGGGCCGAAATTCGGTTTAAATGCCGAAAGTTCGGCACTAGAAACTTGCACTTTTTTGACTGAAATCTACACTAATGTTGTAAAGAGGAAAGATTTGTATTTCTATATTTTTATATCTTGTATCAACTAAACTCAAAAACTACTGGACCGAATCGAAAAAATCTCTCACCATTAGAAAGATATTAAATCATCCCCGAGTAACATAGGCTATATTATACTTACCAAAATAATCTGTAAATTGCTTGACCCTGCAGGCCATCCCTGAAACATCCCGCTAAATAAAACAACATCAAAACAAAAATAAAAAACCTCAGCATAGATTTTTGAGTTCGAAGATATTACAAAGCATGTAAAACGGTTGACCCGGCATCGGCAAGTCATCACTGAAACTTCTCGCTAAATCTTTATCTATATCTACGCATATCACATTTTTTACAGAGTTCAAAAATCTTTAATTTGTTACAAATGTTCGTTACTATATAAAAGTCGTAAATGACAGTAATTTTAAAATTTTTTAAACGCTATATATTTTGAAAATGATGATTGATTTTGGTTTTTCGGATGGCATTCGACACAATTTTTGACCTCTAAAATGTTTTCTAAACGTACGTAACGTAATCTACAGGCTGAAAAATGTCGAAGCAATATCAATTTTTGATGCAATTTACTTATTTGATGCAGTTTTAAAAAGAGAAAAACTGATTAGATTTTTAAGTCAGTCGGTATATAAGCCAAAGAGTTATTTTAAAATTATTAGGTTTTCTGTAAACAACAAAATATTAATATTTAAATAGTTGTAACTTTTGGAACTAACCTGAAGCTAGCAGTTAAAATTAAAGGATAAATATGGCGGCGCACAGGGAGGTAATAAGCAAGCCCCCATATGGAGTTTATAAGATGTTTACGGAAGTAAAGACGCGGGATATTCCATAATTATCACAAAAATTTAGAGACTTGAAAAAACAAATGTGACTTACTCGCTAATACATACAACACTGTTGATTACATTGTACAAAACGCTTGAATTTTTAACTAGCAAATTTTTTCAGAGAAGAGGAAGACGGTAGAGGGTTCTACTTGAGTCGAGTAATGGCCTAAAGCAAGATTTTTAACAGTTCGCGCATCATCCGCAAATTTAATAAATGTCGAAAATTTACTTATTTACGGCGACGCTTGTATTTTTAACTGGCAAAATTTTTCAGAGAATAGAAAGTTGTTAGAGGACTTGAGTTAAGGAGTTGCCTAGAGCAAGACTTTTAACGTTTCGCGGATATTTTGCAAATCTACTGAAAGTCGAAAATTTACTTATTTACGGCGACGGTTGTATTTTAAAGTAGCAAATTTTTTAAGAGAAGAGGAAGCTGGTAGAGGCTTCTACTAGAGTTTAGGAGGTGCCTGGAGCAAGATTTTAAACGGTTCGCGGATTTTTCGCGTATCTATGAAAAGTCGAAAATTTACGAATTTACGGCAACGCCTGTATTTTAAACTAGCAAAATTTTTCAGAGAAGAGCAAGCGGGTAGTGGCTTCTATTTGAATCAAGAAGTTGCCTAGACCAAGATTTTTGACGTTCGCGAATATGTCGCGAATTTACTAAGAGCCGAATATTATTTATATACGGTGACGCTTGTATTTTTAAGAAGCAAAATTTTTCAGAGAAAAGAAAGCTGGTAGAGGCTTCTTCTTGAGTCGAAGAGGTGCCTAGAGCAAGATTTTTATCGGTTCACGGATATTTCGTGAATCTATTAAAAGTTGAAAATTTACAAACGCCTGTATTTTTAATTAGCAAAATTTTTCAGAGAAGAGGAACCTGGTATAGGCTTGTACTTGAGTCGAGGAGGTGCCTAGATCAAGATTTCAACGGTTCGCGGATATCACGCGAATCTACTGAGTCGAATATTTACTTGTTTACGGCGACGCTTATATTTTTAACTACCAAAATTTTTCAGAGAAGAGGAAGCTGGTAGAGGCTTCTACTTGAGTTAAGAAGTGCCTGGAGCAATATTTTAAACGGTTCGTGGATTTTTCGCGAATCTATTAAAAGTCGAAAATATACCAATTTACGGCAACGCCTGTATTTTTAACTAGCAAAATTTTTCAGAGAAGAGAAAACGGGTAGAGGCTTCTACTTAAGTCAAGTAGTTGCCTAGACCAAGATTTTTGACGGTTTGCGGATATTTTGCGAATCTACTAAGAGTCGAATATTATTTATATACGGTGACGCTTGTATTTTGAAGTAAAAAAATTTTGAGAGAAGAGGAAGCTGGTAGAGGCTTCTACTTGAGTCAAGGAGTTGCCTAGACCAAGATTTTTGATGGTTCAAGGATAAACCTTAAAAACAACAAAGAAAAATATCGACACGCGGGATTTGAAACTGCGACCATTTCCCTAAAGCCGGGACGCTCTTCCGCTGAGCTAGTGTCGACAGGCTCGAGGCAGCGAAATTCTTCTTTGCTATATATAAGGTTCAAGGATATTTCGCGAATCTACTAAAAGTCGAAAATTTACAAATTTACGGCAACTCCTATTTTTAACAAGCAAAATTTTTGAGAAAAGAGGAAGTTGTTAGAAGTTTCTACTTGAGTTATGGAGTTGCCTAGAGCAAGACTTTTAACAATTCGCGGATATTTCGCGAATATACTGAAAGTCGAAAATTTACTTATTTACGGCGACGCTTGTATTTTTAACTAGCAAAATTTTTCAGAGAAGAGGAAGCTGGTAGAGGCTTCTACTTGAGTTTAGGAGGTGCCCGGATCCAGATTCGCAGATCGTAAACGGTTCGCAGATTGTTCGCGAATTTATTAAAAGTCGAATATTTACATATTTACGACGACGCCTGTATTTTTAACTGGAAAAATTTTAGAGAATAGGGAGTTGTTAGAGGCTTCCTATTGAGTCAAGGAGTTGCCTGGACCTAGATTTTTGACGGTTCGCGGATATTTCGTGAATCTACTAAGAGTCGAATATTTACTTGTTTACGGCGACGCTTGTATTTTTAACTAGCAAAATTTTTCAAGGAAGAGGAAGCTGCTAGAGGCTTCTATTTGAGTTTAAGAGATGCCTGGAGCAAGATTTTAAACGGTTCGCGGATTTTTCGCGATTCTATTTAAAGTCGAAACTTTGCCAAATTACGCCAACGCCTGTATTTTTAACTAGCAATTTTTTTCATAAAAGAGGAAGTCGGTAGAGGGTTCTAATTGAGTCGAGTAATGGCCCAAAGCAAGATTTTGAACAGTTCGCGCATCATCCGCAAATTAAATGAATGTCGAAATTTACTTTTTTATGGCGACGCTTGTATTTTTCACTGCCAGAGTTTATCAGAGAATAGGAAGTTGTTAGAGGCAGGAGTTGCCTAGAGCAAGACTTTTAACGGTTCGCGGATCTATGATCTAATTTCTTTCTTTCTTTCTTTCTTCTTTCTACTGAAAGTCGAAAATTTACTTATTTACAGTGAATTTCATGAGATCGTACGGGCTGTATTTTCAAAGTTAAGGCTCGGGGGTAGCGGAGGGTGGTATTTTTGAAATCAGGAGACAAAACTTTATCGTGCAATGGTGTCAACTCCTAGGCCGTTTTGCTCGACCTATTAGAGTGCAGTTGCACCAGTTGCAGCATGACGCCTATATCAGCACGTCGGTCCGATGCACATTCAATGTGCATGCAGCCTAGCGGACCGATCGTGGCCTAAGCTCAGCCAGGTTCATAGGTGAGTTGGGATACCTACTGGACGCGGTGTCGCGTCAGCTTATTCTACGTCAATGATACCAAGAAATATTTGATAATAACATTTATTTAAAAAAGTGAATAAAAAGAAGCATTACAATAAGCAATATTATAAACCGCACGGTTTACAGAGGTACAACCAACATCTTGAACAGTCGGGCTACCGATAAGACCGCTCCGCACGTGACTATCCAAAGCCGCATCGAGATCTCGGTAACGCAATTGAGCGAGGTACAGCGATCGTGCTATCTTTGAAGAAAAAAACATGTATTCTACTCAGGCTTAACACCAGCGCCTCGAGCCCATCGGAGAACACGTCGCAACGCACGAAAAGTTGAGCTCGCAACGGATTGTTCAACTTTTCAGAATGCATACCTAAAAGCTTTGACGCGCGCAGCGATAATAATTTTTGTGCTGAAATTTAGTAAAATTCCCCATGATATCATTGCGGTTTGCAGTTACCCACAAAACCCAATGTTTATCGTTATCCTCAAATTTAACGGGACTTATTTTACCTCATTACCAAATATGTTCAGTCGCCCGGCTAACAGGATAATTACACCGGCATTTACGGAATCGCGTAGCAACTAACTCGTGTAGTTTTTATTTAACCCGAGATAAGGTGTTTGAAACAGTCTTGTTTCTATGGTCACAGAATATCATAAAGTTCATGCAATCTTACAACATCGATATGTGTCTCGGGTATCGCTGCACATTGCAGCGCGCAGAGAACACATCAGACGTTCGTACTTGCTGACTGCTGGCATGACGACGGATCGTAGCAAGTACTGTTCACGCCACGTTCAACGTCTTGACTTACGTTACGCTCGTATACCTGTATTGCACACGCACACACACGCACGTACGCATACAAGGGAAACGTGCTATAATCTTGACAAATGTCACAAACGCTTTAAGAAAAAGCAAGCAGGTGTCTAGGAGACGTCTAAGAGCGGGTGAGCCTTGCACAGGCACGGTAGATTGTTATGAAGAAGCTGATACACAGCCTTAGGATCGACATTACTACGAGTCAAAGTTTCGCGCGTTAGCTCTGCGCCGTTTATCTTCTTATCTTTCTATGCAACACCTGAGAGTCTTTTGCAGAGAATTATGTCTAGACTTAATCTAGAAGCGTGCCAGGAGGCTAGCGAGCACCGTTTGCGGTGAAAAAATTCAATTGCATTTTGAGTCAAATGCATCCTAGTGCATTGGGTTGACATTGCAAACTCCTACTCACACCTGAAGCTGCATCTAGGAATTATGCACCGTACACTCTTGTGATCCCGACTGCATATATCTTGTATGTAGAGGCCTCTTCTTAAGTGTAGGAGGTGCCTTGAGTAAGATGTTTAGAGGTTCGCGAACATTTCGTGAATCTACTATCTACTAAAAGTCGAAAATGTACTTGTTTGCGGTGACGCTAGTATTTTTAACTAGCAATATTTTCGGAGTAGAAGTTGGTAGAGCAAAATTTTTAAGGGTTCGCAGATTTTTCGCAAGCCAATTTAGAGTTGAAAATTAGGGATTTACCACGATGAAGCGCTAGAAGCAAAATTAAGCAAGAGATACTTTTCATGAATTTTTCGCAAGTCGATTTTTAGTAACACCATTTTACGACGATGTTCGTATTTTTAACTCTTAAAATTTTGCTACTTAAAAATACAAGCGTCACTATATGAAAATAATATACGTCTCTTAGTAGATTCACGAAATATCCGTGAAACATCAAAAATCTAGATCTAGGCAATCCCTTAACTCAATTAGAAGCCTCTAATAACACCCTATTCTCTGAAAAATTTGCTAGTTAAAAATATAGGCGTTGCCGCAAATTCGTAAATTTTCGACTTTTAATAGATTCCTGAAAAATGCGCGAACCGTTTAAAGTCTTGCATTAGGCACCTCCTAAACTCAAGTAGAAGCCTCTACCGGCTTCCTCTTCGAAAAATTTTGCTAGTTAAAAATACAGGTGTTGTCGTAAATTTGTAAATTTTCGACATCTAAATAGATTCGCGAAATATCCGTGAACCGTCAAAAATCGTAGTCTAGGCAACTCCTTGACTCAAGTAGAAGACACTACCCGCTTCGTCTTCTCTGAAAAATGTTGCTAGTTAAAAATACAGGCGTTGCCGTAAATTTGTAAATTTTCGACTTTTAAGAGATTCGCGAAATACCAGCAAACCCTTAAAAATCTTGTACTAGGTAAGTCCTAAACTTATGTAGATGCCTCCACCAGCCTCGCCTTCTCTGAAAAATTTTGCTAATTAAGATATACAAGTGTCACCGTATATAAAGAATATTCGATTCTTAGTAGTTTCACGAAATATCCGCGAACCGGCAAAAATCTTGGTCTAGGCATCTCCTTGACACAAATAGAAGCCTCTACCAGCTTCTTTTTCTCTGAAAAATGTTGCTAGTTAAATATACAGGCGTTGCCGTAAATTCGTAAATTTTCGACTATTAATAGATTCGCGAAAAATCCGCGAACCGTTTAAAATTTTGCTTTAGGCACCTCCTTGACTCAAGTAGAAGCCTCTACCAGCTTCCACTTCTCTGAAAAATTTTTCTACTCAAAAATACAAGTATATAAATAATATTCGACTCTTAGTAGATTCGGGAAATATCCGCGAACCATCAAAAATCTAGGTCTAGGCAACTCCTTAACTCGATTAGAAGACTCTTACAACTCCCTATTCTCTGAAAAATTTTGCTAGTTAAAAATACAGGCGTTGCCGTAAAATTGTAAATTTTCGACCTTTAATAGATTCGCGAAATCTCTGTGAACCGATAAAAATCTTTGCTCTAGGCACATTCTTGACTCAAGTAGAAGCCTCTACCAGCTTCCACTTCTCTGAAAAATTTTGGTAGTTAAAAATAAAAGCGTTTTGTACAATGTAATCAACACTTTTATATGTATTAGCGTGTAGGTGAAAATAGTTTTTTTTTTCGATTCTCTAAATGTTTTTGATATTATGGAATATCTCGCGTTTTAATATTTAATTACTTCTGTAAACATAATGTTAACCCCATATGAGGCGTTGCTTATTACGTCCCTGGTAATTTCATCCTTTAATTTTAATTGGTAGCTTCAGGTCCGTACTTTTGGAAACTTGATTCGATTTTGATTCTTGAAACTATATTTGACGTAGTTGTTTTAAGTACCACAATATTGTAGAAGGTCAAACAAGTTTTGGTCAAAAATCTCGAATTTATATAAATAAAACATTCTTTTTTCAAAATTTTTCGTCAACGATAACTCCGAACGGGTAAACCGATTTTGATACAATTTACGATATTTGACACAGATTTTTAGAGAGAAAAGCTGATTAGATTTTTAAATCAATCGGTGTATTATCCGGAAAGTTATTTTAAAAATTTTGTGAAGTTTTCTGTAAACAACAAATATTAATATTAAAATAGTTGAAACTTTTGAAAACTTGATTCGATTTCGTTTTTTGAAACTAAATTTGACACAGTCTTATAAGCACTAAAATATTGTGGAAGGTAAAAAAATTCTAGTTAAGAAATTACCAAGATATGTCAAAAAACACTTCTAAAATTTTTCGTTAACGATAACTCTTGAACGGAAAATTAAAAATTTTTGATGCAATAATGCATTGAACGCAGTTTTTGTAGGAATAGAGCTGATTAGATTTTGTAGCTAATCTATACATTTATGTACTTAGATTGTACAAAATTATTTATGTATGTATGTTATTTATGTACAAAGTTATGAGATGTTTACATATACACATACACACACATATACATACAGACATGCTGACCTCATTGTGAAAATAGTCGGAAAAGATTTCTAGGATCTCAAAACGTGGACATCTGGTGAAAACTCGATTTTCATAAATCGGGGCAAAAAGAGTTCCTTATCTATATACGTAACGGGAAGTTAAAAATAAAGATCCGTGCCTAAATTGGAATAATGTAACTCAAATGTATCAAATTTATGCCGTTACGTCATTAATTCACGTGCGTTGCGAAAACTATTAACAATATCCTATATATCCATACTAAAATTATAAATGGGAAAGTGTGTCTGTTTGTTTGTCCGTTTTTCACGGCAAAACAGCGACGAATTGATGTGATTTTTTAAGTGGAGATAGTTCAGAAGGAATGGAGAGTGACATAGGCAACTTTTTGTCTCTTACTTTACGCGAGCGAAGCCGTGGACAATAGCTAGTATAAAATAATCTAAATTTTAAGTAAATTCGTAAACGTGTCGCTTTGAAGAAAGCGCCTACTAAACCGAAGTTCGGCCGAAATTCGGCCGAATTTTTTATTTTCACCGAATCGGCCGAAGTTCGAATTCGGTTCAAACCACATTCGGCCCATCGCTAATATATATATATATATATATATATATATATATATATATATATATATATATATATATATATATATATATATATATATATGGATAAATATTTATCATGTAACTATATCATGTAAAATGTATAACTATGATATTTATCTTTTAGTTTAGTTTAGTTCTTTTAGACTTTAAGTCCCACGGTAACAACTCATTTTTCCGGGATAAAATTTTATTTTCTATCTGATATTTCTAATTAGTCTGTGTGCTATTCCAGATATTTACCTGAATGCCAAATTTCATCCAAATAAGTTCAGCCGTTTTTGCGTGATTAACAAAACATCGTGGATGTTCAGACTCCTTTGAAGAATAGACCAACTGCCGTTCTGCCAGGCAGGTCGTAGAAGGCGACCGATTGGCTCTGCAAGTCACTACCATCGTGACTACTAGGTGGTAGAGTTCTGCATTGTCTCGCCCGGGTCTAGTACCACCGCCTTACCTATTCCTGCCGCAATAGCGTCAGTGCTTGTCACTGTCGTGTTCCGGTGTTCCGGTTTGAAGGGTAAGGTAGCCGGTAAAATTATGCATGTGGCATTAGACCTCGCCACAAGATAGCAACGCACCATTAACATCTTTGTTGTCTATAGGCGATGGTTGACTCTTACCATCAGGAGACCCATCTGCTTGTTTGCTATCTTATGATATAAAAAAAGCTAAGCAAAATGAAGTTTTTTTTTCAAACGAAGTCGAGGTAACAGCTTGTGCTTAAATATGCTTGTGCGTAATATTTAGAACTTTTACGAGAAAAATATCGCGGTGATTGGATTAGCGTCTTGATCACGGTACCGAGTGCGGAATTCGATTTTCTAAAAAGGCGTTAAGACAGGTTATTTTCATAATCTCATCACATTGTTATTCAATCTTACACGGAAATTTTCGTTTGTACTACAAAAAGTCTCATATACTGGGAAATATAATTTAACTTACATGAATCATGCAACGCTGTAAACGACGGTGCGTGGAACAGATTAACGGATTTTTTCGTATTATATTCACAAAAATATAATACGGAATATAAATAGTTCAGTTTCTATATTGCTAATAAAAGCCAAACTGTTGTTTTGAATGGTTTTTCATTTTCTGCTATGTCCATTCCTTCTGGTGTGCTTCAACGTTCTCTACTTGGGCCTCTCTCCTTTTCATAATTTTTATAAATGACATCTCTGAAAGTTTTTCTTCTTGTAAACTCTTACTTTATGACGACGACATAAACATTTTCAATGTAATACGACTTACTTAATCTACAAAAAGACCATAACTCTTTTCATGACTATTGTCGAGGGTGTAATTTAGAACTTAACGACTCCAAATGTTTTATATATACGCACGTATATATAAAACATTTGGATATGTGGTATATATGTACCAAACATGTGGATACCTATATATACGTATCCAAATGTTTTATATATATGAAAACCAGATGCCATAAAATTTAATTATGAAATAAATAAAACTTCTTTGACCAGCGTATACACTATAAGAGATCTTGGGGTAACATTCGACACAAAGCTTCTGTTTGATGCGCATATCAACAATATCGTGAGCAAAGTAGAAAAGCACTTGGTTTCATATTTCGTACATTCTCTAAATTCAAAAATATAAAAACATTCAAAATTTTTACTGCACTTTTGTCCGTAATCACTCCGAATATGCATCGCAGATATGGAACCCAATTAGCGCCGTATATATCGGTTGCATTGAACGAATTCAGAAACGATTCCTCAGATTTCTTCAATATTCAGCAAAAGCTTTGACAGTTCTTACGCTGATCAATGTTGAAGGCACCACTTACTTCCTCTTCATGAACGGAGACGAATTGCTGATTTGGTTTTCCTGTCTAAAATCTTAAATTCTAATATTGACTCACCAGAACTATTGAGTAATGTTCTGCTCCGAGTACCACGATTATTCAGAATATAAGCACCTCTGCATGTACCAGTTGTAAAGTACAGGACAAACTATTTGTTTATAAGAGCGAGCAAGTCTCTCAACATTGTCTCTCGTAACTTAGACAAAGACTTATTTAACACCAACGTACGCAAGCTAAAGCGCAAGCTGAGCCTAAAATTTTTTAATGTGTAGCTAGTAATGTGTTCTTTCTACAAATTTTTTTTTTGTTTTACTTGTGAACATTTTTAATTGGCCTTTGTGATCATATCATATGTTATGTTTGTATAACAAAACAGCGCGAACATAATGTTACTACAGCTACTTACATTGACATGTGACGTACGTGACTAAATGATGGTCGGGCAATTAACTTGCTTTCGTGTTACTATTTTGGAATGTAGACAGTGCACGTATACTTTTTTATATCATTGCTACCAACTATATAATACGATGCTAAAGATACGTCTAGGTTTCGGTCAGCTGTTACGCGATGCCTGGCAGTAAGGCAGTCGATCTATTCTTCAAAATTGGTCTGGAATTATATGGAGACTATCTATACTAATATTATAGAGAGGTAAAATTTTTTGGGTGTAATGTATATACTCAAAATACTTGACTGATTTTAAAAATTCTTTTACCAATATAAAGCTACTCAGTGAGTAATAGGTTATTTTATACTTGACTGAGTAAAGTGTGTATGGGTCACATAAACGAATTCGTGAGGAGCAGCTGGTAAACGTAAATAAACATTGGTAACCAAATAGAGCCAGGGCCTAGTGGTCCCAGGAGCATTTTTATTTTTGGTTAATAACAAGCTGATTTTTTGTGAACAGCTTCATTTTGACGAGACACCCATGTTTTCCATCTTCGATCCCGACGTTCGGTTACGGGTTCGATTCTCGACGGGGACAAGCGTTTGTGTGATGAGCACAAATGTTTGTATTTCCGGGTTTGGGTGTTTATTAAATATATTCCAGTATTTATATATGTATTTCTATGTATTAGTATCGTTGACTAACACCCATAACATAAGCAAATAATTTGCTTACTTTGGGGGTTAGATCTGTAAGTGTAATTTGTCCCGTGAATATTTATTCATTTAATTATCTTCAAAAAATCTTGAATCGGGTAACTAATAAAAATAGTTGAAAAAGAAAATTTTAGGATTTCGGGCTAAAAAAGTTTCCACTTTTTTAGTCCAACGCTCCCTCACTCTCCGATCTTCTCTATAACTCCTCGACAAAGTTAACGTTGAATAATATTAATAATTAATAAAACTGTTGTGAGAAAATTAGGTCTTTTTAAATTCATTAATATCAATGTAAAAATCTCATAATTCCGAATCTTTAATTACACTCTAAAGTGGAGGACTCGACAGAAAAACCATCAAATGTGTAGAACAAGTTTTTTAAATGTTTCATAAAATGACCAAGCAATTAAAGTAATTCACCAAATTAAAATGTTTGAAGCCCCTAATTTTATAAGTTACCCGATTCGACAATTTTCGAAGATAAAAAAGATGGGTGTCTCATCAAAAGGAAGTTGTTTACAAAAATTTAAGTTGTTATTAATTTTAAAGACATGTTCGTGGACCACGGTCTTTATCAGCGTCCGCTTTTACAAAAAGCTCTACGCTTCAGGCAAGCGGACTGCGTGTTAACAGAGCGCCGACTGCGAAACATTAGCGAGCTGAAATTCCAACTGCCGATGTTGCTTACAACTACGACATTGTAAAACGAATACAAAAAAACGTAGAGACAAGCTCGTCCATTGTAGTTATGTTAATTTTTACCCTAATTGTGCTATTTTCTGTGTACCATAAAGTATTAGATAAATAAGTAAATGAATAAAAAGCTTGCACCTTATATACGTGGCCATTGCGTTGACAGGGAACTTGTATCAAGCGAAAAAGTACTGCCTGTTTGCGATAGACTAATAGCGGAAGATTTTACTCGTATATCGTTTGCTCCTGTATGTCTACCATCTAGCATCTCTGACAGTATTCATAATGCCAACAGAACAAGCGATTATGAAATGATTTGGTGGCTACAGCTAGCTTAGAAGTGGAAAGGTATATTGTTGTGTGACCACCCCGTTGGTCGAGTGGTTAGCTACCCTCACTACGCAATCGACGGGGCTCGGGTGTGATCCCCGACGGGGACAAGCATTTGTGTGATGAGCATAAATGTTTGTATTTCCGGGTTTGGGTGTTTATTAAATATACTCTAGTATTTATAATTGTATTTCTATGTATTAGAATCGTTAAGTAACATACATAATACAAGCAAATAATTTGCTTACTTTGGGGTTAGATCAATAAGTTTAATTTGTCTCGTAAATATTTATATATTTATATTTATTCTTGACACAATAGCGTTGTTATTTGTCGTTGTCACTTGTCATATCACTGTTTGAAGGATGAGGTAGCCGTAAAACTTATGGGCCATTCCAGCGAAAACCACGCTATAGGCGTGAAAAATATATCAACGATTTAATTACAAAATCTACTTTCAGAATAAAGTTCATAAATAAAAGTTATAGAAATGTATAAATTTTGTTCGAACTTTCAATATTTTTGCAATTTTATCATTCGTGAAAATACCTATAGCACCATTGTCTACGTTAGGGTATTTTATCTATAAGTTTGCAGTACCGTTTGTCGTCCTTGGTTTACGCTACTTTAGAAAGTAGTAATTTTAAAAGAAAGTACTTTTCTTGTGACGTAACACCCCTGTCATACGGATGGCAACAAGTGATCTAATTTCAGACTCATTTGCTTGTTTGCCTTTCTATAATAATTATATCGTTGAACAAATTACACAAATCGATCTAACCTAAAGTAAGCAAATTATTTGCTTGTATTATGGTTGTTAGTCATAGTCAGTGATACTAATACATACAAAGACTGTTATGGCTCAGCCGCACTTGTATCTATCATCATAAAGCTTCATGCAATGACACGATAAATGCAGATGTGACATTTATCGTGCCATTGTACGAAGCATTGTGACTAGAGATGAAAATTGCCGGCAAGTTTAGAAACATTCGTATCAGTTTTTGGCAACTTTGGGAATATGGCCGGCAATTTTCATCACTATTTGTGGCGATAGACGCAAGTGCGGCCCCATTACATACATAATACACACTCAGAATCAAAAATACAAATATCTATTCTCATCATAGAAATGTTCGTCCCTGTCGGGAATCAAAACCAAGCCGCATCTAATAGGTTCGCAAACCACTTGACCGTTGGTCAAATCTATGATTAGAATATACAATTTAATACTCAAAATTAATGATATGTTTTTTTTAATGGAGCGGTGACCTTACACTGCACTAGGATCATTAGTCTCTAGAACTGTTAAATCATAGTTATTAACTATAGCAACAAAGAATACGTAATAAGGTTCTTGGCATTATATCAAGTGTTAATATTTTTTTTTATGTTATAAGATAGCAAACAAGCAAATGGGTTTCCTGATGGAAAGAGTCAACCATCGCCTATAGACACCAAAGGTGTTGATGGTGCGTTGCTATCTTGTGGCGAGGTCTAATGCCACATGCATAAGTTTACCGGCTACCTTACCCTCCAAACCGGAACACGACAGCGACAAGCACTGACGCTATTGCGGCAGGAACAGGTAAAGCGGTGGTACCAGACCTGGGCGAGACAATGCAGAACTCTACCACCTAGTAGCCACGATGATAGTGACTGACATAGCCAATCGGTCGCCTTTTACGACCTGCCTGGCAGAACGGCAGTTGATCTATTCTTCAAAGAAGCCCGGAACCAACACAACCAACCAACCACATCGATTCGTGTGATGTTAGTATAACCACGTAAAAACGTTTTTATTTTCTTAACTATTCATTCAAGCACAAGCAAATAACATGATATAGAATTCAGGATATTACCATATCATAATATTTGTGAAACACATGCCTTGTCACACGCGAGATCATTTGCTTATAGATAACGATGATATGAATGAAACTGATGACAAGTTATATTTATTTATTAACCGTTTGAAAATCTAGCGTTATCAATTTAACGTGCTTTGTTTATATTACAGATCAAATATAAAGTTTAATGACATATCACAGAGCAAATATTATAATAATATCATAATTAGGACAAATTACACTAATCGATCTAACACTAAAATAAGCAAATTATTTGCTTTTGATATGAATGTTAGTAACCGATACTGAAAATATACAAACAAAAACTGAAAATATATTTATTAAACACCCAAACCCAGAAATAAAAACATTATTTGCTCATGACACAAATGTTTGTCCCTGTCGGGAATCGAAACCTAGCCTCATAGATTGCGTAGTCAGGGTTTTAACTACTCGATCAACGGGGAAATTAGTTATATATAATCTCACAGAGCAAGTATCTAGTAGGAAGTATTTAGTTGGAGGACGTCTCACAGAAAAAGTATCTAGTTGGAGGACGTCCTACAAAGCAAGTATCTAGTTAGAGGACGTCTCACAGAGCAAGTATCCAGTTGAAGGACGTCTTACAGAGCATGTATCTAGTTGGAGGACATCTCATAGAGCAAGTATCTAGTAGGAAGACGTCCTACAGAGCAAGTATCTAGCCGAAGGACGTCTCACAGAGCAAGTATCTAGTAGGAAGTATTTAGTTGGAGGACGTCTCACAGAAAAAGTATCTAGTTGGAGGACGTCCTACAAAGCAAGTATCTAGTTAGAGGACGTCTCACAGAGCAAGTATTCAGTTGAAGGACGTCTTACAGAGCATGTATCTAGTTGGAGGACATCTCATAGAGCAAGTATCTAGTAGGAAGACGTCCTACAGAGCAAGTATCTAGCCGAAGGACGTCTCACAGAGCAAGTATCTAGTAGGAAGTATTTAGTTGGAGGACGTCTCACAGAAAAAGTATCTAGTTGGAGGACGTCCTACAAAGCAAGTATCTAGTTAGAGGACGTCTCACAGAGCAAGTATTCAGTTGAAGGACGTCTTACAGAGCATGTATCTAGTTGGAGGACATCTCATAGAGCAAGTATCTAGTAGGAAGACGTCCTACAGAGCAAGTATCTAGCCGAAGGACGTCTCACAGAGCAAGTATCTAGTAGGAAGTATTTAGTTGGAGGACGTCTCACAGAAAAAGTATCTAGTTGGAGGACGTCCTACAAAGCAAGTATCTAGTTAGAGGACGTCTCACAGAGCAAGTATCCAGTTGAAGGACGTCTTACAGAGCATGTATCTAGTTGGAGGACATCTCATAGAGCAAGTATCTAGTAGGAAGACGTCCTACAGAGCAAGTATCTAGCCGAAGGACGTCTCACAGAGAAAGTATCTAGTAGGAAGACGTCCTACAGAGCAAGTATCTATACTATTTCCATGACAGCTCTAATTTGATAGTTGTAGTGTTGTGACCAATTAAGTAATGATATTGATCGAATATTTTTAAATTTTGAACAAAGACAAATAAAAAAAAATCAAATATATTTTTTTGTGGTGGGATCTGTCACTCGCAACAACACGGTCGTGCTAGTCACTACATTTCTGTTCGCTGAGTTTTTCACATTATCCATACGTTACGTAATATTTTTTGTGTTCCTCCGTGTTGATTGCTGCCAGCTGTCAAATATCAAAATGCCGAATCTGTTCTAAAAAGGCAGGCGAGAGAACTGGTGATCAAGGTTCGTAATTACTTTGAAGCAGAGTATCAAAATGGTGGCCCGCTTTTACCACTGTCGCAAGTGCGGGCGCGTGTTGCGCGGCCGCATTAGGAATTAGTGGAACTACTGTTTTAAAATTACTACCGAAGCTTACAGTACAAACGGCATGAAGAAAATAAGCTTCGTACGCCGATGAAAAAACGCCAATCACGTCGTGTGACATCGGTCGAAAAACTTCGACGTCTGCTATTCGCCATCATATATATGATTATTACTTACGCAAAGAAATTCCAACATTTAAAAAACTTGTTGTTTCTTTACGTGAATGTGATTTGTTTCATGGCCAAAAATCAACCAAGCTTGGTTTTGGAAAAATTGGATTTTCTTATAAAAATCGGACAAAAGTATATTTATTGACGGAGCGTCTCGTTGTTGCTATGGCTCGCTGCGAATTTTTGAACGAAGCCAAAATATATCAGATTGGTCAAATGTTATTTTTACTGACGAGACTTGGTTAAATGCAAACCAAAAAGTATCTAAGAACTGTATTGACGACACCACCGCTTCCACTAGTTCAGTGCCAATGGGAAAAGATAAACGCCTTATTATATGCCATGCAGGGTCTATATGTGGATTCGTGTCAGATGCTTTACTGGCCTTTAAATCCTAGAAAACAGTAGATTATCACGAAGAAATGAACGCAGAGATTAACGAAGGACGGTTTAAAGAAATGGCACAATCTCTGGAAGAATCGTCCATAATTAGTTATTATGGACAACGCTACATATCACTCCAGACAAATTGATGAAATTCCGACGCTGGCCAATAAAAACAAGAGATAATTGACTAGCTCCAACGTCATGGCAAAAATGTGGATAGTACTTTATTAAAAGTACAATTACATAGTGAATATTTTAAAATTGAAAAAAAGCCTCTAAAAGATATGTTATCGACGAAATAGCTTCCGAATGTGGTAATTGGGTTCTTCTATTTTCGCCGTATCATTGTAAGTACAATGCTGTAGAACTAATATGGGCACAATACAAAGGACACGCCGCTCGAAACAATACACATCCCCCTTTTACGGCAAACAAGATGTTAAATTTATTAAAAAATGCTTGTGCGGAAGTAACTGGGAAAAAGTTGTGAAAAGAACCCAAAACATTATAGCGTCGGATTGGGAAATTCATGTGACATTCGATAATATACAAGAACAGGAACTTATAATAAATGTTGGGGAGAGCTCATCGAGTGACAATGACGATTCATCAGATTTTGATTAAAATAAATAAATAAAGATTACCTGTCGTTATAATTATTTCGTTTCACTGTCGAGTACCTTACCTATACCTACTTATTTGACAACAGCTCCATGTGTAACATCTTATAATAAAATATAACATCATACTTATATATAATATAATATTATAGTTCATAAATTTGTACAAAAGTATCCGGCATAGTTTAGATTCTTACATTTTGTAATAAAAACGGGTCTGTTATCGTGTTACTTTTATCGATATAGCTCCTATAGTAATTAACGGAAACAAAACAAAATTACATGGGCGTCGATCTGTCATCGAGAAAATAAAGAAATAGAAATAGTATAGTTGGAGGAGGTCTCACAGAGCAAGTATCTAGTTGGAGGATGTCTCACAGAACCATTATGTAGTTAGTTTAGTTAGGACATCTTGTAAACAAATATCTAGGTTTGGTTCCACCGCTTTACCTATACCTGCTGCATTAGCGTTATCGCTGTGGTATTCCAATTTGGAGGGTAAACTAGTCGGCGGTAGATTTATACGCGTGGTATTCCATACTTGCCACACGGATTGCAAAGCATCATTAACATTTTTCGTGTGTGTAGGCGATGGTTATCTCTTTCCATTTAGATAAATGTTTGCTTGAAATAAAGTATTAAGCACTTCACTATACGAAGGGTAAAGCATTATTAAATAATAATTATTCACCCTTCACAAAGTGAAATGCCATTCGACTCTCCTGAAGATGCTTTGGTTATGAAGTGAAACGTGCGTTGAGTACATAATATATTTATTATGTATATATGTATATATATAATCCTCTGTACTTTATTATTTATTTATCTACATATTTATTTATAATTTAATAATCTAAAATATATACGTAATATTCAGAACTTATGTCATTTAATTTAATTGCACCACTACCTAAAATATATCAATTATAAGATCTCCAGAGGTTGTCTGGCAGAGATCACTCTTAAGCTATAAGACCGCCTTTGTGTACCCCTATATACATAACTATTAGCTATACTAATTCTATTTTTGTAAATTTTGGTGCACAATAAATAGTGTTCATTCATTAATTATTCATAATTTGTGTGTTGAAGAACGTGGAAGAAAGTGTGGTGAACGAAGTAGACTATTGCGTGCATCGAAAAAGGTGGACTAAGGTTGCCCCATTCATTACACTCCATTTTTTTAGTTGCATCTCAGTGGGTTTATATAAGATTTCGCAGAAATTTTGCAAAGGAGATTGATGAGGATCTATACAAAACGCACCACAAATTATATGATGCTTATAAAGAGTTCTGCACTAGGTGGTAGAGTTCTGCATTTTCTCACCCGGGTCTGGTACCACCGCCTTACCTATTCCTGCCGCAATAGCGTCAGTGCTTGTCGCTGTCGTGTTCCGGTTTGGAGGGTAAGGTAGCCGGTAAACTTATGCATGTGGCATTAGACCTCGCCACAAGATAGCAACGCACCATTAACATCTTTGGTGTATATAGGATGGTTAACTCTTTCCATCAGGAGACCCATCTGCTTGTTTGCTATGTTATGATATAAAAAAAAATCATTATTAATTTCTTCTGAAGTATAAATTGTACCACGGGTTCTTCTTGAAATGCCTTAATTCACAAAAAAACTTTAAGTATTAATATAACTTGAATTCTAAATTATTACATACCATTTATGCCATTTACGACGTCATATATTGTCAACATAGATTAATTCGTTTTTATGACCTCTCATTATGAAGATTATTTGATTTTAACCACTTAAAAGTTATAAGATGAAAACTTTTGTTTAAAATAACAAAAAATATTCTCACTCTGATTATGACACTAGTTTTTTCTTGAGGATGATATCAAGAGTAGCGTTTTTATAGAGTCTTCTGTGTTGTAAGTTTCGACTATAGTAATAAATACTTTCCTTTTTGCTGCATTTTATAAAATAGTTTATTTATCAATTTGCGTCTTACCTATTCGACATATTTTCAACTTGTTTGTTTGGTCTGATAAGTAAAACAAAGTATGATGAACTTTCAGAAAAGAAAAATCTTTGTTTGATTTGGCAAGAAGAAAAAGGAAATAAGTTTGATTAGTTTCACGACTTCTAAGAACATTCCTTTTTAGAATTTACTTGCCATTAAAAAGTGTCCGTTGAATTATAATATGGGCTTATTGTACATTAAATTAATTTGATAATTTCGGCTGACGCTATATTCTTGTAGCACTTTAGGCCTCATCTTATACAACCTCTCTTAATACAACCAGCTTGGATTTAAAAGTATTAAGTGGGTCATGAAGTGCGCCTTCGGAAAATTAGTGGAAATTACCGGGCTGTATCAAAACAGTGTTTGGGAAACACTACCTTAGTGTACCCACTATTTCCATAATTGTTAGCTATAAGTATTGTACATAATCCGTCTTGTTAAATTTGGTGCGCAATAAGGAGTATTCATTCATTCATTCATTCATTCATTCAGCAGGCTTATATTTTTGTATACTAGATTTATTTATTAATTTTGCATAAACAAAAACACGAATTTTGGTAATGTTAAGAATCTATGAAAAAAAAAGATATATTACTCCACAAAGTTAGCTTGTATCTAGCATAACGGTTCGCCAGATTAAAAAAAATCCTTACTTAAACATTTTATTTATTGATAAATCGAAACAAATATTTGATAATAATATACATTTCCTTAACTTTTTTTATCACATCCATCGATACTAATATTATAAATGCGAAAATCTGTCTGGCTCTCTGTCTGTCTGTAACGATTTCACGGCTAAACCGCTGGACCGGTTTTCATGAAATTTGGCATGGAAGTAGTTGAAGAGCCGAGAGAGTCAAACATAGGCTATTTTTTTTTTCAAAAATCAATCCTTAAAGAGTTGAAATAAGGGATGAAATCTGTATAAAAAGCTATCTTGACGATATGTTAATCTACTCACGGGCGAAGCTGCGCGGGTCAGGTAGTCAAATTATAAATGTAAAAAATATATATAATAAAAAAGTAATTCGGTGTTACTATTTTTACATGTTTATAAGTATTTGCTCTTATTAAACCTCAAATATAGTCTCCAATCATATGTTTGTCGTATTGGCCCTGATTACGTTGTTTGAAGTTCATCATACATTGATTATGTGGTGTGTCGCGTGGTATGCCCGTCGGTGGTGTTGAGTTGAGGAGAACCAAACTATAAATCCACTTATGTGGCCATTCTTTATTGAAGTTTAATGAAAAAATGTCACAAGTAAAATGTAATATTGAGATAAAGACAAATTAGCTTATTTAACAGTTATATGATATCACTACATAGTATAAAACAAAGTCGCTTTCCCTGTCTGCCCTATGTCCTATGTATGCTTAAATCTTTAAAACTGCGTAACGGATTTTGATGCGGTTATTTTTAATAGATTGATTGATTCTTGAGAAAGGATTTAGTATATAAACCTTTCCGATATTCACACGGGAACAAAAGCTACGCGGGTGAAACCGCGGGCAGTTCGTTAGTTTTATTACAAAGGAACATGCACACAGTTATTGTATTAAGAAGCTTACACAATGCAATTAAAACGTTCTGCCTTTTCTTTTGAATACGCTCTCATATTGTTTTATACTATTTTTTTATTTAAAATAGCAAACAAGGAAATGGCTCTCGTGGTAGAAAGAGACAACCATCAGCGGGGGACACCGACAATTTTTGCAGTGTATTGCTATTCATGCGGCTGTATGGTAATGTCACTTGCATGAAGATACCGGTTATCTTTTAGTCCAAATTAAAACACAACTGTTATAACAGGCATTAATGCTAAAAAAGTAAAGTGTCGAGCAAAAGTATTATTGAGTTTTTTCGAGGTTTTTCTTCGAAAATCCAAAATGTCAATAGCGGCTCGGAATCTGGTGGGTAGCGTGTTGCCACTCCCGTGTCTCAGATGAGCACGAAGAGCCGTTGGTGTCGGTTATTGCTAGAAATAGTCGATATTCGTTATCAGATCGGTAAGGCAGCCAGCTCATTACGCCAACTGACAAGAATCGTAGTGAAGCGGAAAGTCTATAGACGTTCGGTTGACTCTGCCTGCCGCTCAAGGGAACTGGGCGTGATGATACTTTTATTATTTGATCTATGGTCGAATTTTGACCAGAGGGCGATCTCTAGTTGATATAATTACGTATTTCCATATGTACATATTAGTACCCATCGGTGACTAATTCTCAAAACATAAGCAAATAAAGGAACTTTAATTAAACATTATTTGAATATCTAACTAGATTGATTCGTATGATTTTACTATCGATATATTTTATTTATTGTTAGATGTAGCGTTTAGCTCGCTGCATGCAGTTTTTGGTGAATACCGCGGGAACAAATTATTTTTTCGGGATGAAATTAACCTGGGTCATCTTCTGCCGATATGCCAAAGTTCATCCGAATCTGTTCAGTAGTTTTTACGTGATTGAGTAACAAACATTCACCCATACATCGTAATATCTAAACTTTTCGCATTTATAATACTAGCTGCAGCTTGCATAATAAACGTTTTTTTGTTAATCCCGCAGGACACAGTCCTGATCCCATCCCATCCCATCACGGAGATAAAAATTAGCCTAACTACTATTCTAGTTCATTATCTAGCTGTGTGACAAATTTCATCCAAACCCATACAGTAGTTTTGGCGTGATTGAACTAACATCCGTCCATCCATCCAAACATCCAAACTTTCGTATTTGTCTAAATGTTAATACCTGAAGGGAATACTTCGGACCCCTTTTTAAGACTATTGCGCGAACGTTGGAGTATCAAATTTGGCACGGTTCAAGTTTACATTTTGGAGGACTGCAGAAACCTAATAATTTTAAATAATATGCAATAAAATACATGATATTAATAAAAATAAACTTTACGCACATTAAATTCATGTGACATACATGATATTATACACACCCTCCGATGAATAGTAGTAATAGTACCATGTATACACTTGTCTAACATTTTCTTTACGGTACAAGTCAGTTGTCAAACTTAAAAGAGATTTTATAGTTTAGTCTATGGTCGAATTTCGGCCACAGGCGATCGCTAGTAATATTAAATAATTAAGAAAGATTAATAAATATTTATTTATTTATTAAATTAATACGTTGTTGTTTATTTAAGACCAACCGCACATCTCAGACGTTTATATACTTATGTATTTTAAGTAATGTTTTTATATGAAAAGATAAAATGAAAAAATGTAGATGAATTAAATAGGGCATACATTCTATACACATACTAACACATATGCAAACACACCCATACACACACGTTTCTAATAAAAATGTAAACACACCGATTGGTTCTTTTTTATACATCTATAACTAGCGATCGCCGGTGGCCGAAATTTGACCATAAAATAAACAATAAAATCTCTTTAAGTTTGACTACTGAATTTAGCCGTAAAGAAAATAGCATATATGCGTGAATAATATCACGTATGTCACATAAACGTAGTGTGCGTAATGTTTTTTTTAATAAATTAATGTATTTTTAATACATATCATTTAAAATATTAGGTTTCTGCAGTTCTGCGCAATATAAACTTTAGCTGTGCTAAATTTCACACTCCACTGCATGCGTAATTGTCTTAAAAAGGAATACAACGTTTTTTTTTACGTATTAATATTTAGATTTCAAAAATGTTAGTAGTTTGTTATGGGTATTACTTAAAAATATACAGATCATTGTTTGCAAATATTAAATACCGAACTAGTACTGAGTTCGCCATATAAGATAAAGTTGTTATAAATACAGAGTTGACACCTAGGTGTGATTAGTGCTCCGCGTATGCGCTTGCGCCTCATTGCTTAATACATTCCTAACTTGTAGAAGGTACAAGACGGTACTTTGTTCATTTACTAAAAATGGCTCCAGGTGTTATTCAAAATTCCGAAACGATGATCAATAACACTCTTGAAGTTATTAAAGATGAACGTATTAAAGTCGGAATAGAAGACACAGCTAAGACATGCAACATTGATCATCTTACAGTAGAGGAAATTAAAACTGATGATAAGGAAATAAATGGTGAACTAAACGATGAAGTTATGCCAGTTAAATTAATGAAGTTAGATAAGAAACAGCCTCGCAAAGTAACAAGACCAGTGGTTCTCAAAAATATTGAATCGAAACAGTATCTTTATGATCGCTTATATGATAGTCCATGCCCCAGAATCGTAAGTTACAGAAATTGTTTCATATTTGTTATACTAATTTTAAAGTTGTTAAATATGAATTATTATTATTTGTTTTTTCTATGCTGCTTTGTACAATTTACCAAAAAAATATGAAAAATAAAATCCATAAAGAATAAAAAACTTATAAAACGAGGAAAAAATTCGACAGGGCCGAATTTTGTTTGGTTTAAAAAGTTTTTACGTTTTCCGTAGCACGTAATCAGTTCTAAGGCACATCCATACTAATATTATAAATGGGAAAGTGTATGCGTGTGTTTGTTTGTTCGTCTTTCACGGCAAAACGGAGCGACGAATTGACGTGATTTTTTAAGTGGAATTAGTTGAAGGGATGGAGAGTGACATATGCTTATTTTGTCGCTTTCTAACCCCCCACTTCCCTAAAATGGTGGGGTGGAAGTTTGTATAGAGCATTCCGAAATTTTTAAGGTAGGAAGTTAAAAATTGGTACGCGTACTATTTGTGATTAACAAAAAAATCATGCGTCATTTTTTTTGAAAATCTGCCCCCAATTTAACGCGAGCGAAGCCGCGGGCAAAAACTAGTATGTTATATACAAAGGTTTCAGTATGGAAATTATAATTTGGCGTAAACCTTCTTACATATTTTCGCCCACGTCCGTGAAGCAAGGTAGTGCTCTACTATCGTTCTACCAAATTTAAGTATTTTTCTAAAGTAAAAATGTGTCTGTTTTATTTATATTGAACTTTTATAATAATATACGAACACATGTATGTATTATATTTATAAGCTTCAAAATTACAATGCAGTTTCCTATTTCAACTGGCTATGTAATTCGGTGTTAAATATAAAAGAAAGAAAACCGTATGGTGTCGTGGGTCACCACATAGGCACGAAGTTCCTTATTGTAAAAAAATCTTACGCTTTTCTTAACGTTATAAACGTTTTTGCCTTCGTGTCTTGAATTTCGTTCAAATAAAAAACTAAAAAATCAAGTGGTCTTTGGTACGTCTATTTATAACTAATATTCTGATTCATGGCATTCCTTAGTGTTTCAATTTACAAAAATAATAATTGTCATTGGTTTATCAAAAAACAATCGAGTGCGAGTCGAACTCACGCACGATAGGTTCCGTACCATCATTTATAAAAAAAAATACGAAAAAAAACACGTTTATTGTATGGGGCCCTCCCTTACTATTATCATTTTTTTGTCTTTACAACAACGGAAATACATAATTTGTGAAAATTTAAGCTTTCTAGCTATCACAATTTATGAGATACAGCCTGGTGACAGACAGACAGACGGACAGACAGACAGCAGAGGCTTAGCTGTAGTAGGGTACCGTTTTACCTTCTAGGTACGGAACCCTAAGTATCAATTTGTGACGTTTGATTTTATGACATAAGAGGCACAGATCTTTCAATAAAGTTAATTGAACAAACAGCCAACAACATACGTAACACAGCAGCCAACTTATTTCAAGTTCTAAGGGGTATTGGTTTAAATCTGGCTTTTACGACCGTTTTTTACTTAAAAAAACAATCTCACATGTTATAAAGATAATTTGAACGACCCGTTAAGTAAAACAATAGTTTGACCATTCCGTTGGTCGAGTGGTTAGTGAACGTAACTTAGAATCGATAGGGCTCGGGTCGAATTCTCGACAGGAACAAACTTTTGTGTGATGAGCAGAGTTTTTATTTCTGATTTTGGATGTTAATTATCTTTATTATGTAAAAGTATTTATATATATATTTCCCATACTCATAACACAAGCAAATAATTTTTTTTTTTTTTTTTTTTTTTTTTTTTTTTTTTTTTTTTTTTGTAATAATGTAATAACAAAATCAAATTTTTTGAGGCGTGCACTTTTAGATTTTCCAAACTATAGTAACTAGAGATCGTCTGTGACCGAAATTCTACTATAGACTACACTAAAACCCTCTTTTAACTTTGACAACTGACAGCTGCAAAGAAAATAGCATGAAGTATTAGGTATAGGTGGAGCTAGGACTCGTATTAATCAATTCAAACAAATATTTACGTTATATCTCTGTCTATGAGGTCTCCTTTTATACAGCTGTGTTAGAAAAAGAGGGACCTCAGAAGATGACAGCAGTATTTAAAATTTGGTTTAAAGTAGGTATCAGAAGTGCTGCTTCCAGATATAATACACCTTCATGGAAAATAGTATCTATGCATGTGTGTCTATAATAGTATCTATGTATGCATATCATGTATGTCACATGAATGTAGTGTGTGTAATGTTTATGTTTATTATTTTAATGTATTTACAATGCTTTTTATTTAAAATATTAAGTTTCTGCAATCCTCCGCAATATAAACCTTCACTGGGATAAATTTCATACTCCACCGTTCGCGGAATTGTCTTAAAATAGGGTCCGAAGTTTTCCCTTTACATATTAATTTATAGATAACATACTACACTAATTTTTTCCTCCTGATTGTCCTGGCCCTCTTTGAAGTATAATCCATCTGCCAGGCAGTTCGTAAAAGGCAAACGAGTAGCCATATGTGTCACCATTATCGTGATTACTAAGTGGCAGAGTTCCGTAACGACTTGCCCGGGTAATTGTTACCACTGTCGTACCTATTCCTATCGCATTAGTGTTAATACTTAGCATTATCGTGTTACGGTTTGGAGGGTAAGGTAGCCATTAAATTAGTATAATTTGCATTAATACCTGGCTACACAGGGAATAACGCTACATTAACATCTTTGGTGCCTACAGGCGACGATTATCTCTTTACACCAGAACAGCCATCTGCGTTTTTGTTGTCTTATTATATAAAATAACATATTTTCAGAGATACAGATAAGGTCATAGGGTGCCTTTTGTCCAGAAAAAAAGTAGTGTTTGTTAGGGAAACAAAAATAAAGAAAACGCAAGCATAACCACATTCAAAAGCTGGTTCAAGAAGTCTTAAATATAATAATAGAGGAAAGTACAATCGATGGAATCGATCATATAGCTAAGAAAAATTTCGCCACGTCGAGTCTGAGCACCCCAGCTTTAGGGGAGGTCGCAGGTTCAAATCCCGCGTGTCAATATTTTTCTTTTTTATTTTAAAGTTTTTCAAATAGGAGAAAGATTTGTTTACTGAATAGTTTGTAGTTGTTTAACTAAAACACTATTTAACTAATTTTTAAAATCACTTCGCCTATAGAAAAATACACTATTCCACAGTAATATAGCTAAGTTTTTACCCAACTGTAAAAGAGATTTTTTTCATAAGATGAAGATTTTTCAAACAAACATGCTTCTCCTGATGGAAAAAGACAACCATCGCTTATACCAATACGTGCTTTGCTATCCTTGTGGCGTGGGCCTTAATGACACATGCATAAGTTTATCGACCACCTTACTCTTCAAACGACACGACAGTGTGAAGCACTAATGTTATTACGGGAGGAATTTGTAAGGCGGTAGTATCAGACCCGTGCGAAACAATGCAGAACTCTACCACCTAATAGCCACTATAATAGTCACTCACAATACCAATTATTCGCCTGTTACGAATCGCTTGGCGAAACGGCAGATGATTCATCAAAAGATTTCAGGCCAACACGAGGTAAAGAGTAATAATATATTTAGGCCACTTGAACGAAGTCGTGGGCAATATCTAGTGCTATATAACTTTGAACTTGTCAATTTAAAGTACTTACGTCTTATCTTATTCACGACTGTAGTAATTGATAACAGCTGGACTGGTTACATATTAATTTTTGATACATATTTAAATATACTAATGGATTTGTCATTAAGTTGCTTGATTACGCAAAATCGATTGTAGATTATGGTATGAAGTTCTACGTTTATAAAGTACATATATCAAAAGGGCTCCACGAAGTTTAAAATTTATAGGCTAATTATTTATACCTTTCATCCCATTGTTTATGCCAATGGAGATTGGGAAAAAATTGGTTAGTTAACAATTGAATATCTTTTTGGAAAATGGTGATTTAACTTTTTTTCTTCAGGGCTCGATTTTTTCAAGTGTTAAGAAGATACTAGAATTTTTTCAAATTTTTAAAATCACATTTTATGTTATAAAAAGATTATTTTTATTGCTGAACTCTCGTTAGCGGCGACGCGCGCACGCTTTAACTGCCGCGCGGAGCCCTATTTTCAACGTCTATTTAAAATTATAAATAATGGAGATAGAATTCCGAAAGTGAGAATTTTTTATTGGAAATTTCCTCCTGTTTAACGATCTTTTTTCAAAATTGCTTAAATAATAATATTTTTTGAGTTATTAACAAAAAACGAAATATCATTTTTTTTTTCATCTTATTTTGTTAATAACAATTGCAATTTTTAATCTGTAACAAAATCCTTCAAAAACATTTTTGTAGAGGTGATTACGAATCAAATGAGCCATCGCTCATATTTTTAGGACCCTTATCTCTATTTTTCACGTTTTTGAACTTGTTGACCAGTGTACAGATGCAACATTGGGGTTGGCCTATACTTTTTTGAAGAAAATATCATCTGCCTCCCCGTGAGGTAATACGTAACAGGCGAACGATTTGCTAAATGTTTCATTACCATGGTGACAAACAGATTGTAGAATTTTGCAATGGCTCATCTAGGATTTGTACCTAGGCTCTGCTAATGTAATTGTTAAAAGGTAAAGTAGCCGCTAAAGTTTTATTTATTACAAAGGTGGCAACACAAATAGCAGATGGCTCCCCTGATGTAATGGTGTGTGGTGCTAATTTCTCACTTTACCGGCTACTTTACTCTCCAAAATGAATCACAAACATGGATTCAATTATGACAAGAATAAAAAAGGCGAGTTACAAAGCTCGGGTGAGATTTTGTAGAACTCTACAACCCATTAGTCACGGTGGTTGTACTGGTATAGCCAATTGTACGTTTAATCTATCGATAAGAATAAGGAAAATATATTGCCAAAAATCTTTTGTCTCGGCCGGGTGTAGTACCACCGCCTTACCTATTCCTACCGCAATAGCCGGTAATCTTATGCACGTGACATTAGACCGCGTCACAAGATAGCAATGCACTATTAACATTTTTGGTGTTTATAGGTGATGGGCGGTTCTTTCCATCAGGAGACTCATCTGCTTGTTTGCTATCTTATGATACTCTATTCAAAAGTCTTATATTTAATTTATTAAATATATTTAATACAGGATAAACACTAATCTAAAACTATTGCCAACCTGAGAACCACTTTGCTATTCATCTCACCAATTGAATAGGCGGTGGCACTAAACAAATAGCACAGAAGGCAATCTCATGTGTCTACTTCACTTTTCATACCTACGCTCGGCGGTCGCACAAGTGTTATCATTTTTGGCTTATGCCCAAAAAACTGGCAGTGGCATTTGTATCTAGGTGTTTGATTTATTGTTGAGAACGAAACAGGAACAACGGAAATGTAACCAACAATAACTAAAATATTTAAATGTTATTGTTGTAAAAAATATCAAATTTTCTGCACAAAAATGTTTTGCATAAAAAATTAGCCAATGTCCATGCTAAGTTTCATTAATATTGGCCGTGAATAGTGGCCGTTTATCCGTGAAAGCGTAACAGGCTGATATACAGACAGAAGAATTTTCGCATTAATTATATTAATGAATTTTTTATATGTGAATTAGTCATATGAAATTATGGATAATACTGCAAGGAAACTGTGTATTTAGTTAACTGTATTGAGTAAAATATTTCAATCTACACTTGGGGGTACAGTAGTTCCCCTGCTACGACAAGTGAAGCGAAGCGCAAGCGCAAGAATCTACTTTTTCTCGAAGTACTTCGCCTTTTTCTTGAATCCTCATAACTTGGGTTTGGATTATCTTAGATATACAAAATTTTAGAAATATGATATCAATAGTAGACTTATGAAAAATAAAGTTTTTATTGCATAGCTTTTATACTTTAGATTTTATTGATATCCAAAAAACTCCGATTTATATGCCTATATATGTGTGTTTGTATATATATATATATATATATATATATATATATATATATATATATATATATATATGTACATACTTTCTGTTTGCTCAAAGGTTTACTTGAGAAGAATGCCAATAGGCATTATGTCCGCCTTTTGTAAAAATTTATTTAAGGTGTACAATAAAGTTAAATAAATAAATTTATTACTGACCTACTCACTGATATTCATCGAATTCTTAGGATACTTGTTAAAGTTCTAGAAAGCTGGATATGTAAGCTACTATTATTACACAAACAACTTTTACCCCCAACCCTTAAAATATTGGATAAAATTTCATATGAGACTTTATCAAAATTTGTTGCTAGAGAGACTTCATCAAAATTTGTTGCTAGAGGTCTTAAATTAATGTATGGACACTTTGCTATGAATAATAAAATACCTTTTTTTAGAATTTTCAGTACCCCCTCTTCTTTTAAATAGGAGATGGATATTTGTATGGTTTCTCTTTCCATAGAAAGTTAATTTCATGCCAGAGGTCTAATAATTATACAAATACAGATTAAACAATACGTTTATAAAAATATTTTATTAAGCAACTTACAAAATTATCTTAAATCCAACCAAAAACATTTTAATGTAAAATGTTGGCATGACATGACTATTTGGCTCGCACTGTCAAAAAGTTCTCTCGTGTAAAACCAAGCTTCAAACTCTCTACGCCTTCACTCTACGAGCCTTAACTTCACAAACTCTACACCTTTGTCAAAATATGTCACATGGGCGTAAGGTGAAATACTTATTAACGGTTCATTACATTTCTGTTATACAATAATAGGAAATGGCCTAGCCATATATTTTGACTAAGGTGTAGAGTTTGTGAAGTTAGGGCTTGTAGACTGAGGGCGTGTAGATTTAGAAGCTTGATTCTACATGAGATGTGATAACTTTTTGACAGTGCGAGCCCTAATATAGTCTTCACATTAAAATATTTTGGTGTGATCAATATTTCATAATTTTCTTATGTTTTTATGCAAGTATTAACATAATATTCATCAAATCCGAAACAAAAAATAATAATCCAAAACGGTTGATAAATAAACGTAGTTTGAGGTAGGAAACTTAAAAAGATACAGATCCAGGCGTTAATTTGCAAACATCGACCGCAACTCAACGAAAAAAAATTGTGTGTGTCAGCTCCGACGCACGACTGGAGTTTACTCCTTAAGTGCGATTGTCAAAACAGACGCAAAAAAAACGCACGACTAGCTACACTGCTCACACCAAATTAGAAAGTTGCGCACCAAAAACGTAACGAGGTCATTCGTTCAGTAGATTTTACTTCTCATATTTTTCTCATACCGAAAAAAACCGATTCTTAAGGAGTAAACTCCAAAAAAAATATTTAATTTGCAAATTTCTGCGAACTTTCAAGTGTGCCTTGCGATGCCCGGGTTGTTTTACCGTATGTCGGTCCGGAACGTGTGTTGGTAAAGAATGTCAGTTAGTCAGTTATTCCTTAAAGGGGAACTTTAAGGACTTATTGACTGACGTTCTACCAGGCAGATTATAAGAGGCGATCGATTGGCAATACATGTCACCACCATCGTGACTACAAGATGGTAGAGTTTCGCAACGTACCACTACCTTACATACTGCTGCAATAACATAAATGCTTGTCATTGTTATGTTCTGGTTTAGAGTGTGAGGTAACCCGTAGGTTTATGCATGTGGCATTGCCATCACGCCACATGAATAGCAACGCACTATTAACATATTTGGTGTCATTGGGCGCGAGTTTCTTATTCATCCGAGCAAATGGCTCTGCTTGTTAGCTGCCTTATGATATAAAAAAATGCCAATAAAAGGGGACTTTTTAACTTTCAGTGGCATCACAAGGCCATATGTGAAAGTTCGCGGAAATTAGCTAATTAATTCATTGTATAAAAATACAGCCTAATTGACTACCTCCTCGTTTTTGGTAAGCCAGTTAAAAAGAATCTCCGTTGGCTGAAAATAGTCTAAAGCGGTATGCAGCCCATTGCATTATAAAAGTTTTGGGAGAATCCCGCGGGAAAAAAATATTTTTTCGGGATAAAAAGTAGCCATTGTGTTACTTCAGGTTATCATGTACCTGTGTACCAAATTTCATTTTTTGCCTGATTGAGTGACAAACATCCATCCATACAAACATCAATATAGATGTATTTAATGTATTCAATATTTAAATAATATTTAATATTGTATAGTGGGCACCCAGTTAAAAGTATTCATTCGTACTAATCCAGTCTATCTGTCTGTCTGTTACGCTTTCACTTTGCCGTGTTGGTCCCGGCCTCCTTTGAACGTAGAATAGGCCAACTGCCGTTCTGCCAGGCAGGTCGTAAAAGGCGACCGATTGGCTATCGAGTCACTACCATCGTGGCTACTAGGTGGTAGAGTTCTGCATTGTCTCGCCCGGGTCTGGTACCACCGCCTTACCTATTCCTGCCGCAATAGCGTCAGTGCTTGTCGCTGTCGTGTTCCGGTTTGGAGGGTAAGGTAGCCGGTAAACTTATGCATGTGGCATTAGATCTCGCCACAAGATAGCAACGCACCATTAACATCTTTGGTGTCTATAGGCGATGGTTGACTCTTTCCATCAGGAGACCCATCTGCTTGTTTGCTATCTTATGATATAAAAAAAAAGCTGATTTTTATAAAATTTGACTAAGAGATAGTTTTTAGACTCAAATCAAATATTGACAACTCAATCCCTAAAGAGCTTGTTCAAAACATTGCGTTGAATAAAAAAATAATATTATTAAATAATAATCATAATAAATATTTTTGGACAAATTACACGAATTATTGATGTAATCCCAAAGTAAGCAAATTGTTTGCTTGTGTTATGGGTGTTAGTCAACGACACTAATGCATAGAAGTACATATATATAAATACTGTTACATCCATAATAAACACCCAAAACAAGAAATACAAACATCTATGCTCATCACAAATGTTTGTCCCTGCCGGGAATCTAACCCGAGGCCCCTCGATTCGTAGTAATGTTCGCTAACCACTCGACCAACGTGGCGGTCGGTATATTATTACTCAACTTGCAGGCAACACTACACCGGTCAACTAATATTATTTTTAATGTAAAATTAATGTAGAGACAAAGGGATAAAGCAAAGAAGGAACAAGGTCTGGAGCATACGGTACCCTCTAACAACACCTATATCTATGAAACTCTGAAAGCATGTGAAAACGCTTAAAACTATAAGCCAATTTCTATAAAATTTAGCATTGCTTAAATTCTAGGAATGCCGACAGAAATGAAGTGAATTAAGTCGCATATCACAACTCGTAATGCAAATTTTTTTTCTCTAAATTACAAGATTATGTATGGTCACGGTCCTTTTAATTTTACTGTCAGACGATTACATGCATATAGACAAACTTTAAACCTAACAAGTGAATCATTCTATTTGTTTAAAAAAATATCATTTAAGAATTACTAGCTGGGCAACCGAGGTCCTACTGATTGATATTTTTTCAAACAATCGAATAATCACAGAGATCACACTTATCTAATTAAGTATCTTCAAGCCCTTATCCCCGAAGAGGCAGGCAGAGGTACAACAAGTGCACCGACGATTAATCGAAGATACATGTCCCACAATATGATAGATGACAAGCCTATCGCCAACTGAGCACTTATCCAATCCCGGGCAACGTTGTTTTAATCAGAAAACCGAAAAAACACAATTTTAATTGCCCGACCCGGGAATCGAACCCGGGACATCGTGTGGTCAACACTGACACCGGACCATTAGACCACAGAGGCGACAACAGGAGCACTTATCTAGGTCAATTTTAATAATGAAATACTATCTAAATACAAAATTTCATTAAAGTTGTGATAGCCATTTCGGAGAAACGAATTACATACAAATATACAAGAATTGCTCGTTTAAAGTATATGATTAAAATAGTTTGATGTATTGATAGCAGGCTTCAAAGTGATAATTGTCTTTAATAAATTATGAAGAAAATTATTAAGACTCATACAGGTTAACCTATATTAATCTTAATAATTATCTTATTAACAATGCTTATTAATAATTATCTTTCATAAGTATTAACGACAATATGTGCCACTGGTTTATAATTTCTCACATTTAAATTAAGCTCCGTTTTTACCTTGATTAGTACAAGTGTGAGCGTTTAATGTACGTGTTTAGTATTAAGAAAAAAATACGTGAAGACAGCCGTTGATCAGTGCGAGTGATAAGAAATCAGCATTTATTCACTTTTACTACGCTGATTACAAATTACTCGCACTGATCCACGGCTATCTTCACGTATTTTTGGCTTAATACTAAGCACCGGCATTAAACACTCACACTCGCACTAATCAAAATGAAAACGGGGCTTTACGTGGAACACGCGCCACTTAGTCCCCCACTTAGAGGTCCCCGTAATTCCCCGTTCGTCGTTATACATTAATTTGTGTTGTGTGTACTATTTTGTAAACAGACATATTTGATTTGATTGATTTGTGCTGTGTTGACAAATAAATACAAAAAAAAACTAAGGAAACAAAACCATCAAATATGTTAACAATTACCATCAAAAACGTTGCTATCCGTGTGGCGGAATGGTAATGCTACACAAGTCTACCGGCTACCTTACCCTCCAAACCGGAACACGACAATGATAAGCACTGACGCTATTGCAACAGGAATAGGTAAGGCGGTGGTACCATATACCCGGGCGAGACGTTACGGAATTCTAACATCTAGTCACGATGTTAGTGTCAAGTCTTTTATAACCTGCCAGACAGAACAGTATAATGTTTAAATGGGTCCCGGACCAATATGGAGTAAATAAAAGGAATAAAAACGGCATATCTATTTTAATCAGCAACTTGAGAATAAAAACCTGAGAATAAGGTTGGATTTTGAACTTCAACTTTTCTTCAGATACACATAATCTCCATCTAGTTGAAGCAGTTGAGGTTAATGACGAATATATTCCACTCAATAATTTAATTAACTAAGTAACATGTAGTTGGTTAACTTATCGTATTTTGGTTTGAAATTTAAGGCACGAAATCATTAATTAACCAAAAAATTATACTTGTTTCTAACGAAAATACCAGTTAAACCTCTATGTTTATTGTTCTATTATTATCTGATAATTAGTATGATAATTAATGCGATAATTATGAAGGAGCATATTTGCTTGATAATTTCAAATACTGATTGCTAGTCTCCTTGATTTTAATAATAATTATTATAGTTATTCGGTAAAATAAACACGTGTTACTTCAAGGTATTAAATTAAACGATTTTCCCTGACTACGGTAGCATAAGGTGAGTTTAGTTATGTACATAATACATGACGTGACTCGTCTTCACGTCGTGTATTATTGTATGTCGTTAGATTTGTCTCAGTAGCATGAGCAAGTATCACTGTTTACACAAAGTTTATTAATAACTAGCTGTTGCCTGCGACTTCGTCCGCGCGGACTTCATTTACTTCGCACTGCTCCTTCCCCGTAGGTGATGGCGTGATAAAATGTAGCCTATATATTGACCCGACCTGTTAGTAATATTCATGCAAAATTTGAAGTAAATCCATGCAGTACTTCTTGAGTTTACCGCGGACATACATACAGACAAACAGACAAAAATTCTAAAATTTATATTTTATTCTTCGATATCAATTATAGATCACGCCCCAAGCATTTTTTAAAAAAAATATTCAATGTACAGTTTTGACTTTCCTACTATTTTATTATATGTATAGCTGATATGAGCGCAATAAAACTGCAATACCCGACAACCAACCTTCTATATCTTTGGAACTCTGGATCTACACCAATTATTAGTAAATCTCCCAAAAAAAGTGCATGTGGAACCTCGCGTGATACGTTACTTAGTGCCCATTACAATAATGCGGACTAAGAAAAGGGGCTTTTTTAAATGTTATAAACATTTTTAAGCTTTTCAGCCACAATGACAAATATGTTCCCGTTTATTTCTTCAGGTTCATGACTATTTCTTGTAAAGGAGATATATGAGGGACTATAGACGAATATCTACTTTAAAGCAGAAAAAAATATCTTTGCTTAATTTAGAAATGAAAAAAGCGTACAAGTTTGACATATCCAAAAAGCAACCATTTAGCTGACAGAAAAACAACTGTAAAATTGACGCCAACAAAAATTAACACTTTAATGTTTTCCCCGTGTTGGTCCCGGACTCCTTTACGGCCTGCTTGGTAGAATGCCAAATGCCATTCTACCAGGCAGGTCGTAAACGGCGACCGATTGGCTATGCGAGTCACTACCATCGTGGCTACTGTGGTAGAGTTCTGCATTGTCTCGCCCGGGCCTGGTACTACTGCCTTACTTATTCCTGCCACAATAGCGTCAGTGCTTGTCACTGTCGTGTTCCGGTTTGGATGGTAAGGTAGCCGGTAAACTTATGGCATTAGACCTCGCCACAGGAAAGCAATGCACTATTAACACCTTTGATGTCTATAGGCGATGATAGACTCTTTCCATCAGGAGACCCATCTACTTGTTTGCTGTCTTATGATATACCTCAATTTATTTCAAAACGGATACCTTAATTGAAAAGTTGCTATTAATCCTATAATATTTTTTAATTCCTATAAAATGATGTGGAGCACCACACCATGGGGTATGCGAGAAAAAATGTCTTCACTACCTGTACCATAACATTTTTTTCATTATTTTATTTTACTATTTTGTCGACGTAATTAAATATATGTATATTCTTACGAAATCACAGTTTTCTAGTAATGAGCTAAGCTACGGATAGACGGACGGACGGACTTAAATGGCGAACTATAAGGTCTCCTTGTAGACTATACAAACCTAAAAATGTAAGGAATAATAAGATAGAAATACAGATTCTATTTATTGTATAAAAGTATATTTCAAATTCAAAAATACGTATTTTTTATATTTTTAAAATTGATGTATAACAATAAATAGAATCAGTATTTCTATCTTAATATTTCTTACATTTTTAGGTTTGTATAGTCTACAAGGAGGCATTATATTACAGATATGTAGATCACAATTTATATACTTTTGTTGATTTCATATATAAAAGGATCCCTGGATTGACAATTTTTGATTATTTTAATGCATCGGTTAAGATTAAGATTGAGACAACTTTAATCACGTCACAAATTTGTTTTGGAGAATCGTAATTAAATAATTACTATTTTTATACTTTTTGGTTGAAATCACGCTTTAAACAACGCATTTATTTCTATTTAAACAAGCCGTAAGCCATTTATTACAATCATATAAATCTCTAGTGCAAAAATTATCAAGTTTTTAACATTATAATCATATATTTAAATATTTTGACTATATCTTTTATTTGTTACATATAATTTTTCTTTTTCATAACAATAAAAAACACTGAAATAATTCATGAATACGTGATTAAGTTTGAAGGGAATTTTCTATCTTGTTTTGTAACTCAAATTGCAAAAGTAATATAATAACTTAGGGTAGTGCGAAGCGTTAAGAGAAAACTTCGAACACGGCAAAATCGCTCTAGGCGTATTAAGTTTGTCACATATCTGTCTAAATACTTACTTGTATTCTACATGATATTACTCATTGTATTTTACCAGTTACATTTCACAGTCCGTTGCAATTTTTATATCATATGATAGCAAGCAAATAGATAGCTCTCCTGACACAAAAGGATAACAGTCTATAGACACCTAAACCTGCATTCGTATTCCGGTTACCTTATCTTCCAAACCATAACTCGACAGAGGCAAGCAGTAATGATATTGCGGCAGAAACAGACAAGGCCATGGAATCAAATGCGAGCGTGACTTTTTGATAAATCGCGAACGAATTATAAAAATAAATAAAAATAAAAAAGCCTTTTATTCCATGCTGTTTGTACATTTTACAATAAATTAGTGAGTTACATTTTTATTTAATAAATCAAATTTAAAGGCAAACGCCGAGTCGGGAGACCCTACATGAGATGGGAAGAGGACATAAAGAAAATCGCAGGAACAAACTGGTTACAAACAGCAAATAATAGATAGAAATGGAAAGCCTTGGAGGAGGCCTTTACCTGAGAGGGTTCACGCGAACGAATTAACCGATTTTAATTCAATTTACGCTGTTTGACGCAGATTTTTACATAGAAGAGCTGATAAGATTTTAAAATTTAGTACAAAAGTTTTAAAAAAATCTATAAACTGGTTGACACTGCTGGCCAGTCTTGAAACTTCCCGCTAAATTAAGATATGTTAAGCTGAAAGGAGTTAAAGTTATAAGCATTGATTCTTTCAGTTTAAACATCTAGTTTGTTAAAAATGTCAGTATATTTATTTTTCAAAAGCTATATATTTTCAAAACGGTGATCGATTTTGATCTTTCTAATGGCATTTTCAACGAATGTTTGATATCTAAAATGTTGTTTTAGTACATAATCGATTGGTTGAAAAATGTTGAAGTAACGTCAAAAATATATTTTTTTAAATTTTGGCATTGATAATTCCAAAATAAATTGACCGATTTTAAAGGTACTACGGTATTCGATGCAGTTTTCTACGGAGAAAAGCTGATAAGATTTTTGAATTAATCCGTATTTCAGCCTAAAAGTTATTTTAAAAATATGGAGTAAGTTTGTTTTAAGCAATATAACTTTGATATTTGAAAACCATAACTTTTGCAAACTTAATCCGATTTTGATTTTTAAAATGATACTAGATGCAGTTATTCAAGTTTTAAAATGTGAAAATTCAAGAATTAGTTTATTCAAAAATCTCGAAGTCAAAGTCAAAGACAAAACATTTTTATTCAAATTGTCCTTTACAGGCACTTTTGACGAGTCAACATTTTTTGAGTTACTACCGGATCGGAATCGCGGCCATACACTGAGAAGATCCGGCGGAAGAAACTCAGCGGGCTTGTCTTTTTTGTGTATATACATTTTTTTAACAATGTACAATAATTTATGAATAATATATTATAATTACTATGAGACTGCTATGAGGAGCAATTAATCCCATGCCTTATTATCATCAAAATATTCAGATATTTTATAATAACCTTTTTTCAAAGTTTTGATTTGATACATTTTTTAAATTTGTGTATTGGTAGATCTTTAATAGCATTTGGAAGTTTATTGTAAAAGCGTATAGATTGCCCCATAAAAGAGTTACTTACATGCAGAGCAAGATTGTTTTTGTTCCTTGTGTTTACATTATGTACATCACTATTTTTCTTAAATGAAGAAATATTTTTACGGATATACATCAAGTTTTCAAGTATAAACTGTGATGGTACGGTTGAAATATTAATTTCTTTAAATTTTTCTTTTAGGGAAACTCGTGGACTGAGATTGTAAATAACCCTTTCAGCTCTATTTTGTAAAACAAAGATTGAATTTATATCAGTGGAATTTCCCCATAGTAGAATCCGCGTTTCTATCCGTTAAAACGTTTAAGTTATGGGAGGCTTACTTATACACATACATACATATATACATACTGACATCATCGTGAAAATATTTGTAAAAGATATAGGATCTCAAAACGTAGAGATTTAGTGAAAACTAGATTTACAAAAATCGGTGATAACTCAGTAACTTCCTAACGTAGCGCAAACTTTAAACAAATAAACGCATTAGAAACAAATCAGTCAGTGCATTATGCAAAGATTGCTATATAAAAGAAATAATACCACTTCGTTTCCTATAACATCGTGTTCCTATTTCCGGATAAACCGACAATTTCGTTTGTGTTCAATTCGATTTGAACATTCGTTCACTTCGTTTTCTAAATCTTATTTACACGACATTGTATCACATTGTTTCAAGTTGCTTATCCATTCGCCTATTTATTCACATTTACCAAGTAAAAGTAATTATGATTTCACTGTAAAACTGGCAACATTCGCAATTGTTTCGTTAGTTTCTGTTTATGTTCCACATGTTCTAACCGTTGTTGTATTATATGTTTATTGTTGCGACATTATTAAAATTTCAAGCTACATAAAACAAGCGTATTTAAGTGCAGAAACCCTCTTTGTTTTAACTTTATTCTGGTTTCTAAGGAAATAATTCTAAGAATTCAAATATTTTCGATATGATTGAAAAATATCATTAAGCTAGTTTTCTTGCTCGATAGACAAAAAGAGTCTTTCGGTCACCATAATATAAATAGCAGTAGCAGAACTTTCACAAGTCAAAATTTACAACAAGTCACGTGTATTTAGTAGAAATGTTAAAGAGTTATTTAATTAAAGTCCGTTTCAGTGTAGTTGATTTTGTGCAGAAAATTAATTGTATTTTACAACAAAAATTTATTTAAAAATATTACGAATTGTACATAATTCAAAAATCTTAATTATCTGTAAATTAGAATAAGATATTCAAAAATGTTTTCATGAAAACCTTCAACATTTTAATGTTTATTAATTGGGTAGTTTTAAAAAAGTGTAGATGATGAGTTGAAGAACATTAGTCTCATCTCTTATATTATAAGTAAATACAAAATTTATGTGTGCATAGAATACGTATAGATACTTTTCCTGTTAAGACCAAAACATTTTTCTTTTGTAATCAAACCAATTTCTTATACGAGTATATCTTCCGTATCACATCTGTAATAAAGAAATTGAAATAAATAACTTTTAGTCTCGATATTTTTGGATATCTTATTATTGCACCAAAATTTGGTTGTCAAAATTTAGCGCGTTACGCCATCTTGTATAATTGCCATTAATTGCTGCAATGGGATTGGATGAACCACTTGTCAGATTAAGGTAGGTGTCATAATTATAAATATACTGTACGACTACATGCGTTGTAATTTAAATGCGTGTTGTAGTTTTTATCTCGTTATTATGATTTATATTCAGTAATATGGGTGAGATACGACCTAGAATTGAAAACATAATCAAATTGCAACAATTAAACAACAACCGCCATGTAAGTATTGTGCCTATACGCGTTTACGCGTTTTAATAAAAAAACTTTGTTTTTATTGTTTACATACCTACAACACATAAATCAGATTTAAGTACTTAAATATTTTTATAATAATAATTTAGTCTATCTTGTTACCTTATAGCTTCATTGGCTTCGTTGGTTTAAGACATATATTTCTCAAAAAGAATACATTGTACTCACTTACTTGAGAATCAAAATCGCAATGCGTAATGAGTTGTCGCGCAAACACATAATAATACACATGACAAATAAAATATACATAACAACTAAATTATTTACACTGCTAAGCAACTTTAACACTTTTAATTTCGCAAAAATATAGAAATACTCTCAACTATAACTGCTTCGGTTTGCAACAATACAAAGATATTTTACAACTAGATATGTCTACGGAATATAATAATTGTAAGTTATTTATTAAAGTTGTTGTTTTTAAAAATATTTATTTTTAACTGTTTTTCATTATAAATCTATATGTAGCACATGTAGATGTATTTACAGACATATATTTTCATACAATAATAAACATATACATACATATTCACACATTTATACACATACTTACACATATATATACACACATAAGGCTGAATGACTAATTTATTCGCAAGAAATATAAATATTATATGTATATATATATATATATATATATATATATATATATATATATATATATATATATATATATATATATATATATATATATATCTGAATTCCATATATATATATATATATATATATATATATATATATATATATATATATTTACGAATCTCATGTTTAAATATTTGAACATTTTTGCTTGTTTTATTATTTTGGCCAATTTGTTATAAATTTTTGCACCATCAAAATAAATATTCTTCTTACCATAGTTGGTCTGCGGCAATGGTAATATTACATTATTTTTACTTAGTTGTTTTAATTCTGGATGTTTATTTTTAGTTTCAAATGTTATGTTTGGCAGTTGTTAACGTCCATGCCAAAAAAAAGTTATGTTAGAATGTACTTCCTGATTTAAAATTTTTCTGACAAGTATGCAATATGTAAAATATTTATTAGTTTTTTTATATCCATAATTTTCGTTTCTTTATATAATTTTTGTATTGAAGTTAAATAATCGTAATTAAATAATTTTTAGCAGCTTATTTTGGGTTGTTTTTAATAAATATTTTGATGTTAGTTTTTGCTGCAGACTTCAATAAGATAATCAATGTGTGGTTTTACTAGTTTTACTATATATGGTATATTTCACGTTAAGGGGGAGGCATCGAGCTATACCATGGAGAGCCCCTGTAACTGAAGTTAATTTTGCTATCATAATACGTGGCTTCCATGTTAGCTGATTATCAAGAGTTAAGCCTAAAAATTTTTCTTTGTCTGATCTAACAATGTTTGTGTTATTTAACCATAAATAAATAATGAAGGGTTTGAAATTTGATGTTTTTTTATTATTGGCTGCAAATATTACATAATGTGTTTTACTCACGGTAATAGTAAGTATATTGGAACTAATTACCTTAACTAAATAGTAATAAGTAAGTTGGATTATAGATCGTGAGGTCTCTAGTCCTATTCCCGGATCGGACACAGTTTATTAAATTTTTGTCCGAGAAAATCCCCTTCGCAAATCGGACACATTAAAATACACCTAATTCCTACATATACGGCCGCCCCGTTGGTCAAGTCACCACGAGTGATTGGCTACCCTGATTACGCAGTTGATGGGGTTTGAGTTCGATTCTTGAGAGGGGACTAATATTTATGTTATGAGCATAGATGTTGCATTTCTTGGTTTGGGTGTTTATTATATATAATTATGTCTTAGTATCTATATGTTAGTATCGTTGACTAAAACCCGTATTATAATCAAATAATTTTCTTACTTTGGAGTGAGATCAATGCTTGTAATTCAATGATATTTGTTTATTATTATATAAAAATTACGTGTCTCTTACGTGCGATCTTTTGCAATCACTCATATAATGCATTTGTGTCTTTGTTCCAAGTATAATGTGATTTGATTTTGATGGATATGGAATAAAGCCGTTATTTCAATTTCCAAGTCAGTCAAAAGTTTTCCTGCGCTTTCTTAAGAAAAACTGCAGTAGCTAGATGTCCTGTACAAGTATTTAAACATCTCTAGAAAAAAAAATGTAAAGCTTTTGGTATTATTTATTGCAATGAACAATTAATATTCAAACTATATTGGTAAATTTCAATGATGCGGAACACAATTTAGCCAAATGACAAACTGATTCACTCAACCCCCAAGGGAATCGTCCAGATTATATAATTATAATAAAAATATTCACATGTCTTATTTTTTTTGTTTGCAGCCAACACTATGCAGCGAAAAAGCCTGTTTGGGGAGCCTTATGGCCATACCAGGGCGTGGAGATGTACCGAGAAGTTCTGATGAAATACTTAACGATGCCAAAGATTTTCTCGGACAATATTTTGCATCAATTCGAAGGTAATTATTTTTGCTTCATAAAAATATTTGTTACACAAATTTTATAAGAAATTTATATTGATTTATTACTGTTTCACAATTCAAATGATATGTATATATTTGTTATTATATAAATAGCCAATCGATTTCACATTTTATTTTATTATTAGGACTAGAACTAAAATTGTCAATGAAAATTTAGTAAGCGTTAGGTCAGTAGATATTGAAATTGATAAAATCGAACAAATAATGCAAAAACTAGTTTACTTACAAAAGTAGGGAGACACTAAACTGAGGCATTCAATCTATATTGTTTACTAATTTTTTCAAATTAGGTTAGTATACAAAGCTTAGCTGTTGAAAACAAACCAAAATCAAAATGGCTGTCCTAAAGAAAAGCGATATGCATTGCCTATCAAAATTTTAAATAGTGCGTTATTGTCCTTGTTTATTGGCTACCTTACCCTACAAAGTGAAAAACAACACAGACAAGACGTTGCAGAACTCCACCACTTAGTTCAATTCGTTGTACGCGATAATACTACTATTAAAAATTAACGCGCTGGGTATGACATATTTTTTGTAATTTTGCAAAACGCTTTAGAAAAAGTAAGAAACATTCCATTTTGCCAGACAGTTTGAAAGAGGTAAACAAAGAAGTTGCCTCTGTGATCTGAATATAAGGCATACTAGATAGTATAGTAGTGCAAAAATTTAGTTGGATTAGTGTACATTTCTTTACCTTTAGACAACTGGCTTCATAGCATCAATGCTAGCTACTATATTATTCCAACTTGGTGGATCAAGGGAAGCACTTTTGTTTATTGAAATTGCGTGTGAGGCTGTATATTTCAGCTAAGACCTTATTATCATAAAAATCGGCTATTATCTTGTACTACCGCACAGCAGTAACAGATGGCTCCCCTGATGAAAGATATAACTATCCCTATAGACATTAATAAAAAATTAAAATGATTAAAAATACGTTGAAGAGATGTAATTTAAAAAAAAATTGCTTACCGGTCATTTGCCCCCCAAAAGTCAGAAAATTACAGTAGCAAGACGCTTTTGTGATAGGAAAAGTTAAGGCGTTGGTAATAAACCAACCCGAGAATTTACAGCCTATACTATTATAGTCTGTAACACAGACCACATGAATACTAATAGACACCCCATTGGGAAGAAAACGTGTCGCCGCGCATATGAGTAAACACTCCTATTACTATCAAAAATATCATATATATGTAAATATATTATATCGTGAAAAAATAGAAATAAGCCATTTTGTACTGTTTTATTGTACCGAATGAGATGACGAGGTTTAAAAATTACCCTTGAAGTGATTTTATTTCATCTGTGAGTAGTATAACTCTGCATTTCTGTGTGTAAATTCAAGCTACACTGACAAGAAATTGTCTTAAAGGCGTATCCATTTAATCCATGGTGGACCATGGATTAAATGGATACGCCTTTAAGACAATTTCTTTGCTATAAAATCGAATATATAATAAAAAATATCACGTCTCATAAATTTCAAAAAAGTATTTTCACGCCCGTATCCCCGAAGAGGTAGGCAGTGGTACCACCCACCTTTAGCCGAAGATACTATGTCCCACAATGTGATAGGTGGCAAGCCTGTCACCAACCGGGCACTTTTTCCAAAGTTGTTTTTGACAGAAAACTGAAAAGAACACTTTTTTGAATTGCCCGACCTGGGAATCGAACCCAACATTTCATGTGGTCAACTCCGACACCGGATCACTAGACCACAGAGGTGATTAATAATATAAATTTCAAATGTGTAATTATACATGTATGTAAAAAAGCCCTACCCAATCGTCAACGGCATTATTTGGTAGCTTAATACAATCGTATCTGCGTCATTATTTTATGAATACTGATAGATAAATTGGTAAAATATTTAAAGCGAAGCTCCACAAGTTTAGTATTAAAACGAGGCACTTAAAATAAAGTATCTTCACGCCCGTATCCCCGAGGAGGTAGGCAGAGGTACAACAAGGCACCCACGATTAGCCGAAGATACTTAGTCCCACAAATGTGATAGGTGGCAAGCCTATCGCCAATCGGGTACTTTCCAATCCCGGGCAACTTTGTGTTTATCAGAAAACTGAAAAAACACTTTTCTTATGTGCCCGACCCGGGAATCGAACCCTTGACCTCATGTGATCAACGCCAACGCTGGACCACTACGCCACAGAGGCGATAAAATAGGTTTTTTTATTTAATAAAAATAATTATTTTATTATTATTTTTGATAATATCATTGACCTATCTATCTATATACCTCTTTCGGATCGGACAGGTTTTTTTACACATCAATTTATATATATATTTTCCTATATATATATATTTTCCTACGATATATATATATATATATATATATATATATATATATATATATATATATATATATATATATATATATATATATATATATATATATAATAAAATCGTAGGAAAGTCAAAACTGTACATTGAATATTTTTTTAAAAGAATACTTGGGGCGTGATCTACAATCGAAATCGAAGCAAAAATATAGTTTTTAGAATTTTTGTCTGTTTGTCTGTATGTATATCCGGGGTAAACTCAAAAAGTACTGCATGGATTTACTTCAAATTTTGCATGAATATTACTAGTAGGTCGGGTCAACATATAGGCTACATATTATCACGCTATCACCTACGGGGGAGGAGATGTGTGGAGTAAACGAAGTCCGCGCGAACTAAGTCGCGGACAACAGCTAGTTGCATAATAAAGTTAAAACAAAATATAATCTTTAATTAATCTTTAATTTTTTTTAAATATTATACTTTTTTCATTATAATAATCAGGTTTTATAGTTTCCTGAGCAGTTTAAAATTAAGTTACGTGCCTTTATTGAAATTGCATTTGGAACACCTCATAAATTTGTTAAATAGCCCGGGTAATAAACTAGATAAAACTACTATATCAGTTATAAAAGAAAATGACGTCAAAAATACTTTTTGTGACGCAAAAATGTTATTATAATTATATATTCTAAAAAATACACCAGCGATCCTGACGCACATATCTATGCGTAGTTAAGGAATGAATCCCGGACATACACTGTGGTCTGTGACATGAAATTTATTTAATATGTAATTTATTATATGGACAAGCAATATAAATAGTTTGGTGATTGGTTTTTTAAATTCTATATAGCTTATGTTTGAACACGGTTCTTCAACTATCATCTCCTTGAATTTTATTAAAATCGTTACAGCGGTTTAGCCGTGAAAGCGTTATAGACAGAGATTTTCGCATTTATAACATATTAGTAAATATGGATATGATAGGTACTTATACAACCTGCATTTTTGTTACAAAATGGATAAAAAATATAAAATGTATTTTTAGGGCAAACACACCAGCTCATGAAGCACGTTGGAAGGCAGTCCAAGAAGAAGTGGCAAAATGTGGAACCTATCAGCTGACGACCACTGAATTGGTGTTTGGTTGCAAATTAGCTTGGAGGAACGCAAGTCGGTGCATCGGCAGGATACAATGGTCCAAACTTCAGGTAGGTAGTTTTCCATTGTAAATGTAAAATGAAAATATAAATACATATTACTAGAAAAATTACACAAAATGATCTAACCACCAAATAAACAAATGATATTCTTGAATTATGGGTGTACAACGATACTAAAACTTATAATAACAGCAAACACGAACAAGTGAATATTACGGATTTTGTGGAATAAATCACACAAATTTACTAAGGTTGTATGATTTTTAATACTGTGACACTACCTATTTTAATATTATGACGAGAAAAATATTTGTTTGCTTTTTTGCAATCGATTTTTAATCGAATTATATCAATTGTATTAAGAATTAGTAAAATCGATTCAATAGTATCTGAAAATTTATCTACCAGTAGTAAAATCTACATTTATTCAGAATCTTTATAGCTTATATTAGAAAAAACTCAATTCAACTATTAGCTATAATAATACTTTAATCGTATATAATACTTTTTATATAAAAATAAACACAGGGTCATTAATGTAACATAAAAAAAATGTTCAATGGGGAATAAAACTTGTATAGGTTTTCTGTCTTTTAGGCAAAAGAGCCACATTATAAACCACAAATTAAAATCATTTTGAAATATGTATATACTTACAATTCAAAAAGTAACGAATATTCCTGTAGATCTGACAAGTTACAAAGCTGAAATACAAATTAAAACCTTTTTGGTTATTTTAAGAAGCGTTTGCGAAGTCTCAAATAAACTACCTACGGGTTAACAGCCTAAGTCCTTTTTTGCTCACATTCGAAATGAGAGTTTTCTCATTAGAGTCAGCAAATTCATTTAGCTACACGTCCTTTATACGCTTATAGTTAGTTGGTTTTGCTATTATCGAAGTAATTGATTTCTAGTTTTTTGTTTGGTTTCAGACAAAGGAATATTATTTTGTAATCTAACTGTCTGACCTGACTTCACACAGCATTACTAATAAAAAATGAGACGAAATCTCCACTTTACAGTCTTTTTGTTCGAGATCGAATTTTTCGTTTTCAAACTTTATTCTGCATTTACGAATAGTATAAAAAAGAATTAGTAATGCGGCGAAAATCATTTGTGGCAAAAATTAAGTGAGTATTTACTGCAAATAACAATGCTTCTTAATAATAAACTAGTTTGACTACAAACTTTCATAGAAATGCAGTAATATCACTAAATGGATGCTGCAAATTGAGCGCTAATTTAAAAGCATTAACAGGATCGTAAATCGCGTAGCCTAAATTTAGGCGTTGTATTTTGATTATCTTGCTTTGTAATTTAATTATTAATTAAGTTTATTTTATTGATTACCTTTTGAATGATATTAAGAATCACAATAAAAAAATGTATGACAGAAATGTATAAAAAAGTGAGTGTGCAGAAATATTACACAAATATTAATATTAAAAATATGTAAACGGTTGACCCTACCGGCCATCCCTGAAACTTCCCACTAAATTAAGGTATTTTATACTCAAAAGAGTAAAAAATATAAGCATAGATTTTTCAGTTCAAACATCTATTTTGTTAAAAATGGCAGTATATTAATTTTTGAAAAGCTGTATATTTTGGAAACGATGATGAAATTCAACTCAATTTTTGAGATCTAAAATACTGCTTTAGTTAAATAATCGATAGGTTGAAAAATTTTGATGCAATATCAAAAAACATTTTGTTTTTAATTTTCTTCATTAATAAATCCCAAACAAATTGACCGATTTTGATTAAATTAACGGTATTTGAGACAGTTTTTAAAGGAGAAAAGCTGATAAGATTTTTAAGTAAATCGTTGAATTAACTTGAAAGTTATTTAAAAGAAATTAAGTATGTTTGCTAAAAACAACGTAATTTTAATATTTGAAAAGCTATAAATTTTGAGAATTAGATTCGATTTTGATTTTTGGAACGGCATTTGACGTAGTTATTTTTAGTACTTACTAAAATATCGTAGAATACCAAAAACTGATTGGTTAAAAAATTTCGAAGCTATGTCGAAAAAACACTTTTTTCAAAATTTTTTTTCAACGGTTACTCCCAAACGGATAAACCGATTTTGATGTAATTTATGCATTAGACGTAGTTTTTGAGGAATAGAGGTGATTAGTTTTTGTACATCATCATGATAGTGCACAATCGGTACATAAATCTGGAAGTTATATTAAACAAATACTGTTTCATCAAATTTGTTTTGGTGTTTTTTCAAAATTTCTCAAAATGTCTTGGGCAGAATCGGTTTAAATTTTCAGGAAGTCTAAGATGAGCGAAATCCAATCGAATGCCATCACCCGCATTTCGATCGGTCCAGCCGTTCAAAAGTTATGAGATGTTTACATACACATACACACACACGTACATAAAACAGACATGCTGACGTCACCGTAAAATAGTCGGAAAAGGTTCCTAGGACCTCAAAACGTGGACATCTGGTGAAAACTCGATTTTCGAAAATCGGGGTTAAATCAGTAACTTCCTTATCTTACAACATACGTAGCGGGAATTTAAAAAAATATTAGTATTGAAGGTCGGCATCAAACATTGTTTAATAATTATTTTTGCTTATTTAAAAATAAAAAATACACAAAACTATGTGCGGAAAAACGCCTACCACGTCAGACTGTTTGTCCGTTCTAACAATGTATGCATTTTTTGGAATTCACAATTAATAAAGAACTCTCATAGTTTGGACCATGTTCTGCTACTCATCTATCTCGAAACCTATGTAGTTAATAGATTTTTAGAACTAAAAAGTTGTAATTATGCACTTGTTAACTTTGAATAAGTTTATCGTCGCAAATGAAATTCACATTTATAACATTTATAAAAAAACACACCAAACTTCAGCATAATTTATTTAGTGCTTTGTGCTATATTTCAAAACGCCATCAATAAGATTTTTTTCCTTTGTATAAAAACAAATAACTATGAAAGTAACTGAAGGCATTCCAAATAGCATATTTGCAACCCAATGCGTCATTTCCGCAATAATATGCTTCTCCATCTCCATTGAGTTGCGGCAAACTCCGAGACAAATGAAGATCGAGGATCCAGTCCGATGGTGTGTCTAGGGAGCGCCCAAGTACATTTATCTTAAGCGTTTTGCTGTCATAGCGCCAAAGATTTTCACGAAAATGTGGACTCAAACGTTATTTATATACATGAATTAAAATAGACATAGTACTTTTGATCTTCGATGCTAAAAGGACGTTTTTCTTTATCGGGCGTGTGTATGGTTGTATGTATGTGTATTTCTTTGGCAAACACTGTAGCCTAAACGGCTTGATGGATTTAACATCGAAAGGTGTTGTAAAATTTGTCTTAATTGTGAGAGTAATATAGGCTACGTATACAGTATAGAGTGAAGAAAGACCTGTCCGATCGTCAAAGGCATTATTTGGTAGCTTAATACAAACATATTTGTGTCATTATTTTATAGATATTCATAAATTTTCAAAATATTTGCTTCATTTAAGACGTAGTTGTTCAATTTTAGTACTAAAGTGAGGCACTTTAAACAACGATATTTTTCTTATTTTAATAAAAATAATTATTTTATTATTTTTTTGATAATGTCATTGACCTTCCTATATACCACTGTTGGATTGGACAGGGTTTTCTTTATACCCTGTATATAACTTTTCAGATTACGTCACAGTCAGTTTTTTTGTTTTTGTAATAATTACTTGTTACGCCTTTTACCACCTATATGATGACAGAGAATCAGATGGATTTCCTAATACAAAGAGATAACCATTATTAAATAGACATCAAAATTAGGTATGTAAATGCTATATGTAATATAAATGCGACATGCGTTTACCGGTTACCTAACTGCTTGGTGCCACCACCATACTTCATCTTGCTGCCATTAATTTAGTGCTTGTCATTGTCGTATTCTGGATTGGAAAGTGGGTTAGCTGATAAATTTACCATATAGCCATACAATTACACAATTTCGGTGTTTATAGGGGTCGATTATTTCTTTCCTTCGGTATAGTTGTTTCTTTGTTTACATATCACAAGCAAATACGAATAATTTGCTTACTTTGGAGTTAGAACAATTCGGATAATAATTTTCAATAATAATAATATCCACCGATATTATATAATAACAAAAACATATTTGCTGTTAATGTACTTTACATTAACAGCAAATATTTTTTTGTTATTTGGTAAGAGTACTTCCCTACGTACAATATATGTATATGTTTTAGTATCGTTGACCAATACACATATTACAAGCAAATAATTTGATTTTCTTGGGGTTAGATCAAATAGTGATTTGATTTGTCCTAGAACATTAATTTTATTATTTATGTAACCTACTAACACATTAGTGAATTTTAGTGAATCGAACAGTCAATTCACGGTTTACTTGTCTACCTGAAAAGGAACTAGTGTGATTATATTTATTTAGTATTTGACCCGGAAAACCCTGTTTTGCCATATAAATCATTGAATTACTAATATTGCTATTAAGAAACAGGGGTTAACAGTAGAAAGTGAATATTTAAGGTTGTATGTTTTTTTCAATGCCACACATAAAAAATAAAAATAAAAAAAAATGTCAAAAAAAATTGGGATTGACCACCCTTATCACTTGGGATTATAAAAATAGATAGCAGTCTATTCTCAAACCTACTGAATTCACATATAAAATTTCAACAAAATCGGTCAAGCTGTTTTGGGAGGAGTATTGTAACTAAAACTGACACCGCGAAATATATTAGATTTACCTGTTACCAAGTAAATTCTAATAATAGAAAGAAAATCAGTGTATCATCGTTGTCATATGAATGTCTGCTATGTCCAAAATGTATATCTTTGTGATTCATAGCAGTTTTTACTTGAAAATATTACGGCTGATGCATTTAGCATATATTTTTTTAGTAACCACAGTTCAGGATAATTATGCACTGAACGTTTAGAACAACAAGTTTTTTCATATGAAAAGGTATGAAAACTAATCTCCAAAAAGTGCTCGTAACAGGTATTCATTTGACACTGACGATATGGTATATTTAAAATCTTATTACTGCTTTTGTTTTCATACTAAAATATTAGATCATCTTTGCAAGAATATTTTAATTTACTGAACGTCTTTGATGGTATTTTTCATTCTAGTGACGAAGGAATAAGATTCAATTTTGTTAAAAAACGATTGATAAGACGTAATAGGATTACAGATTGTTAGACTTAGTCATATGATCTGAGATTGTTTACATTGTTTTATAGATTTACTTACGATTTTTAATGTTTTACGCTTTTAACGCGTTAATGACGGAGAGGAAAAATATAAACAATAAGTATGAACACATTCAATACTTTGTACTGTTAAAGGAAAGAGCTGTACCTATCTGTCCAGTCAATTTCCTAAGCAACTTTTCTTAGATCATAAGATAGCAAACAAGCAGATGGGTCTCCTAATAGAATGAGTCAACCATCGCCTATAGACACCAAAGATGTCAATGGCGCGCTGCTATCTCGTGGCTAGGTCTAATGCCACATGCATAAGTCCACCGGCCACCTCATCTTCCGAACCGGAACACGACAGCGACAAGCACTGACGCCATTGCGGCAGGAATAGGTAAGGCGATGGTACCAGACCCGGGCGAGGAAATGCTGAACTCTACCACCTAGAAGCCACGATGGTAGCACAGTATACTGGGGACTGACAGTAATCAATCTACATACATGTGATATTCGATCAACGCACACATGGACACCTCCCACGGACGCGATATCTCGGAATGGTTCGGTACAGTTTGTTTCGCACCAGTCGGAGATATCGCGTCCTTGAGAGGTGTATGTGTCCTGTGCACGAATATTACTTATATGTAACATTGACTTCTGTTAGTTTCTAAGTATTCTGTGATGGTAGTGACATGTATAGCCAATCGGTCGCCTTTTACTACGTGTCTGGCACAGTGGCAGTTGGTCTATTCTTGAAAGGATCCCGGATCCAACACGGGGACTTCTAACGGGTCTCAAGTTTGAAACACAGTTGTAACTTGTAAGGCTCTCCTCTCTATCTATTCTGTGCCACGGACGAAATTTGATACAACACCTTTCTAAGCAATTTCTTAGTTTCTCGTGTAGCTTGCATTTACGTTTGGAAATACAGAGTTTTAATGCTTACTGGTAAAATAAAATATCTCCAAGGTACTTTTAATGCCTTGGCTTCTTAATCGGCACGATAAAGTAGCACAACATGGCAAATTTCTATTTATTTCACAATATCTTACTTATAATTTTTCACAATTCTTTCACAATATGTTATCTGTATTACGCGGAATATTTGTTCTGTGTTGTATTACAAGTTATAAGTGTTTTATATACGTAAATTGGAATAATACTTAATAAATACTCTGTATTATTATACTTTATAAATAGGTACGAAACATATTACATAATGAATTGTAAATTTGTTTTTCCTAAAATTTAGTTATTTGTGTATGTGAAGTATACTTATGGTTTCTATAAAACAAATTTGATTGATTGATCTACATCTATCTAAAAGTGTTTGACATTTACACGCATTTGCTCATATGAGCGGCAACTCGTTTTTTGCCAGTGAATTATTTTTGTTCAGTGTTTTCTACCTAATACCTTGTCTATTAGTATTTGCATGGTCTATTTTCCATATTCATCATAATATTAGGTATATTTCGATAAGATTTATTTGTTTGTAATGGTTGAACTCAATAACTACGAGACCTGTCAATGCTGGTGTTTCCCAAGACTGCGTGCTATGGTTATAACACGCACACACTGTTCCTTCTGCATGTCAATGACATGATGCGAATTCGCAACATATATTGCTATGCGGATGACAGTACTGGTGATGCTACATACTCCGGCCGTAGCGGTATTTCTCGGTTACACGTCGAAGAGAGCCGAAACAAGAAGAAAAATCGATTAACCAATGTCTCGGAATGGAGTCGTCAAAACCTGGTCACTTTTAACCCCAAGAAGACACAGTTTTGCGTATTCTCCGCTAAAAAGACACCCTTTGTCGTGTCACCACGATTTGGTGATAGTCTCTGGCAGCCTCAGCTAGTGTCGGGATTCTGGGATCGACATATCAAATTACGTTTAGTTTCGCGTTCATTTGGAAGGCAAGGCTAAACTAGCCTCCAAAAAGCTCGGTGTGCTCAGCAGAGCGAGACAGTACTTCTCGTCGGCCCATCGCCTTCAACTTCATATGGCTAATATTCGTCCTCACATGGAGTACCGTTCTCATCTCTGGACCGGAACTCCTCAATATCAGCTTCTTTTTTTTGATCGCATTCAGCCTGCATTCAGCGTAGAGCGGTTCGAATCTATATATTTCGAAACGGCTTGATTCTTTGGCATTGCGCAGAGATGTTGGTTCACTCTACGTCCTCTATAGTATTTTTTATTGGGGAGTGTTCCGACGAGTTATTTCTTCATCGGACATCGCGTCATAATTACCGCCCCATTGGTCGAGTGGTTAGTTACCCTGCCTACGCAATCAACGGGGCTCGGGTTCGATCCCCGACGGGGACAAGCATTTGTGTGATGAGCATAAATGTTTGTATTTCCGGGTTTGGGTGTTTATTATGTATGTAAAAGTATTTATATACATACATACATACATATTAGTATTGTTGACTAACACCCATAACACAAGCAAATAATTTGCTTACTTTGGGGTTAGATCAATAAGTGTAATTTGTCCAGTGAATATTTATTTATTTATTATTATTTATATATTTATAATTTGAAATTCCACCCTCACCATCTCGATGTCTGGAAATCCACAATTGTGCGTTCCTCTCGGCACTTTTTGCGGGGTCTTCAAGAAAAGAGCTTGCTCATTCTTAAAAGGCTAGCAACCTAACTGCAAGACCTCTGGTATTGCTGGTGTCCATGGGGCAGCGGTGATCACTTACCATAAGGTGCACCTCCTGCTCTTCTGCCCCTCTTCATCACATCACAAATGTGATAGGTGGCAAGCCTATCGCCAATCGGGCACTTTCCAATCCCGGGCAAATTTGTGTTTATCAGAAAACTGAAAAAACACTTCTTTATAAGTGCCCGACCCGTGCACCGAACCCGGGACCTCATGTGGTCGCCAACGCTGGACCACTAGACCACAGAGGCGATTAAAAAAAACTATATTAGAGGCGTTAAAAAACCTATATTAAAAATTCTTTGACCAAAACAAAGTTACATTATCTGATAACATAAGTTAAATATAGGTATTAGAGTAAACTATGTTACAGTTTAGATATTTTATCGCCTCTGTGGTCTATGGGCTGGTGTCGCTGTTGACCACATGAAGTCTCGGGTTCGATTCCCGAGACTACCTCTGCGGAGATACAGGCGTGAAGATACTTTTTTTTGGATATTTTATAGATTCAGGCGCTACTTTCCAGTAATCCATAATTCAAAAACGAAATTAAGGTATTTAATTTGCATATATGTAACTGCTGTGATGCAACTGAAACAAAATGTAGTTTAAGGAATAGGAGTAACTTATCCAAGGTCTGAAAATCAAAAGAGACCCCAGCGACCCAACAGTCCACCCACGTCCAACTTACTTTCACCCACGTCAGTAACAAAAACAGCAACCGATAGGTTATGCGAGTCACTACTATCCCGGCTACTATGTGGTAGATTTCTGCATTGTCTCGCCCGGGTTACCTATACCACCTTACCTATTCTTGCCGCAATAGCGTCAGTGCTAGTCGCTGTCGTGTTCCGGTTTGGAGGGTAAGGCAGGCGGTAAATTTATGCGTGTGGCATTAGACCCGCCACAAGATAGCAACGCACCATTAACATCTTTGGTATCTATAGACGATGGTTGACTCTTTCGATCAGGAGACCCATCAGCTTGTTTGTTATCTTATGATATAAAAAAACAAAATCTGTATTTAACGTTCGTTTCACTTAGTAATCGAAGCATCTTAAGGAGAGTCGAATAGTCACTATTTATAAAGGGTGCAGTATTAAAAAGTTACTTTTACTCGAGTGATTGAAAGAAAAGTAAGTAATGTGAGTGGGTCACGCGAAAGAAATCTGTTATACCTATAATATTCAACATTAATAAAAGTATTGCAAAAACAATCATTCTCTACCAACTGTATTGTTTCCTCTCCCAATACGATATTTTATTTGAAGTCTATTATTATGGAAGTATTACGCTGAGATGCGCTGAATACGTTAACGATACTTCGTATTATGTAATTAGTGACTGTTAAGGACTCTAGGTCAATACAAATTTTAAACAAAAGGAATTCGATTAGTGAAACATGCACTTGTATTACATAAAACATATTTCAGGGTTCCAGTGTTTTCTTTTAAATCAATTTAAGTAATTTACTTTAATAGTATTTAATATTAAAAAAAACAACTTTTATATAGAGCTTGTAAAGGAAAATTATGAGAGTCCATAAAAGTTCGCCTAGAAACAACCGTATGCTGATAGATACGTATAGTATTATAAAACTAAACTAAACAATTTTAACATCTTAAAATTACTGATTCTTAAATTTTGTTTTCTACTTTTTTCAATTTGTTAGGTTTATATCCGTATTTTTTTTTAATTTTTAGCATCACTATTGTTTTTGTATTATTGTTTTATTTTTCTAATCCAAATACAGTATGTTATAAAGTCCAGACCTTCTGTCAATTTGTAATGCCTGTTTAAAATATATGCAGTAAAAATAGTGTTAAGTTATAATTAAGAGAATGCTGTTATTGCCTATAACTGAGGCAACACTTAGACCATAATAATTGTAATTTGTCGTTTTGCATGTATTTAGTGTTTGTCTTGTTGGCAGTACTCAATAAATAAATAAATAAAACGATTAGCATCTATTAATTTCTTCTGAAATTTAAGTTGTATCACGGGCACTTTAAAACCTATAAAGATTTTGACAACATGAATTCACAATTATCACATACTATTTTAAGCCATTTACGTTACAATATATCGGCAACATCGATACCCATATTAATACGTTTTGTATCTCTCATAATATAGATTATATGATTTTAATCAATTAAAAGTTATAAGATGAACAACCTTTGTTTAAAAATGCGAAGAAAAATATGTATTGCCATTCGATCACAGATTAAATAGATGACACTTGTTTTTTTTTACTTTAGGATGATACTAAGAGCATCATGTTTAAACAGCCTTCTGTGTTGTATGTTTTCACTATAGTTATAAATATTTTAAGTTGCATTTATACAATTGTTTCCTTAACATTTTACGTCTTACCTGAAATTTTTCTAACTTGAATGAGTGGTCACAAATGAAGTAGTGTTAACTTTAAGACGAAAAAGAAAAAAGTAACTTTCTGTAAGTATTTCAAGCTAATAGAGAAAGTTAACCATCTACCTTTCCGCCACGCATTTATAAGAGGGAAGTAAAGGTAAAACATTTTGGGTCACATTGATTATTAATAGATGATACAGTTCTATGACAATTCTGGCGAACCTAATCCTCTTTGTTGTCTACTGTAAATTGGCACTATATATAATAATAATAATTATATCGCTGGACAAATTACACAAATTGATCCAACCCCAAACTAAGCAAATTATTTCCTTGTGTTATGGGTGTTTCTCAACGATACTAATACAATAAATAATGGTACATATATAGTAGACACTCAGACCCAGAAATATAAACATCTATGCTCATCACACAAATGTTGGTCCCCGTCGGGAAACAAACCCAAGCCCCATCGATTCGTTAACCACTCGACTAACAACGAAACGGCCATAGCAAGCCATAAAATAATCAATGCTTGCTACAGCCATTTCCCAGTTTGTTATTTCACAAATTAGTTAGTTAGTCGAATTGCGTGTTTGGCTCTTCATTCCAGTCCCGTAAAAAAATTTCAATCGTATCGAAATGTTTGGATTTTCATACACCACACGATACATCGTTGTGTCGTGCTGACATAATATGTATGAAAATTTGTAAGGTAGGTGGTATTGTTCAAAACTGCATCGTAATTTTATTAATGCTAAAAATATCTGTCATTTGACCGCTCCGTTGGTCGAGTGGTTAGCGACAGTAACTACGCAATCGGCGGGGCTCGGGTTCGATCCTCGACGGGCACAAGCATTTGTGTGATGGGCATAAATGTTTGTATTTCCGGGTTTGGGTGTTTGTTAAATATATTTACAGTATTTATATATGTATTTCTATACGTATTAGTATCGTTAACTAACACCCATTACACAAGCAAATAATTTGCTTAATTTGGGGTTAGATCAGTAAGTGTAGTTTATCCGGTGAATATTTATTTATTTATCTATTACATAAATTACATAATTAAAAAACTATGATTCAATTAGATCATAGTCAATCAATAAAACATCTGAGTTTGACAACACCCTTTAACTCTAAACAAAATAGTATATATACATACGTGTGTGCGTATATGTGCTTTTCAAATGTCTACCATACGTTTCTTATGTGTTTTTTATTATTTAAACTGATTTCTTAATGAATATTATGTAAAAATATTAGTTTCTATATTTCTTCTCTATTATACTTTGCCAAATTTCATAACCTGAGTCGCGCAATTTTCGTGAAAAGCGATATAACATTTCATGTAGTATATTATAAATACTATAATATAGTAATACTTAAAAGTATCTTCACGCCCATATCCCCGAAGTTATCACAAATGTGATAGGTGGCAAGCTTATCGCTAACCGGGCACTTTCCAATCCCGAGCAACTTTGTGTTCCTCAGAAAACTGAAAATTCACTTTTTTATGTGCCCGACCCGGGAATCGAACCCGGAACCTCATGTGGTCAACGCCAACGCCACTAGACTGACCACTAGACCACAGAGACAACAGATTTCAGTAAAAACGTTTTACTTGCTTAATGAAATTGCTCTCCTAATGGAAAAACATAATTGTCGTTATCTTCTTTACGTATTATAAAACAAAGTAGCTTCCGCTGTATATTCGCTAGATTTTTAAATTACGCAAGAGATTTTAATTTGGTTTTAATCAAGAGACAGAGTGATTCAAGAGGAAGTTTTATATGTAACCGCCCGTTGGTCGAGTGGTTAGCGACACTGACTACGCAATTGTAGGGGCTCGGGTTCGATCCCCGACGGGGACAAGCATGTGTGATGAGCATAAATGTTCATATTTCCGGGTTTGGGTGCTTATTAAATATGTTCCAGTATTTCGAGCTACTTAGAGAAAGTTAACCATATATAACACCCATAATACAAGCAAATAATTTGATTACTTTGGGGTTAGATCAGTAAGTGTAATTTGTCCCGTGACCATTTATTTATTCATTTATATGTATTACATGCATACTATAGTAGAAAAAACCGATGTTAAATTAATTGTCGTAAAATCGTATTTTTTTGCACTTATATTTTACCGCTGGCTGTTGACGCTAATCACTTTAGATATCAAATAAATTAATAATACTGTAGCGGTTCAAGCAATCTACAAACGCTACCAGAAAATATAATAAAAAAATTAAAAAAATATATTTTCAAAATAAACTCCTGAGTCACGATATCACAATGATTTATGTTGTACACACTATATACCAGATTCCACGCTTCTCAAATGGATTCTTCTGTCCCCAGGCAGTACATCTTGCCTGGCTTTTTTTATAAATTGAGTGAGATGAAAATTGGCACGCATGTAGATAACGACCTGTATTATAAACCTTGGTCCCACGAATAAACTTTTTTTGATTAATAACAAGCTGATTTTTTGTGAATAGCTTCGTTTTGATGAGACAACCATCTTTTCTATCTTCAAAAAATCTCGAATCGGGTAACTAACAAAGTTATGGGGCTTTGAAAATTTTGATTCGGTGAAGGAAAAATATTTATTAACAACAATACCTAATTATTTTTCGACTTTAATCGCTTGATTATAATATTATGAAAAAAACGATGAAACTTTTGTCCTACATATTCGACGGTTTTTCTGACGAGTCCTCCACTCTAAAATTTCAGAGTTGTGAGTTTTTCATATTGATATTAATTAATTTAAAAACAACCTAATTTTCTCACAACAGCTTGTTAATTATTATTTTCATTCAAGGGTAATTTTGTCCTACACGTAAAGTGGAAACTTTTTTAAATCCGATACTCTAAGCTTTTGTTTTTTATCTATCTTTATTAGTTATTATCTATCTTTATTAGTTACCCGATTCGAGATTTTTCGAAAATATAAAAGATGGTTGTCTTGTCAAAACGAAGCTGTTTACAAAAATTCAGCTTGTTATTAATCAAATAAAAAAGTTTGTTGGTGGGACCACGTTCTAATAGCATTTTTTAACTCGGAAAAAAAGTTTACCCTGAGGAAGCCATTTATTTTTGACCAAAAACTTCTACAATGCAGTGGACTACTGGGTGTTTAGTATTCAGTAACAATGTCTTAATAAACTACCTTTATCTGTAGTCTATACTAATATTATGAAAAGGAAAGTTTTGATTGTTGATTTGTCTGTAATGAATAAACTCAAAAACAATCCGATTCGAAATTGCTTTGAAAAATTCAACCCCTGCCATTCCGTTTGATTGTTAAGACTCACCTCTTGTTACAATGAAGTAAAAAGTGTATAATAACCACAAAAGCTATTGTAAAGGGATTAACATTCCCACATGAAGATTTTAAGGTGAAACGATAACAATGTAGCTAAAATTATTGGACTGAAAACTGTTGAACACAAAGGAATAGAAAAGGTAGCGAGAGCAACCAAAACATTTTATATTTGAGGTTCATTTCACGTACAAAATATAGTACAGGATAAATCGAGAAAGCTTTGATTTTAATTTTAATAAAAAATAGTTTTATCTATATATATATATATATATATATATATATATATATATATATATATATATATATATATATATATATATATATATATATATATATATATATATAAAAATTAATAGCTGTTCGTTAGTCTCGCTAAAACTCGAGAACGGCTGAACCAATTTGGCAAATTTTGGTTTTGAATTAATTGTTGAAGTCCAGGGAAGGTTTAAAAGGTGAGAAAATATAGAAAAAAATAAGAGTAGTTAAAAAGGCAGAAAAATGTTTCCCGGGTCAGCTAGTACATAATAAATAGCTATAATTTATAATAACTTTAACTGTGTCAAATTTCAAATTTCGTAACTCGCGTATTTGTCTTAAAAAGGAATTGAAAGTTTTTCTTAACTAACAAAGAAGATGGATCTTCTGATAAAAAGAAATAACCATCACCTATAGACCTGCAAAACGGTAACGATTTGTGGCTATCCACCTTGCGAGAATGTAATATCGCATACGCATACTTTTATATCATCAGATAGCAAACAAGCAGATGGCTCTCCTGATGATAAGAGTAACCATCGCCTATAGACATCAAAGTTGGTAATATTGCGTTCCTATCCGTGTGGCAGAATTCTTCTCGCATATATTATTGTATAAAAATTAGAACATACCTGAACACGACAATAACAAGGATTCGACACAAGACAACAGTAAAAAAATTATGTAGATAAGAGATGCATTAGGAGAGGACATTGCGCCGCCGCGCCGCTGCAGTTTTTCAATCGACCAAAAACGGAGAAGTTCTCATTTCGACGCGTATATATATATTTTTACTAGCTGACCCGCGCAGCTTCGCCCGCAAGTAGATTAACATGTCGTCTAAATAAATTTTCATACAACTTTCATCCTTTTAGGGGTTGATTTTTGAAATAAAAATTAGGCTATGTTTGACCCCGGATCTTCAATTATTTCCATGCCAAATTTCATGAGAATCGGTTCAGCGGCTTAGCCGTGAAAGCGTAACAGACAGACAGACAGACAGACAGACTTTCACATTTATAATATTAGTATGGATGTTAGACCACGCATAACTTTTTATAGAGTAGTCCGATTTTGATAAAAAAAATTTTTTAAATTAAAATAGTATACCCCGAGGGTATTTTTTTATTTTTTTTTATTTCAACATAAGGGTACATAAACATGAGATGATTGATTGGTTTTGATCACTGATTTTAATGTATAATCACGCATAACTTTTCGTCGGTTTAACTTTTTTGTAAACATTATTATATTATAGGATGAAACAAGCAAATGGCACTGCTGATGGGAATTGGGAAGTGACGCCAATAAACTCCAAATATGTTAATGTTGCGTTGCTATCCGTGTGGCGGGATGTTAATGCCACATGCATAAGCTTAGCAGCTACACTTTCCCTAACGGATACTCCAAACCGGAATATTACATTGACAAGCATTGATGCTGTTGCGGCTGGAATAAGTGAGACGGTGGTATTAGACCCGGGAAAGACATTGCAGAACCACCCTATCACCTACTACCTAGTAGTAAGAATAAATTGCGCTGATTTTCTTGTTACAGTGGCCTTGCAACAGTCACAAACAGAAATCTGCGCAAGTTGCAAATTATTGTACTCTAATTTTATCTTTTAAAACTAATAAATGATTGGTAGTTTAATTTCATACGTATAAGTAAAAGTGAAATATTTTCAACATAGAAATATATCATTTTATACTTCTTGCCTTTATAAAAGTTCATCCGTACCAACTTATAATGAAAAATGTTTGTTGTGGCTTAAAACTGGGACCGCGTTGACTTGCGTAGCATACAAGTATTCTTTGAGTGGACGGATTAGCGTCGGATAGCTTGCACGGACAAATAATAATAAATATGCACGAGTATTTTTCCAAAAAAATAAAGAGTCGCTCTTGTTATGCTGAACCTGAAGTGATTCAGTGATCAAATTCGGTTTACTAGTACCTGAACCGGTAGATGTCTAATGATTCTGGTAAATAAAAAAATAAATAATTAAACATAAAATGACATTTTTAGGGTTCCTTCACTCAATAGAAAAAAATGAAACCGTAAAAGGCGACCAATTGGCTATCGAGTCACTAACGTTGTGGCTACTAGGTGGTAGAGTTCTGCATTGTCTCGCCCGGGTCTGGTACCACCGCCTTACCTATTCCTGCCTCAATAGCGTCAGTGCTTGTCGCTGTCGTGTTCCGGTTTGGAGGGTAAGGTAGTCGGTAAACTTATGCATGTAGCATTAGACCTCCCCACAAGATAGCAACGCACCATTAACATCTTTGGTGTATATAGGCGATGGTTGACTCCTTCCATCAGGAGACTCATCAGCTTGTTTGCTATATTATGATATAAAAATAACGAAACCCTTACACTCACTCACTTACTTTGTTGTGTATCTGTTCATGTCTTCGTCTGTTAAGTTCTTATACATATATTCAGGTCTACAGTCCCTTGAAGAAAAATTCAAACTTCTAAGTTAACGTACATAAAATACAGCCGTTTAAGTCCGCAAAAAAACGTATTTTGACATAATTTATTAGACAAAATTTTGCAAGTAATATCTGTTTATACTACAGTCGTCATATACTAAAGTTGGCAGAACCCTATAATTGGCAATTAAAGTGGTGAATGAGAGAATATAATGTCCATAGCTACCTATGGACAACGGCCAGGTTCTGCCCTTGTATTAAATATTAAGAACTGCCTTTACTAATTAAAACTACGTAATTAATTTATATTACATTTGTATTTTCTTTTCACATTCTTCATAATTCTAATAACATTATTTTATTCTTTAATTCTACATTCTATTTATCCCTATTCCTTATAATGAAACATAACTTAAAAAATACATTACCTTAAATTACTTATGCACGTTCAAGAATGATATCAATGGAGGCCAACTGTTGGGGATGTCATGTTCCTTCGAGCATCCATTCGAAAATGCGCGTCTGTTAAAAATATTCACAGACGTTTTTGAAATTTAGGGATGCCAGTGCAAGAAAACAAGTTCGCACATTTATAATATCGGGCAAAATATTACTTTATTAAATGAAAACCTAACACTAAGTACAGGGAAAAATCTGTAAACTACATTTGTAATTAAATCATAAGGGGCCTCATGGTCAATACCGACACCGGACCAGTAGACCGTTGAGGCGACTTAAACAATGTTGGTGTTAATAAATGTATGTAGAATAATCCTAAATTAAAAATTTAAAAACCTTAACACCCCAACATAATTTTTTACAATTAGAACATTTTGCATTATTTGCAAATCATAGCATGAAATATATAGAGTAGAGTATAGCGTCTTCGAATAGGAATCCTGCAGGCTAGGTCAAAATTACTGTCATTACAATATCATTGCAGAAACAGAATATCAAAAGTCATATCGATCAACCCCTTTGAGTTGTTTGTTGCACGTGTCATGGATGTCAGTCAACGACATTATAATATCAGTGAATAAATTATTTGCTTCTGTTATGGTTGTTAGTCAGCGATATTAATACATTAAGTATATCGTAATAAAATAAATCAAAGATATTTAACAAGGAGTCAAATCCAAGAATGCAAACATCAATGCTCATCAGACAAAATATGTGTGTCCATGTCTGGAATCACACCCGAGCCGCATTGATGCGTAGTCAGGGTTGCCAGGGTTTTGCAACCACTGAACAAGCGGGGCGGTCATTCTATATCTTCCTTTAACGTTTTTTCCTAATAACGTTGAAAGACTAAGCTGGTTTTGTTAAAACCTATTTATAAACTACCAATAGAAAACTAGCTTCCAAGTCAATAACGCATCCAAATCGGCTCACCTGTCTAAGAGCTACGGAACCACAGACAGACTCACACATGTGTGGTCAACAATTACAACACCCTTTCTTGTGTAGGAGGTTAAAAGTAGTATAAGTTAGAATATATACAATAATTTTCGCCAATCTCCGTTTTAAGCGACAAATTGATTGCAATTCGAGTTCCAAATAGCTGAGCTTTAGACATGATGTATAAAGTTCGCACGAATACCTACAGACGTGTGCCTCTCGATTAATAATAACACCGCGTGTGTTTTATTCATCTTTTACTTTACGGTATACTCAGATGAATAAAAGCTTGACTGTATTTGCGGTTATTTATGTTTCTGTTACCTTTATTTTTTATTACATAGCAAAGAAATTATGATTATTCTGCTGATAAGAAACGACCACCTCGGGGAGAGTCAAACATAAATGATGTGAAGTGCTAGTTTATGAGGGAATTGGGTTACATTGGCTATCGTACTCATCAAATACGTACATGATAGTAAAACACTGACATTTTGGTTAATGGAAACCAGTATAAGAGGATATCAAACCATTTATTCATCACTATTATGTATACTAAAAATAGTCATGTGGCATTAGACCTCGCCACAAGATAGCAACGCACCATTAACATGTTTGGTGTGTTTAGACGATGGTTGACTCTTTTCATCAGGAGACACATCTGCTTGTTTGCTATCTTATGATATAAAAACAAAAAAGTCTTATCGCTCAGTATAAACGATTATTATTATTATCACTCTTAGTTACTGTGGAAGTGACATGCACTTACGTTTTATGAGCTTTTTAAAAAAATATGTAGATATATTCTCATAATATTATTATTAATATATTCTTCATAAGAGATTTGGAGCAATTGGAAAGTTTTTATTGTTTGATAAATCTGTACAGAAAATGTTTTAAGAATTTTTTTCTACTTAATATATTGTACTAGATTAATTACACTCCACGCCTGCTGCGTGGTCATTTATTTCCCAGATAATAAACATTAAAACACACATTCTTTTATATTCATAATATTATTAGGATTCTACAGTCTGAAGGATCCTACAGTAAGCCATAGCAAACACTTACACACATATATTATCTTTGTTAAGTAAAAAAAAGTAAAAATGTGTAAGCACGACCCGTATAGGCTGTATATGGCTGATTCAACGTCAAACACGTCTATCTTCATCTATCATCATTCTCATGTAGGAAGAGTATCAGTAAACTGTTTCTACCCTTTTTATATGTTTTTATCGTGAACTGTACATAATTATCGCTTAAACTAGGTGACCGCGTAGCTTCGACCGAAAGAGCGCCCGCTACATGGACGACATGTACCTACATTATATAAAATTTTATACTCGACTGTACACGCAATTTTTTAAAAGAGGAACTCAAAATTTTCGATTCTGCGCGACGAAGTTACATGAATCGGCTTGTGAGAATAACATGTGGAATGTTATAAAATATTTATAAATCTTATGCTTTTTGTCGTCGCACCTGGTAAAACTCCATTTGTAATTATGTTAAAATGCACTTACACTATTTCACAAATCACTTTTTATTTTGTTTATATCTCCAACCGGTTTAATTTTTTACGGCATTTTCAGGTACGACAGACGATAATTTTATACGTCAATGCTATATTTTATAAAAGTATCGTAGCCCTGAAGATGCGAGTTGGCGAAATAAACTAAATAAATATATCGAGAAATGGTACTTCCTATTTCTCAATCGGGTAAAAAGTAACTATCGTTACACTGGAATAATTTTTAAAATCGGTCCAGGGATTAAACGTTTTTTCATTATAAACAGACAATAAAATCTTACCTCTTTAGCAGATGGCTCTCCTGATGGAAAGAGTCAACCATCGCCTATAGTTAGCAAATGTATTAATGTTGCGTTGCTATCTTGTGATGGGGTCTAATGCCACATGCATAAGTTTACCAGCTACCTTATCCTTCAAATTGGCACACGACAGTGACAAGCACTGACGCTACTACGACAAGAATAGGTAAAGCGGTGGTACCAGACCCAGGCGAGACTATGGAGAACTCTACCACCTAGTAGCCACATTGGCAGAGACTCGCACTGCTAATCGTTCGCCTCTTACGAAATGCCTGGCAGAACGGCAGATGATCTATTCTTCAAAGAGAGCCCGGACCAACACCGGGTGTGCGTATGTCAATGCTAAAGCGATCTTTCATACAACACTGCACACTGCGGCGGTAGAGTTTGAAAAATTACATTGGCTTCTATGTAACTTGTCAACACTTACACATGACCGTCGCTTAACCACATAGATAAGGGGCTCAAATTGTATTAAAATTGCACCCTCTGCGCAAACGCCCTGTAATAAACGCTAAGTCGTAGTCGATGCGAAAGAATGACCGCTAATCAATCTACTATACGTGCTCAGAAAGATTTCTTAGTAGCGCCTTTTGTAAATTTTACGCGTAATGGCGCGACTACATATTATATCGGGCTACGGTCATCGACATAGAATACCTTGATTTCGCTGGCTATGGTGAAGTATTGCGCTAGCACGATGTTGTCGCGACCCACATCGCGATATCTGCTTAGGTCATTATATTACTGGTCATGAAACCGCGGGCCGCAGGTGACATTTGTGCGGCCTACTGACGATATTCGTGCGGTCCATGACAAAGCAAACAAGAATATTGTTCTGAAATTCTTAATTCATGAATATTCGTTCTTTAAATTCTTTAATTTTATGCTACTGTTTACTGTATTTCATCCGCTCAAAGATTACGAACATATGATACTCCTTCACAAACATGAAAAGTCATGTGGTCGTTTGTTATTATATTTGAAAATAAATAATAATAATAATAAATATCGCTGGACAAATTACACGAATTGATCTAACTCCAAAGTAAGCAAATTATTTGCTTGTATTATGGGTGTTATTCAACGATACTAGTAAATATAGATACGTATATAAATACTGTTAACACCTAAACCCAGAAATACAAACATCTATGTTCAATCACACACACACACACACACACACACACACACACACACACACACATATTGAGCAAAAACATACGAAAAAAATACGTTTATTGTATGGTATTTTCATTTTTTTATCTTTAGTATTTATTGTTATAGTAGGAACGGAAAAACATAACTTGTGAAAACTTCAACTTTCTAGCTATCACAGTTTGAGATACAGCCTGGTGACAGACAGACCGACGGACAGACAGACAGGGGAGATCCCTTTTTTACATTTTAGAACGCGTAGAACGCGTTCACTATGGCTCCACCTTTACTTTTGGCAAATCGATGAAAAATAGAAACATTGCTGTAAACATTTTCCCCGTGTTGGTTCCGGGCTCCTTTGAAGAATAGACCAACTATCGTTCTGCCAGGCAGGTTGTAAAAGGCGACTTACTGGCTCTGCCAGTCACTACCATCGTGACTACTAGGTGGTAGAGTTCTGCATTGTCTCGCCCGGTTTGCATTGTCTGGTACCACCGCCTTACCTATTCCTGTCGCAATAGCGTCAGTGCTTGTCACTGTCGTATTCCGGTTCGGAGGGTAAGGTAGCCGGCAAACTTATGCATGTGGCATTAGACCTCGCCACAAGATAGCAACGCACCATTAACATCTTTGGTGTCTATAGGCGATGGTTGACTCCATCAAGAGACACATCTGCTTGTTTGCTATCTTATGATATAAAAAATGCGGTTTTTGTGTCATTACGTATGTCGCAGAAGAAAACACGCAATGAATATACAATTTATAGGCCTTTGTGTGACGTATGCTCGACGTATATTATTTGTGAAATATATGGATGTGTGTGTTCAATTTTAAATTCCCACGGTCAGGGCCTCTTAATAATTTCATTTTTTTATCTTTAGTATTTGTTGTTATAGTAGCAACTGAAATACATAATTTGTGAAATCTTCGAATTTCTAGCCATCACGGTCTGAGATACAGCCTTGGTGACAGACAGACCGACGGACAGTCCCTATTTTACATTTTAGGCATGGAACCCTAAAACCTACACTGAAAAACCAGTCAGTGCCGGCGCGTTTTTTTTTAATTTGGAACAATTGAATTTAGAAATTTTGTCTTGTTACAAATTGTGTTCACGTGGCTGTATAGCCACAACTGCGTTACTCTTTCGTCATAAGCGGAAAAAAATTATAATTTGGCGGTAAAATACGAAGTTCGTCTCGCTATTAATAAACGTAAATTAAAATGAGTTCTGCCGGTTAAGAAAGTAAATATATATTGACTGTACTCCACTAAATCTAAGATTGGAACCGAAATTAATAAAAAAAAAATCAGACATTTTAATTCATATAATGTTAATGTAACTATGTTAGTAGGTTTATAAATTAGCAATGGACAATCTGTTTGCAGCGAAGTTGATAAAAAATAGGTAAATTAAATTTATTACATAATATGTAAAAAGCCTTCTTCATTTTCTTGCATTTTTTGAAAAAAGCACTGCCTCGGCCGAAATGGCATTTGCATTTTGCCTGTCACGTACATTTGAAGTCCTCACCTGCAGCTCGGCGTTCAAACTCTCACTCGACCTGCAAAGTTCAATTGCCCAATTTCCAGAATAAACAGACCTTTACACCAAATTATATCAAAATATTGGAAGTTGTTTATGCATGACTAAAAACCTAACATTCTTTTTTTATAGCATAGGATAGTAAACAAGTAGATGGCTCTCCTGGTGGAAATAGACACGAAAGATGTTAATGGTGCGTTGTTATTCCTGTTGCGTGATGGTTATGCCACTTGCATAAGTCTACTGGCTCTCGAAACGAGAACACGACAATAACAAACATTGACGCTATTGCGGCAGGAATAGGTAAGGCAGTGGTACAAAATACCCGGGTGAAGAGTTGCGGAACTCTACCACCTAATAGTCACGATGGTAGTGACGCGTATAGCCAATCGGTCTCCTCTTACGACCTCATTGGCAGAACGGCAGTTGATCTGAGGCCGAACCAACACGGGGGAAATTTTTATATATTAACCATGTAAATTTTCGTATTTATAAGATTAGTTAGATTAATAGTAGCCTATCTATAGCCAAGGAGAAGGACACCAACTTCATACCAAAAAGGCGGTAACAAAATATGCCAACTATTGACACTAGTGGGACCCTTTGACAACTTTCTAAATTTGAAAATTTAGGTAATTCCTTGCATGAATTACTAGATTATTCTTACACCAAAATAAATCACTAATTCCTTGGTAAGCGAATAAATTTCAGGCTTATGAACTTGAAATTACTGTTAGTGATTTATTTGGAAGCTTCTTTGTATCTTATGTTATGATAGCACATAAGCAGAGGATTCTAATGAAAAATGGCAACGATCAGCTAAACACTAAATGTGTTAGTTGTGTGTTGCTATGAGTATAGCGTGATCCTAGTGCCACACAACGACAGTGACACATCGACACTTGCGGCAGGAACAGGTAAGGTAATGGCTACCGAAATGGTGAACGAAACTTTGTAGTCTCCCAGTAATCTCGATTATACTATATACGAATAAATGTTAACAATTAAGAGAGTTAAGAGTATATGTATGTATATGAAAAGATTCTACTCGACGCACTTATACGGAGAAGTACTAGAAATATCACTAATACAGAAAACACCACCAAAAATACGATGAAGTAGTCGGTTGCAGTTCGATTGTTGATTTTCGTTTGAATCAAAATGTTGACATTCTCACTCGCTGTGTTACCATTTTTCTAACGAGATTTATTTTGATGCTGGCCACTATAATAAACCCACTCATACGTACCAACCAATCAGTACATAGTTGACTGTACCTGAGCCATAGGCTCTATGGTAATAAGTTTGATCATAAAATAAATTTAAATCTCTTCTAAGTATGAAAACTGACTTTCACCTCAAACAAAATAGTATAATTGTGTGAATACTATTATGATGTTTGTCAAATGCATGCAATGCATGTTTATTTTTACTAGCGATCACCTGTTGACGAAATTCGACCTATAAAGGTCGAATTTCGGCAACAACAAAAACAGGCTATTGAAATATTTCTAAACAATAAAATCTCATAAGTTTGACAACTGACTTTAGAAAATAATATATACATGTGTTTATATTATCATGACGTATGTTACATAAACGTAGTGTGTGTAGTTTATTTTCATTAATTTAATGTATTTCTAATGCAATTTATTTAAAATTATTAGGTTTATGCAGTCTTCCACAATGTAAACTTTAACCCTGCCAAATTTCATACTCGCAATTATCTTAAATAAGGGGTCCAAAGTTTTTCCTTCACGTATTAATAATATATTAGCTTTCTGCAATTTTTCTCTATATAAACTATAACTGTGCTAAATTTCATGCTCTCCAGTTCACTTAGTTTTCATAAAAAGGAATGAGTACAAAGTTTTTGCTTTATGTATTAATATATAGATATCTTTAATCGGATAAAGCAAGTTAAATCTCAATATTTTGTAATTATTGCGATTGATTGAGCGGCAGTCGACATAACGACATTACGAGTAATTTATTTCCTCGCCTCCATTCAATCCTCTGGTTTGCATAGGATTACTGTGATTTAGAATAGAATCAGGACCAATTTTAAAGCCTTTTCCGTTTTTGAGTAGGTACATTTGATAATTGTTTCTTTAGTAGGCTGTTAATCAAACAGAGCGGCTTGAGCGATTTGCGGTTGAGGGAGTTTGGTAAGATAAATTCGGATGGAACCAACAATGCTTTATTTTGTATTCTATTGTAATTTTGTGTTGAACAAATTATAATATTTTTATATAAAGTTCCAATTATACTCCGATATGACATACATTTTTTGTGTTGTATTATATATTTTTGATGAGTGGTCTAAATCTCCCATTGCCTTCCTTTATATACTCCCATGGTAGCTGATAAGCTTATGCATATGGCATTATCAACATTGGTAGCAACGCACCATTAACATCATTGGTGTTTATAGGCGATGGTTCTTCTTTACATCAGGAGAGATAGGTCGTGATATAAAAAAAGTATTATTAATAAATTTTGAGCTATAGAGTGTGTTATATTTTTATGCATTAGCTCTGAGCGAAACTGTGATTGAATTGTTATTAAAAATGCACTTTATAGTTTTCACTATTTTTAATTAAATATTTACTAATTATCACTCTCTGGTTGAAATTCAAACATGGACAAAAAAATGAAATCTCTTCTATTTTCGGCAGCATACTTTAGCCATAAATATTGGTGTGGGTCGAAAAAAAAATTATTTTCTTAGCATTGGGGCAGAATTTTTACCTCATAAAAAACAAAATTTTTGAAGATTTTTTAAATAATGTTTTGAGGTTGCCCACTCGTTTTTTAATAAATAAATAATCAAATGACGTAGTTCCAGCCAGTCAAAAATCGTGGAATTCAACTAAAAATTGTTGAATATTATTTTTTACTCTACTTTTATTTAAATACAATTAAAGTTAAAAAATATTACTCTTTTTTTTATTAAAATGAAAGAGAAGTTCAACATTTTTTAGATTAATTCCACGATTTTTGTCAAAAAAAAAATTACTTTACTTACTTTGATTAAATATTTACTTAAAAAACGAGTGGGCTGCCTCAAAACATTGAGTAAATTTTTTTTTTCTTAAAAAATATTATTTTTTTCAACCCAAATGTTACATCCAACTTGTTGTTCCAGCCATGTTGGTCCAGCTAACCCCAAAGTTAGCTCAATTTGTGTAATTTGTCCATTGATATTATTATTACACTAAATATTCTATACTTTCCATTGTCGGCACTTGGTGAAATTCCACTGTTATTAAACCCTTTTATTATTGCACTTGTACATAAATTTCACTTTTACACATATATTTTTAATATTTTAATCGACCGGTTTCATTTTTAAAGCATCTTCAGGATGTAATATACTTAACTGCCAATATAAGATAGTCACTGAGTATACAAGCTTACGATTTCGACATTGCGCATTGCGTGGGCTGAGCGAATGTAATCACTGATAGGTTAAGTAGAATATCGAAAGTACGGATGTAGAGTGACGAAAAAGACAGGAGGATGGCCTGGACAGGTACAAGTAAGTAGTGATTCGAGTGCAGGAAGAATAAGGCTTAGATGATAGATGATGAGAGGTCCTGGAGGCATTGGTTATCCTTGGTCACAACGAGTGAAACGGGGATGTATAAAGGGTATAATATGAGTGATGGAGTTATATGCAGAAGGGTGAAGAGAGGTGATTGTGTGAAAGATTTAGTGGTTATGCCAAAAAGATTATTATATGAGATCTTGCACGAATTACATGACGACCCATGATCAGGAGAATACCTTGGTTTGGCGAAAACGCTATATAAATTTAAAGAAAAGTATTATTGTGAGAATGCAGAGGAGATCAAAATGTATTTGAGGACGTGTAGTTTGTGACAGGAGAGGAAAAATATCAAGCAAATAGCAGAATTACAGCCCACAGCTGTGACACACATGATTCAGAAAGTGAGGATCGTTACCCGACGCATCCACCACTTGTGGAGGTCTTCAGCTGACCTCAGGGGAACTGCTCTCTTTCGGCGAGAAAATTTGGTACCGGTGCTAGTTGATTTTATTTTCTTCTATTAAATAAAAATATATTTGTTGAAATAATTTCAATTATTCGGAACAGACGTTCGATTAAAACATTTTACAATTCGCTTCTTTTCCTTTCTACTGGTTATTAAAATTCAAATTCAAATTAGACAATTGGCCAGCGTCTTAGTGAATTGCAACACAAAAGAGGTGTTACAAAACCTAATTTAAAAGATATTTGTGCTCTTAAAATTTAAGCAAGATCTATTATGCTTAATGGAAGTAAAGCACATAATTTAAAAAAAAAGTGTGCTTTACGCACTATTATATTTACAGAGGTGATTAATTTAATTAACTTTGACTTACAGCACATTTAGCATTAATATTACCAACAAAATAAGGTTTTGATGTTCTTTACGTCATTTATTCAATTATGAATATCACATATTACCTAAAGTTTAAAATTTGGTATTGAAAACGTTCTTTATGTTACATTTTCAGTGTATAAATCGTTATTAATGGCCGTTTTACTACGTAGATTAGACCAAAAAAACAAAATAAGATGGCATTCATAACTCATTTTGGCCAAAATGTGTTTTACGTCCATTGAAATTATAGGTATCGATATGTAAGGATGCAACATCGCTCATAAAAACATTGATATTAAGATTAAGACATCGATTTTTTCTAAAGTGAATATCGATGTCAAAAATGTTGAAGTTTATGAATGATTCATCGATTTCGACTGTATTTGATGTTATAATATTTTTACTTCTATAATATGGTCATCCTTGAAAGGCAAACAAAAAAGAAAACAATGGCACCTTAGTATTGCAGAGCAAACGAGACACTATATAGAAAATCTACGCTTGTGACTGAAAGCGATATATTATGTTTATGTGTGTTGATCACGGATGGGGTGGAAAATGTAGCTATGATAAAACATCGTTTATAAATCATTGCTCATGAAGTTTATAAAACATCGCAATGAATATATCGTGAATGTTTGGTATTTCAATATAGATGTTAAGACATCGACGTTTATGAACGATATATGGATGTTTGAAAAATATCGAATTTGAAGAAATACAAGAATGAAGTATTTTCTTTACAAGCTTAATTAATATATTTTAAAGATTATTTGATTTGACTGCGGCGTTGAATATACAGTTAATGAAGAGTCGAATCCTTTGCCAATAATAACAACTGTTTCTCTAAAGATCATGAGGTAGAGTCTGAAATAGTATGAATGTATTATTATCATTAACTGATCCAAAAAAATCATGAGTAGCCTAATTTGATTGTAGCTTAAGTCGTTCAATTTATCAAGTTGTAAATAAATTATAAATATCACTGATACAAATGACACGAATTTATCTAACTCCAAAGCAAGCAATTTATTTGTTTGTAGCAAGGATATTATTTAACGATACTAATACATAAAAATATCTCGCGTTAAATTCATGCTGACGTAACACAGGTAATTTTTAATTTTTCCGCCAAATCTTACAACAAATGACAAAAGAATGAAATAGGTACACTCAATAATATTAGCAAAGAGTTCCTGTTTCAAAATTTAAACTTATTTTTTTATTATATTACTTATAAGTGGCCAGTTCTAAAAACTTTTAGTTTGACCCTCGTAAACTTTAACTGCCAAATTTATTGATATATAAAAACCCAAGATACACAGTCCCGAACAAAACTGACACTCAAAGCTGTCGATAATTAGTCTAAAAAGAAGATAGACAGTAAGCTGTATTATCACTTCTATGCCTCGGATGAGCACGTTAAGCCTTCGGTCCGGTTATCTAGAAATAGTAGATAATCGATATAAGGTTGATAAAATGCGGTAATGTGGATAACCACTCATCTCGTTAACCGACAAACCAGTGAATCGTGGTGAACCGGAAAAGTCTAAAGGCGTTTGGTATACTCTGCCTACCTCGCAAATGAACAGGGTGAGATGAATTTTTTTTATTTATTTATCGTATCTTTGATGCAGGTATTTGATTGCCGACAAGTAACAACAACCAGTGGTATGTTTGAAGCTCTCTGCAATCATATCAAGTACAGCACGAATAAAGGAAACATAAGGTATCTATCAATGAACGTTACTTTCTATTAAATGCTTTACATAGAACTAATAGGCATATATTTATTTATTATTATTTTACAGGACAGTAAAAAAGCTGATGGTTCTCCTGATGGAAAAAGATAATTGTTACCTACAGACACCGGTGTATATCAGTCCATATGACAGTGTTTGAATGCCACAAGCATAAGTCTACCGGCTACCCTCCAAACCAGAACATGAAAGTGACAACCAATGACGCTATAGCAGCAGTAATAGGTAAGGCGGTGGGATCAGACCCGGGCTAGACGTTACAGAATTCTACTACTCGATTTTAGTGAAAACTATTAGCCTAGAGAAGGGTAATACGTTGGGTATATGCCCAGCTGAAGGACAGTTGATTCCTCCTTCAAAAAGGACCCAGATTAATACGGAGAAAGTATAGAAACACAAACATCTATACTCATCACACAAAAAAATGCCAGTCCCTGTTGGGGGTCGAACCTGAGACCCGTCGATTGCGTAGTCAGGGTCGCTAACCACTCGACCAACGGGGCGGTCAATGTCTATGCTAAGTAGAATTCGCGTTTCATTTCGTTAACACTCGCTGCAATGATCAATGTAATAGTACGGGAGCCCATGACACTTAACCTAGTCCCATAAGACTAGCGAATGGTATATACATAGATTCCTCGTTAATTGGAGAATACGAAATGACTATGCTGCAATGCGAAAAACCGGGTGGCGCTATTAAAAAAAATAATATAGAATGAAAACAAAATCGATTTCTAGTACGATAAGACTACCGAATTTCGTTTGTTCCTTGATATACTTTGCACTAGCTAATCGGAACTATTTGAATTTCAAATGTTATATTTTTAAAATGTAGCAACCTTCTTACTAATAAAAAAAAACAATTGGCGGAAAATGATTTGTCAATTGTTTTTTAATCACACATCAAAGTTCTACGTATGCAACGAAAATGGAATTAAGTCGAAGAGATTTTAGAGCGATAATTTTTTATGATTTTAAAAGTTCTCTTTCTCCGCAAGACTGTGCCGCTCGTCTTCAAAATGCTTTTGGGAGAGATGCACCTTGTTTGAGCACCGTGAGGCGATGGTTTGCTGAATTTGAGAGAGGTCGAGTTTCTTTACATCACGAATTTCGTGAAGGGCGGCCTTCAACTGCCGTCAACGAATATAATGTGGTTACTGTTAAGCGGTTAATTGAAGAAAACCCCGGGATTATCTATGAGACAATTCGAGGACTATTGGAGATTGGTATGAGCCAAATTCAGAAAATTTTACACGAAGTATTGAAAGTTCGGAAACTTTGTTGTCGTTGGATCTCTCATGAACTGACAGCGGAGTAGAAGCGAGTCCGCGTGGAATGGTGCTCATAGATGCTACTGAAGTACGACCACGGACATTCTAATGTTGTTTACGACATCGTCACAGGAGACGAAACGTGGATTTATTGTTTTAAACCCGAAAAAACAGCAATCTTGTGAATGGGTGTTTGAAAATGAGAACAGGCCAACAAAAGTGTGACAGGCGAGAAATATTGGTAAAAAGATGATCGCGTTTTTTTTCTCAGCTACGGGTCCCATCTGTACAATTCCACTTGAAGACCAAAAGAGTGTTAATGCTAAGTGGTATTCTACTATTTGTTTGTCCAGGGTGTTAGAAAAAGTTCGCGAAAGACGACCCAAAATCCGCATTCTCCTACACCATGATAACGCTTCTTCACAAACGGCCAACAAAACAAAGCCATTAGCTTCCGAAAAAGTACATCTCGTCACTCATCCTGCGCATAGCCCTGACCTAGCACCCTGTAATTTCTGTATTTTTCCCAAAATCAAAGATTTGATGAGAGGTTTTATTTTTACCAACTCCGAAGAGGCAGTAATAGCGTTCAATCAGCACGTAGAAAACATGCCTTCAGATCTGTGGTCCTCCAGTTTGAAAAAATGGTTCGATCGCATGAAAAAAATGTTTAAAATGTAAAGAAGATTATTTTGAAAAGCACTAAACATAATATTTTGGTTATAACATGTTGTTTTTTAAGTTACGCAAAACTTATAGTGTGACCTACGTTTTTTTTTAATAGAAAAAAGAGGCAAACGAGCAGGAGGCTCACCTGCTGGTAAGTGATTACCGCCGCCCATGGACAGCCACATCACCAGAGGTCTTGCACCTACGTATACGAAAATGACTGGCCTTATCAGTGGCAGTAGCATTCCACATACCGAACGAACCAATGCTCATCTGAAAGATCATCAATTTCTGTGTAAGAAAAACCACTGCTGCATCTTCGAAACAGTGGATGAGGTGGTTGCTGCAGCGATTGAAGGTCGCTCACTGCACCGCTGAAATCGGCATTTCTGCTCGTTTTTGTCAGCAATCGTCCGGTTTCTTTAAACTAGTACTGATTGAATACTCATGCCACGGTCAGATACGAATAATTTTACTGACCGCTGAATGTTTAGACGAATAAATTCGCATATTATATGTAATATTGTTCGATTTTGCAACCATTTTCATTAGGTTGGTTTAATTTTATGTACTACTTAGGGATAGTGATAGACTATCTGCCATTCTGCTTGAATACGAACGTTTGACTATAAGAGACACTATCATCGTGACTACTAGGTATTGGTTCTGCTTTGTCTCGCCCGGATCAAATATGCATGTGGCATTAACGATCAAATATGCATGTGGCATTAACACAGCGCCACCCGCATAGCAACACACTATTAACATGTTTGGAGTCTATAGGCAAAGGTTGTTCTTTTTCTAGGAGTATTTATACCCAATTGTACACTACAGTATCATATTGAACAATACTTTGAAATACATTTAAACTAGAAATTTTGACCAACTACAATTTTCTTGAAATATTTTCATTTTGTAATGGACTCTTTGTCTCTAGGTCAGCAATAACAGTATTTCCCCAGCGCACTGACGGCCAACATGACTATAGGATATGGAATAGCCAGCTAATAAGTTATGCGGGATATCGGCAGCCCGATGGGACCGTCCTTGGTGATCCAATGCACTGCGAGTTCACTGAGGTAAAATATTGTATTTGTATTAAATTTTTCAAAGTATTACGCAAGTATACGGGTGAAACTTAGCACAGGCGGCAGCGATAGTCATTTCTTCAAGGATATATTGGAGAAAATAATATAAAGTAGAAATACCTGTGGTGGCAACAATATAATTTTTGGTCATTTCATAAATAAATAAAAATAATAAATTAAGGCGATACTTTGAAAGCTTACTACTGCTAACCGATTGGTCCAATAATTAAAAAAAATATGCATTATACGTATAATATAATTAAGTGTAAATTTTATCTTTAATAGTATTAGAATATCTTTCTTATTTTTACGCAAAAATTTGCCTATAACTTTCAAACTACTGTAACGATTTTGATGATTTTTTCTTTTTATTACAGACAATTTATTGC